>OY740768.1:147308105-147908105 GCA_963513935.1 Aphrophora alni
ATAAATCAACTGCCGTAATCAAGTGATAAACCTAGAATAAGAAATTGAAAAACGTATTCTAAAGTTGTAAATTGAAATATATAAGACAGATCCAGAGTTTTCCAAATAACTCAATAAAAACGTTAACAGGAATATCAGATGCTGTTAGGCTACTCGTAGAAGAATTGCTTAGTTTTGTATTATTGTGTACTAATACATAGCCTAAGTATACATTATTAATACAGTTTAAATAAGTTTGTATATTTTCTGAATACAAACAACGTTATAATGTAGGAATACAGGATGATATTTCGTGGGCTGATTATGGAGGTAATAATTAGAAAATGTTTATTAAACACAAATTTAGAAAAAAACATCGTTTTCCGTCTGTCAGACATTTTGTGTTTTTAGAATCAAAATATATTTTTGGAAGTAGAAAAGATATTGAGATGTGTAGGCCTACTATTTACGTCACCTTTTACCAGTATACCAGGAAACCATGACTATTTTGTATATTTTCAAAATGGCAGATGTTAATAATTCTCAAAACCATTAACAAAAATTTATACAAGAGAAAAGATTTTCCTCTTTTAACGGAAAAAATGCTTTTTGTAGTTTTTTCTCCAAGGGAAAGGGCAACTGAATTATTGTAAAAAAATTAACACACAATTTCTTGGTAATTTTCTCGAGTTTACATAAAAATATTCTGTAATTATGATAATTTTTAATAATATTAATAATCTTGCTCAGAAATTTTCCTAAAATTACAATGTTTCCCCTAACAGTTTCAAAATTGTGACTGATTTAAATATTTTATAATTTTCTACATAAATTTTTAGATTTTGTGTTTCTACAAATTTATTTGGATTGTGTGTGTTTATTTTGTAATTTTACCAAATTCTTGGTGAAAAAGTAAAAAAAAAAATTTGTATTTAAAAAAATCTGCCATTTTGAAACTGTTAATGGAACAATAAAATTTTTGTTATATTTCTGGGCATATTTTTTACAATATTATTAAAAATACCAAAATTCCACAATATATTGGTTTAGGCTAGGTTAGGTCAGGTCATTGTTTGTGTATTTATTTGTTTCGTTTGAAGAATAAATATTTATCATAGTTAAAGTAAAGAGGAGCTAATGAAATAAAACTTTATATTTTATCTTGATATATTCAAAAGAAATAGAAATTATTATTATTATGTTCGTGTGACCGAACCTAACCTAACCTAACCTGACCTAACCTAACCTAACCTGACCTAACCTAACCTGACCTAACCTAACCGTGGGGGATGGTAGTTAGTACGTTGCAAAACATGCTCTTAGAACCATGCAGCTGCAAGTCCTGCTATGATGAGACATAAATGTAAAACATAATTTATTTTCTATTAATACAGGATTTTAAGGCTTGTTAGATAAAATACAATGTTTGTGTTGATTTTATTTGCACTGTACGTAAAGACGATAGCGGCCATAAAAATTAAAATATGAAATTTGATGCAGAGAACTGTAATGTTCACATATAGAAACGTATTTTATTTCAGAAACATGGAATTGAAATGTCAAAATGTCAGCTATTTTAAACAATTTGGTATTTCGTCGTTATTCAACTTATAACACACTAATTTAGATAAATATTTGTAGATTTCAATTCTCCATGTACCCAACCCCATCTCTCTTCGATGACAAAAAACTTAGTTATATAAAACATGTATTTCTATCTCTAACTTTCTAAGAAATATTGATATTTGTATACTTAAGACATTCAAGAGAGCTTAGCAAGTGGAGGCTCCTTCTCATTGCTACAACTCGCGGCCGCGAAGCGATACGAGCAAAGCGAGTTGAAACCTTTTAATATACAGGGTGTGAAAACATCTTTATATTGCATAACTGAGAGATACTTGAAGGCAGAAATCAATGCGGAAGTACTTACATAGTTTATAAAAATATACTTTCTTCATATTTTTAGTCCACCATGGATTCCACATATTGAATCAAATTTTCATTTTATTAAATTGGAAAGTGGATATGTGATACATGATTTTCATGTCAGATGTGACAAGAAAAACGACGGTGAAATCAGGTCTTTGATAAATGCTTTCGTTTTAAAGTTATAAAGCATTCAACGTTGCAATAACGGAAAAATCGCGTTAGCAATAAAAAGGGGTAAAAAGCACGCTCGAAACTTTTCTATTATAGTGTTTCCTTGAGATTTCATCGAATAACGAACTTTAAAACAGTTCTAATAATGTAATAATAGACTTAAACCAATAATTAACAACACAACTACAAATTAAATTAAATGTCAAGGTAATTATATAGCAGAATAGCCTCACTTCAAAATCAATTTTTATGGGTTTTATTCGTCAAATAAATCTTGGAAAAATATTTTATTATCGAAAAAAAGTGTCGGAAAGATGATTACATAATATAATTACACAAGTTGTTTTTTCGTGAAAAAATTAACTCTGTGTTATCTTTCATACCCATGACATTCACTTCAATAAACGTACGGAAGGTTTGGCCAGGTGGTTTTATATATATAGCAACCTGACCAAAACGTTCGTGACATATAATAATACAGCCCTACATATTTACAGCAAAGAAAACATTATTTATTCTTATGAAGTAAGGTATGTAATAGAGGATAAAAAAATAAAACAAGGAAAATACGGCGCCACCTTAACCTCCTAAGACCCAGAGGTGAACTAGTTTATAGGCATAATAGCCTGATGTACTTTTTCCGACACTTTTTTTCGATAATAAAATATTTTTCCAACATTTATTTGACGAATAAAACCCATAAAAATTGATTTTGAAGTGAGGCTACTCTGCTATATAATTACCAATGTCAAATATTATTCACTTTAAATATTGCAAAATTCAATTTTTAAATTTAAATAAATGTTTTAGATTATACATTAGTAATAGAATAAATGTTGAAAGCATTCTACAATAAATGTTCACAATGCTTCCCCTCTGAAGATTGTCAATGCCCTAACCTCAAGTAATATGAGTTTTGAAAGTATGCCTAGTTTACATCAGCTGTTTGGATTACCCTTATTAACTCTTCATTTAGCCTATAAAATTAAGTTGCAATGTTTCAACATTGTTATTGGATGTATTCTGCAGGAAAAAAACACAATAGAATGTCAAAATTTTCATGAAAATCATGTATCACATGTCCATGTTCCTATTAGAAAAATATAATTTGATTTAATATGCCAGATCCAAGATGGCGGACAAAAATATAAACGTAGAAAAAAGTATAATAATATTTTAAACTATTTAGATCCGAATTTGTTTCTGCATCCAAGTACCTCTCAGTTATGCAGTATAAACACGTTTCCATACTGAAAAATCACCCAATTACGAGAGTAGGCCTAACTACTGTTTTAAAACAAAATTGCCATATAAATACAATTTAACCTACAAATTCTAAGAAACATACAGACATTACACTTGAGGGTCTGTTTGTGTATGATAGGGCTGGGTGAATACCATGATGATACCGTCAACTTGTTTCAAATGATACTGGTTTGTCATGTTCTAATTTGCCAACAACTAATTTCATTATTCAATTTCTATTGTTAAATGAAGGGCATAGAGATGTTTCTTGGTGTAATAAATATTGGAGAACCAATTTGTCGTTATCAGTATCATAAATTAATGTGCAATCACACTAAATCATAAGTTTATTACCTTCAACACAACATTACTGAATTATAAATATAATAGGGTATTATGTCCGGCATCAATACTGACACTAGCCAATTTATTTTCATAACTATAAATAATAATATTGTCTATACACGATTATAGAATTTTGCTGTTATAATCAGCGTAAAAAACTAAGGTCTCCAGCGTGAAAAGATTTTAATAACTACAGTTTAGGTTCATTTTTGTTTTTGATATTCCAAATATAACATTGTATACCTTAATATAATCACTGCAACATAGCCTTCTTTACTATAATTACTGTAACCTAACCCTAACCTAAACTTACCCAATTATAGCCACTACAACTTCTTTGATATTCTTAATAGAACATGTCTTCTATTAGCCTATTATAAATACTGCAACCTTACCTACTACCCTATTACAATCACTCCAAACTAACCGGCAGGTATTATTATTATTTCTCTAACCTAACCTAACCGACTTCCCTAATATAATCACTACAATCTCTTTGATATTTCAAATATAACATTGTATCCTCTACTACCCTATTTTAACCTTCTTTCACTGCAATCTAACCTTTTACTTCATTTTAATTACTGCAACCTAACCTAAAGTAACAGAATTTCTTATTATAATTACTATATTTTCATAGATATTCTAAATATTTCATTCTATCATATACAATTCACTGTTAAACTGTTACATATAGAAAATAAAAGCAATAGATTAAATAATTTAGAATGTTTAGAAATAAATAGATCTATTTCACTTAGGCCTATTCTCAACTTAAATGACCTAATTGTATTAAATTCATCACCCCTTCTAAAACTCATCCTTAACATAGTTCATCAACCTTCATCTACCTGTTAGGTCATCCCTCCTACCCTTCCCGATTTCCCTATTGTATTTCAGTTTCCAGTTACTTGTGTATGTATAAATAGTTGTCAATACCTGTTAATTATCAGTTGCCCGATGATGCCGCAAGGCGAAACAATTATTGCTCATTCATATTATTAAAATATTTTGAAACTTTAAGCTTTATTGCTTTATTTAATCCTTGGATAATACTATCTATCGGTTAGGTTGCAGTGATTATAATAAAGTAGCATATAACAATGAAGTTTTACCTGCTTTGCTAATTATTTTAATTTCACCTTTAATTATTTAAGCCACACGTTGGAATGCCAAATATAACAATGAAGTTGTTATTTATAATTATTTTTTTTAAAAGTCACACGTTGGTGAGCCAAATATAACAATGGAAGTTAGATTTACTTATTTATTTGCAACACTACTAAAAGGGAACAACTTATGATTATTACTCATAAACAACACCGTTTACCTGGATAAAACAATCTCTTTCTTTTAATTTTTTAAAAGAACAAAATTACAATAGCAATAAACATATACATGGAATTTATACTTACTTATCTAGAAAACATTTACTCTCCATTCATTCCTTAAGATTACTTTATTTATCTTAGACAATTTTTAAAATTACAAATTTACTTTATTTTAACTCTTGTTAAAATCTTCAAATTATCAGTTCCTTTTAGTTTAATATTTTTCTTTACAATTTTATTTAATACTTTAAATTATTATTAACATTTATCATCCTTTTATTTAATCTCGGCTAGCTCAGTTCTTTACAATTAATTTAAAAACAACAAAATCTTAATCTCGGGTCTTGGGTTTTTTGAATGGCTCAATCGAAAGTGAAATCAATTCTAGGTGAATTTAATAATTAACAATTAATTGGTTTTGTACTTATCAAATCTGCTGGTCCTTCTTGCTCGGTCAGTTAGCACTTTACACTCCACCTAACTTTAATTTATCCTTTTATTAAACGAAAAAAAACACAAAACACCACACTGCTTAAACACTTTCCGTTGGTATTTAACGTTGTCTCTCTTTCCCAGATGCCGTTCCAAATAGGCCTCTCCTTCCTCGAAATCGTCCCAAAATCTGTCTCTCCTTCCTTGTAGTCGTTCCAAAATTACAGCGCCTGTTCTACGATGATTGGTCCTTCCTTCCTCTGGTGAATTTAAACTCCTTTTCCAAATCTGTCTTTTTGTTAAGAACTCCACAAACTCCAAATCTAATTTCCTTTACTAATTCAAACTTTCTTTACTTCAATTCAACTTTACTTTCAACTTATCAAAAACCTTTAAATATAACGAGACTTCCTGTCCCTTACTCGCTGAAAAGAAAAACTATTCTTTTGTACACAGCGCACTTTTGCTGTGTACGCGACCTTCCGTCGTGGCGACTCTGGTAAGACTCCTAACAAACTATTTTCTAATGTTCCTTCTCTAAAACACTGTTTTTCGCGCCCTGTTCGCTGATTTGTCGATTTCTACCAACTTTCTCTGCTTACGACTTTCGCAATTCCTACTGGTTGTTTTTGAATTCTGCCGTTGTGTTTTTTAAGTTTGGAGCGTCTCCGATTGGCCGACCTACTTTCTACTTGCGTTTTTCTAAAATACCGTTATAATGATGCTTTCCCTTGATTTCTCTTTTTTTTTTTCTAGTAAAAACTCTGCTACCCTAAGAATTCCGTTATGTACACACGTGTTGGCCTCAAGGTTCTTGAAATCTTAGTGTTATTGTAGCCTAGCACGTACAATTTTTATTACAGGCGGCATCTGCCGTTTTCTCTTCATTTGTTTCTTAACATGGTTCTATATTTATTATTTTATTCAAGTTATATTTTAATTTATTTATTTTTAGATTTCATGATTGATGATTTTATTTAGTTTAATTTAATTGATATCATGATATCGTTACAGTGTCCCCAGATAAAATTAATTTCCTTTGGAATACTAAGAAATAAATTTTTATCTTAGCCCGTTCACTTATGAACTACAATTTTGTAAAAGAACCTTTTCTAACAATGCCTTCGTCCATTGCGGTTGGCCACATAACCATACAATAGACCCTTACTTTCTTTTGTCTACTTGCATGGAATTTCTGACCATTTGTTGTGGGTCATAAATCCTTTCACTTTCCTTGTTTACATTTTTCTATTGTTATTTTCTCCAGTATTTATTTACACTTTAGCCTAATATTACCTAACTATGATATTTTTTTAACATCCTACAATTAAATACTCCTCTTTCCTTATCTCTATTAACGTATCCTAACTTATATGTGGTATTTCCTATTTTATTCCTAATTACATATGGTCCCTCGTACAGTTCACAAAACTTGTGATATCGCTTTAGGATTAATTTCGATGGTACGCATGCTCTCACCAAAACTCGTTCTCCTAATTCATACTCCGTGGGTGGGTGTTGTTCATTATACTTCCTCGCATACTTCTCTCGCTTTTCTTTTATCCTAAGATATATTTCCGCATCGCTGGTTATTGGTTCCTTTTGATTATCCGGTTTTATGAGGTATCTTGTCCAACTGCGTGTCGGTTTTCGTTTGAACTGTGCTTCTATGGGAGTTGTTTCGATGGTTTCGTGGTATGATTCGTTGATGCAAGCTTCAATGATTTCCAATATTTTTCCCCAGTCTTGATGTTTGTCCTTCAATAGAATTCGGCAAAACTGTCCCAGCTGACGCATGATTCGTTCCGCCATGTTTCCTTGTGGATTCCGTATCGCGACTACCTTCTTCCTTATTCCCAGTTCGGCTAGCCCGGCTTCCCATTTCGGTGACGTAAATTGCGTCCCGTTGACAGATAAAATGCATTTTGGTTCCTGTACTTCCTGTATGTATTTCTTCACTTGCTTTAATGTAGTTATGGTTGTTGTATTACGGACTTTATATAATTTTGTGTACTTTGTAAAAGCGTCTATCATTACGAAAATATATTTACATCCTCCAACTGATTTTGGCAAAGGTCCATAATAATCTACACAGACTAACTCCCC
This sequence comes from Aphrophora alni, assembly GCA_963513935.1. Taxonomy (NCBI): domain Eukaryota; kingdom Metazoa; phylum Arthropoda; class Insecta; order Hemiptera; family Aphrophoridae; genus Aphrophora; species Aphrophora alni. The sequence continues at coordinate 147,315,644 of OY740768.1, forward strand.
TACCCCGTTTGGTACTATTGGTGATAATTCCGCGTTTCGGTGCTTAAGGTCAAATTTACATTTCTGACACCTTGGACATTTAATCAGCTCATCTCTGATGTATTTTGCGATGTGGTCTCCTGTAAAATCTTCCTTAAATATCCGGTAACATTTATTAATCCCTACATGTCCATACACTTCGTGTATCTCCTTAGCTAAAATTTTTACAAAGTTACTAGGTATCATTAATTTCCAAATTTCTTTTTCCTTCCTAAATAGTTTTCCCTGATATAATTGATAATGTTCCTGAATTTTCTGATTATTTTTATTTAAATTTTCTATAATGTTTTTGCAATTTTGATCCCCATTCTGTACCTTTTCAAAGTTTTTTAAAGTTTTTCCTATTTCTAAATTAAATCCTTTCGCTAATATCAATATCTCTATCAATCTTTCATCGCTTGTTTCCCGTATTTCCGCGTTGTCTTCTGGGAATCTACTTAATGTGTCCGCTACAACGTTGTCCTTTCCTTTACAATGTTTAATGATTATATTGTACTCCTGGATGAGTAAGATCCATCTAGTCATACGGGCATTTAAAAGTCTACAATTATTCATGAATGTAATGGCCTTATTATCTGTGATTACCGTTAATCGCTTCCCTAACACATATGTTCTAAATTTCTTTAGACAGATTACTATGCTGTACAGTTCCTTCTCTGCTGTACTGTAAAATCGCTCTGCCCCTTTAAATGTACGGCTGGTGTATGCTATCACTGCGACCTCTTGATCGTCCCCAATCTGGTATAGTTGACCTCCTGCTGCGATGTCACTTGCGTCGGTTTGTAAATAAAACATTTTGTTATGGTCTGGGTGGCGTAGCGTGACTACTTCCTCGAACTCTTTCTTAACCTTTTTAAAACTTTCATCTATTTCGCTGGTCCATTTGAACTTCGCTCCTTTCTTTAATAATTCTTGTAGTGGTGCTGTTACAGATGCATATTTTTTTGAAAATTTGTGATAAAAGTTGGTAAGTCCTAGAAAACCTTTTAATTGTCTCGCTGTCTTTGGTCGTGGAAAATTTCTTATAGCGGCCATCTTGTTATCCTGTGGTTTAATCCCTTGAGTAGTTAATAAAAATCCTAAATATTCTATCTCCTGCCTACAGAAATTTGATTTATTTATATTCACCGTTAAATTAGCGTTTTTTAATACCTCCAAAACTTTTTCAATTTGATTTATGTGTTCCGTCCAATTTCCTGCCAGACACAAACAATCATCAACATACAAGGTAAGAAATTGTTTTACTTCGTCGGTTAATATTGAATTTAGGCCCCTTGTTAGACTGGCTAAACTAGTACTCAACCCAAACGGCACGGTCTTGTAGCGGTAGCATAACCCTTTATGTAAGAAAGCGGTGTAATCTCTACTTTCTACATGTAGTGGTATCTGCCAAAAACTACTAGTTAAGTCGAAGCTGCTCATCCATTTAATCCTTTTCTCTATTGTTAAAAGTTCTTGTATTGGCTGCGATCCCTCATAATCCGGAACAGTTCGTGCGTTTATGATCCTTGCGTCCAAACATATCCTTACACTCCCATCCTTTTTACAGACTGGAACTATAGGGTTGATATATGGGCTGTTGCACCTTTCAATTATGCCGTATTCTAGCATTCTTTTTATTTCAAGGTCAACACTCTCTCTGAACTTCATCGCAATAGGCCAACTCCTTTGACAGTATGGGCTTTGGTCTGTTACTTTTAATTTATGCTGATATGTTTTTATTAATCCTGGTTTTTTACAAAATACATTTTTATACTTAATCAAAATTTTGCTTAATTGCTGCCTTTGTTCTTCTGAAATATGCCCTAACTCATTAATTTTACTAAAAATTTCTTCCTGACTGGTTTCATAATCTTCCTTAATCATGTGTTGGATTAGCGTTTGATTGTATTTTTCTTCCGGGTCCTCAAACATAATTTCTCCCTTTATACCATAATTATTATCTTCAGCAATGGTATTTAATTCTAACTTATTACTAATAAAATCGACGACAGCCTTATTTTTCACTAAAAAGTCTAATCCTAATATGCAATTCCTAATTAATTCTGGTACTATGATGAAGTGAATGTCTATCATGAACTGTCCTACTTTTGTCTTAATAATAATCTGTTTTTTCACATTTTTCGAACGTAAGCCTGTAGCCCCTATTACCTTTACTCCGGCAACTGGTAATTCTTCAAATTTTCCCATTATTTCTTTGTTTTCGAAATAATACCGTTCCGACAAGGAATTAAACTCGCAACCTGTATCCACTAACGCTTGTAATTTTAATTTATTAAATTCTATTTTTATTTCGGGACATTTAGTTAAATTCTTATCTATTAAACATGGGTTATCCTTGGCTTCTAAACAATCCTTTAGGTCTGTAAATAACGTATTCATTATGCTAGTATGTCGTAAATCTCCTTGTCGGTCATGGCTTACGTCCCCTTGTGAATTTCACTTTTCCTTTCTGTTTGGAATTTGTTCCTTTACAACTCGCCTGTCTTGACTTCTAGGGTCATTGCTCGCACGTGCATTGTACCCTGCCCCTCGCCATTCTTGTCGTCGGTCATTGTTTTCACGCCAATGGGTCGGTCTGTCATTCATCGGTCTACCCCAATTGTTTTGTCTGTTGTCATACTCCCTTTTATTTTCATCGGTTCTTTCCCTTTCTTGAAACCGCTCGATTTTTGCATAATCGAACTCCATTAATAATTTAATAAAATCCTGCTTCTTTTTAATTCCCCTTGTAATTACAGCTATTAACACGTTAGGGTGAAAATGTTTCCCTGTCTTATAGACTAGCTGATCTTCTGTTAAAGGTGGGCTTAACTCCGAACACTGTAGCATTAAATTCTCTACATACGAAATAGCTTCACCGCCCATTCTCCCGTGAAATTTTCCGAACTCTAGATGGTCCCTTATCTTAGCCTGAATTATTTCATTAAAATACTTTTCCCTAAATTGTTCCTCAAATTCCTTGAATTCCTTTACACTACTTCGATGCAATTCCCACCAAATCAACGCCTCGTCTTTAAGATATCTGCCGATCCAATTAATACTATTTGTTAGGGTACTTTCGCTTATTTCTTTCATAATATTAAGAAATTGTATCGGAAAACGCTCCTTCCCTGAAAAACTGATATTCCTTACTTCCGGTTCGTTAATATAGCCTTCACCTGTGTTTCGTACATTCTTAATTTTCCTATCTAAATCGACGAGCTTCTGCGCAACTTCAGCCGTCTTCTTCGCAACTTCGTCGATTTTTGTGTTGCTACTTTCGAAATTTTTCACGCATTTCTCCCCGATTTCTACATCCTTTTCCGCGAGTTCTTCTATTCTTGCGTTCACGATCACTCCACGGTTTTCGATTTCTTTTACGCGATTCTCCGATTCCGCGCGATATCCACTTATTCGAATCCCGATTTCTTCCTCCGTTTTCTTCAGCTTTTCGTCGAAGCCCGATCGAATTTCCGCGACTGATTGTTCGATTTTTTCGACGCGGCTGTTTATCCCGTCAAAACGCTCCTCGATTTTCTTGTTTAATCTTACTTCAACTGAGGCTACACTATTTTTGATTTCTTCCGCGTTTTTCTTATTTTCTTCCCTCATTTTACGGATTTCCTCCCATTTTTCTTTTTCGGATTTTTCCCTGATTTTTTCTGATTTCTCCCTAGTTTCTTCCATATTTTTCAGAAAAGCTAGTAAACTTGCCATGTTCGCGTCTCCCGACTGTCCTTCTGACGTTGTTGCAATGCCTACATTTCTGTCTACTGTCCCCGCCCGTGAATCTACGCTATTTTCCAATTCTGGGTTTCTATTATTGTCTAACATTCCTAATTCATTCCCTTCTTGATTAAAATTTTCGGCCTCTAACCCCAACTGATTATTAATTTCATTTTCATTAGCCATTTTTAAATCCAATACCCTTTTCCTACTTCTAGTTAGCATAAAAAACACAATTCTACTTTTATTCTATAATATAACCTAACACAAATTTTCCTGCAACAATATTATATTACTTATTACTAACAATTAATGTTTCACTTTAATTGAGCCACCGCGGTTGGACGCCAAATATAACAATGGAAGTTTGTTATATGTTTTTATCTTGCCACACGTTGTGCGACCAAATATAACAATGGAAGATGTTATTTACAATTATTTTTTTTAAAAGTCACACGTTGGTGAGCCAAATATAACAATGGAAGTTAGATTTACTTATTTATTTGCAACACTACTAAAAGGGAACAACTTATGATTATTACTCATAAACAACACCGTTTACCTGGATAAAACAATCTCTTTCTTTTAATTTTTTAAAAGAACAAAATTACAATAGCAATAAACATATACATGGAATTTATACTTACTTATCTAGAAAACATTTACTCTCCATTCATTCCTTAAGATTACTTTATTTATCTTAGACAATTTTTAAAATTACAAATTTACTTTATTTTAACTCTTGTTAAAATCTTCAAATTATCAGTTCCTTTTAGTTTAATATTTTTCTTTACAATTTTATTTAATACTTTAAATTATTATTAACATTTATCATCCTTTTATTTAATCTCGGCTAGCTCAGTTCTTTACAATTAATTTAAAAACAACAAAATCTTAATCTCGGGTCTTGGGTTTTTTGAATGGCTCAATCGAAAGTGAAATCAATTCTAGGTGAATTTAATAATTAACAATTAATTGGTTTTGTACTTATCAAATCTGCTGGTCCTTCTTGCTCGGTCAGTTAGCACTTTACACTCCACCTAACTTTAATTTATCCTTTTATTAAACGAAAAAAAACACAAAACACCACACTGCTTAAACACTTTCCGTTGGTATTTAACGTTGTCTCTCTTTCCCAGATGCCGTTCCAAATAGGCCTCTCCTTCCTCGAAATCGTCCCAAAATCTGTCTCTCCTTCCTTGTAGTCGTTCCAAAATTACAGCGCCTGTTCTACGATGATTGGTCCCTCCTTCCTCTGGTGAATTTAAACTCCTTTTCCAAATCTGTCTTTTTGTTAAGAACTCCACAAACTCCAAATCTAATTTCCTTTACTAATTCAAACTTTCTTTACTTCAATTCAACTTTACTTTCAACTTATCAAAAACCTTTAAATATAACGAGACTTCCTGTCCCTTACTCGCTGAAAAGAAAAACTATTCTTTTGTACACAGCGCACTTTTGCTGTGTACGCGACCTTCCGTCGTGGCGACTCTGGTAAGACTCCTAACAAACTATTTTCTAATGTTCCTTCTCTAAAACACTGTTTTTCGCGCCCTGTTCGCTGATTTGTCGATTTCTACCAACTTTCTCTGCTTACGACTTTCGCAATTCCTACTGGTTGTTTTTGAATTCTGCCGTTGTGTTTTTTAAGTTTGGAGCGTCTCCGATTGGCCGACCTACTTTCTACTTGCGTTTTTCTAAAATACCGTTATAATGATGCTTTCCCTTGATTTCTCTTTTTTTTTTTTCTAGTAAAAACTCTGCTACCCTAAGAATTCCGTTATGTACACACGTGTTGGCCTCAAGGTTCTTGAAATCTTAGTGTTATTGTAGCCTAGCACGTACAATTTTTATTACAGGCGGCATCTGCCGTTTTCTCTTCATTTGTTTCTTAACATGGTTCTATATTTATTATTTTATTCAAGTTATATTTTAATTTATTTATTTTTAGATTTCATGATTGATGATTTTATTTAGTTTAATTTAATTGATATCATGATATCGTTACAAGCAGGTTAGGTGCAGTGATTATAATAAAGTAGCAGGTTAGGTTGCATTGATTATAATAAAGTAGCAGGTTAGGTTGCAGTGATTATAATAAAGTAGCAGGTTAGGTTGCATTGATTATAATAAAGTAGCAGGTTAGGTTGCATTGATTATAATAAAGTAGCAGGTTAGGTTGCAGTGATTATAATAAAGTAGCAGGTTAGGTCGCAGTGATTATAATAAAGTAGCAGGTTAGATTGCATTGATTATAATAAAGTAGCAGGTTAGGTTGCAGTGATTATAATAAAGTAGCAGGTTAGGTTGCGGTGATTAAACTATGGTAGTAGATGATACAATGTAATCCTTGCTCTAAAGAAATCAGTGCAATCATATCAACACTTCATGTATGCGTTATTTATGCGATTATTACATACGTACACGTGTGTGAGACCATCAGGATGTGCAGTTCTCGTATGTAGTGTGCGTATGTAAGTAGCTTTCGTCCATGTGACCAATGTTCATTGACCACGATCTTTGAACTTGTTCTTTTATATTGTATTCAGTAAAGTCAACATATAAAGAACAAAATATGGTTTTGTTTTTGGCAATCTTCTTTGAATAATAGTTGTGGTTTTGGTCACAGAATAGCTGCACAATAAACTTTAGGATTTGTCAAGTGTTTTAAGTAAATGTGAATAACAAAACGGAATGTCTTCGCATCCTTCACTAGCTCTCCTTCTTAGGCTATTTCATCATAGGTTGGCTTGCCAAGTAATCCAGCTGAGAGCTTTAACAAAAAGCTAATAATATTAGGCTTAGACAAAGAAGTTTATACATCTAAGCAATCATTTTTATGTCTTTTGTTTACAACAATAAAACATTGTTAGTATTAGGTTTGAAGGGGGTTTGTATTTTAACTTTGATTACTATAATTCTTTTCCCCTCTCAACGCTATAGGAATCTTTTGATTGTAAATATTTGTTAAAATATTTTTGTATTTGTTACAAATACGTAATTCAGAAAACCTGTGTAACATATATAAATAAACTTACCCTTGATCTACCAATGGAATTTAAAATTTCCTACAATTACCAAAAAATCCACTTTATATTTAGAGGATCTGCTAATATTACATTCTGTAATGGGGTTGAGTAAATACCATGATGGCCTCCATCAAATTTTCACATCTTGGAACATCAAAACAGATATTATCATATTAATAAAACGCTAAGTCTGTCCGTTTAATTTTTTAACTTGAAAAATGTATAGGCTAGGAATTTGAAATTTTACACAATCATAGACCTTAGCGAGAAACTGCTAAAACCGAAGTTTCAAGTATATAAGTGAAGTGGTTCCTGAAGTTTCAGAAATCTCCATATTGATACTATTTCGATATATAGGCTAGGAACTTGAAATTTTGCACAATCATAGACCTTAGCGAGAAACTGCTAAAACAGAAGTTTCAAGTATATAAATCAAGTGGTTCCTGAGATATAGGTTCCTGAAGTTTCAGAAATCTCCATATTGATACTATTTCGATATATAGGCTAGGAACTTGAAGATTTGCACAATCATAGACCTTAGCGAGAAACTGCTAAAACAGAAGTTTCAAGTATATAAGTCAAGTGGTTCCTGAGATATAGGTTCCTGAATTTTCAGAAATCTCCATATTGATACTATTTCGATATATAGGCTAGGAACTTGAAATTTTGCACAATCATAGACCTTAGCGAGAAACTGCTAAAACAGAAGTTACAAGTATATAAGTCAAGTGGTTCCTGAGATATAGGTTCCTGAAGTTTCAGAAATCTCCATATTGAAACTATTTAGATATGTAGGCTAGGAACTTGAAGATTTGCACAATCATAGACCTTAGCGAGAAACTGCTAAAACCGAAGTTTCAAGTATATAAGTCAAGTGGTTCCTGAGATATAGGTTCCTGAAGTTTCAGAAATCTCCATATTGAAACTATTTCGATATATAGGCTAGAAACTTGAAATTTGGCACAATCATAGACCTTAGCAAGAAACTGCTAAAACAGAAGTTTCAAGTATATAAGTCAAGTGGTTCCTGAGATATAGGTTCCTGAAGTTTCAGAAATCTCCATATTGATACTATTTCGATATATAAAAAGTAAACAAATAATTGTAAATAAAAAACAAATGTATCAGCTATTTGAAATTAAATACATTAAACTGTGTGTAAACTCAGCCATTTTAAGATGATTATTTTATCATTACACTGTAAATGTTAGCAAGTTTTACTTAATTTTACGTTATATTTCTTTTTTGTTTTGTGAAAGATCTTATTTTATATGCAAGATCTTATTTTACGGGTTTGTCTTGAGATTGTTCACATATTGTTTGATGCCTTTACACCCCAGTCTTACAGTAATAGGTTATTGTAAATAAAAAAACAAATGTATCAGCTGTTAATTAAATACATTTACGTACTCAGTTTCCACTGATTTTGGCTTTTTCCTTGACCATCAACAAATCACAAGGTCAATCTTTGTCACGCATTGCACTATTTTTGCAATGCCCTGTTCGTTTTCAGGAGTGAAAATCTTTGTTCATTCAATTGAAGGACAGTCAATTACAGCTGATGGTTAAATAATCACACGGAACGTCGTTTTTAGAGAAGTAGGCCTATTATGATTATTGATAAATACATTTATAAATATGAACCTATATGTATTAATAAACAGTTAAACCTATCACTCTTATAATATTTTCTTAATTAGTTTGAACTACTGAACAAAGTTAAATGAGTTTTAGACTCATTGTAATCAATTACGTGAAATGACAGATGATCAAATTTGAATATTTTTATAAATAAATTTCGCCTTTAAGCTTAATGAACTTTTTTTGTAAATTTTTACCATTGGTAATACGTGTACGCGGGTCGCTTGTTCTATATATTATATTTTCACAAAAAAAAACATGATTTTTTTCTACACTGGGAATGTTTTAGAAAGTAAAGGTAAGATTGATAGTGTTTTTATACACAGCGAGTTGCTCTCAGAAATATGGAGAATTGAAACAGATTAAATATTTACTCTAGACTGAGTTTATCACAGCTTTCGTCAGTAAATAAACTTTTGTGTAAAGGGACATTTCACTTTATTGTTTATCTTTCTAAACCTTTATTTGTTTACTTGGGTCAAGTAAGTTCTACAAAACCAAAATAAATATACATCAAATAAACAAATCTAAAATTAACTACATAAAATTACAAGATGATTTCGTTATATGGATCGAAAGTTTATTTACGGTATTTAAAATGGTATGATTTCGATTGCCAATCTTTCTATTTATTGTCAGACAAGATCAAAACACTATTACAATAACGTGTCTAAACCAGGATTTGTTTATATTTTAATGTACGTAATTTTATCTGCTAAATTTCTTAATTGTTTTGCGTTTTTGTGGTTTCAAAATCATGTTCCGGCTCTTCGAACGGTTGGATGTATAAAAAATTTAAAAAAGTCCCAAAATTATTCGTAAAATCAAAAACCATTATAAAAAAATAGGCGTTTCTTTAAGTAATTTTTTGATTGCAAATATAAAAACCCCAAATAAGACAATATAAAATGTTCAAAGAATTTACCATTTGACTTTTTTAATTATATCAAATAGTTTGTAAGTAAAACAGGTGGCACACAGTTTTAATTTTCACTTGCACTATGTTAAGCCTATTTTAATATTGAGTTTCATTATTGTTAATTGATAGTTGGCTGCTGTCTGTTAGAAAGTCTATACTTTTTGTTTTGTAAACAATGAATTTAAAATATTGTACGTCATAGAGTATCAAATATATCGGTAGAAAACTTGATAAAATTCTTGGTAATTTACTAGAACACGGGAGTCCATTTTTATCATGCCATTTAAATTTAATTAATTAAAAAAATACAATTTTAAGACTTTTTAAAATTTTTTGGTAAACTTAAACGTTGAAGAGCTAGAGAGGTTTTTATACAATTTAAAAAAATTGTAATAAATTATACAATACAACTGATAGAGTAGGCCTGTTGTTATTCTTAGCCATACATTGTTAGAAACCCATTCCACTCACTATGGCTGTGGTCAGCCTACTAATGTTCAGCTAAACAACAATAAACATAACTCGCTGTTTATAACTAAACAATTACTACGTAAAGTTGTATTGTTTTATTTAAACACGTAATTAATGTGCAAATGTAACTTTCGTTGCAGTAGTATTATCAATTCAAATAAACATAAAGTAGTTTTCATTGAAAATAATAATTCCTAAACTGTGCTATCATAATGTGGCAACCTACGTTCCAATTTTAATATCGGGTGGCTGTTTTAAGTACAAAAATGGAGCTCTGAAAACGCCTAAATTCTTATTTTTCACTTTTTAGTGCATCTGCAACTTCTAAACAGTTGGATGTATAAAAAAAATACACAATAATAAAAAAGACTTAAAATATATGTGTAGAATCTAAAACAATCATAAAATGGTACTTCTGTAAGAAACTTTAAATTTGGCACATATTGGAAAAATGTGGTAAAAATAGCCAGATCTTGACGAAAATTGGACAAAATGTGTATCTTTACACTAGAAATCGGCGGTCGAATTTGCAAAATAAATTGTATTTTTACGGCAACATTTGGGCATTTTCGGAAAAATTTAATGCATTGTATTTTAATGGAAAGTGGTCTTAGAGTAAAGTTCTTTTTTTTTAAATAGTCAGTTGTTTTAACCTACTTTCTAGTAAACATATCCAAGAATTTGTTTATCAAGGTAAAGTTCCCTTTTTTAATTAAAAATAAATCGTTTTTCGTATATACAGTATATTTCTAACAAGATTTCCGTAAAAAATTCTATTTAAATATCATTCTCAATCAATAAACAAATTTTTAATAAAATTGATTAATACTACAATTAAAAAAAAACTTAAAATATGAGCTTTACCATGATAAACAAATTCTTGCATATGTTCACTAGAAACTAGTTAAAACTTTGACAATTAAAAAAAAAGGAAAAAAAAAAGTAACTCTGTTTTACTTCTCATTAAATTACATGCTGTCAATTTCTTTTCAAAATTAGCCAACTGTGAGCGTATAAATGCAAATTTGATCACCGATTTTTAGAGTGAAGATACGTTTATTTTGTCTAATTTTTTTGAAGATCTGATGATTCTTACCTCATTTGTTGCATTATTAGTGAAAAAAAAATCTTAAATCGAGAAATTCGAATTTTTTGAGGTTAGGATTTACTCTTAATTGTTACTATACCCTACCATTTCGATAGTCTCTTCATTTTCTAGTATTTTCTTGTTTTTCTTTTTTTCTTTCTTTTCTTCTTCTTTTTTTTTTTTTTTTTTTTCTAAGACCCATACAGCCGGAGATATTAAAAAAAAAAATTGTGTAGCAAAGCACTCAAAACGCATCTAAAAACACTTTTCAAGCGAAGCTCCAGTCCGATTTTCATAATATTTTCGGTTTCCAACTCAGTTTAATAATGTAGGGAAATACAATTCATTTTCCCAAGTACATCAATTCTCATAAATTTTTTAGACTAATTTCCCTCTACTAATATACATTACAACTCATCAAAACTTCCTTTGGTCGGTGAATTTCATGGTTTTAAAAAGATATAACTATTTTAATATGGAAATTAGTTTTAACAAAGTTAACACATTCATATTTTTAGCTACAATCTAAAACAGTATCTCGTACATGCTTATAAAAACGGTATGTATGCACAGTGGTGCAGGGCAAATCGATAAATTTGTTTGAATGATGAGTTTAGAGTGTCTTCGTGCTTTATCAGTGTTGGGAGAGCAGGTTGTCTTATAATTAATGTTATGCTGCTTTTGATTCGTCTAGCTATGAATCAATTGTTGTTTAAACACAAAATCATGGATCTATTTATGTCAACTCTAATCTCGAGTGTTTCAAAACAATGCAACTGTTGCGGATTGTTTTGATAAGGCGTTATCTGCGCGTGATTTAAAATTATTCATTGTGACTACAATGTAACATTCCTATTACAAGCCATCAATCAAATTTAGAATTAACTTAAAATACATTTTATTTTAAGGTTAGGTTAGGTTAGGTGAGGTTAGGGTGTACATATATGAACGAGCCTGCACTAGCTGCGTTCGTATTGGCGACTCGGCCCTGCCGGATCTTGTAACTGTATGAATAATACATTTTATTTTAAGGTTAGGTTAGGTTAGGTTAGGTGAGGTTAGGTTAGGTTAGGTTAGGTTAGGTTAGGTTAGGTTAGGGTGTACATATATGAACGAGTCTGCACTAGCTACGTTCGTATCGGTGACTCGGCCATGCCGGATCTTGTAACTGTATGAATAATACATATTATTTTAAGGTTAGGTTAGGTTAGGTTAGGTTAGGTTAGGTGAGGTGAGGTTAGGGTATACATATATGAACGAGTCTGCACTAGCTACGTTCGTATCGGTGACTCGGCCATGCCGGATCTTGTAACTGTATGAATAATACATATTATTTTAAGGTTAGGTTAGGTTAGGTTAGGGTGTACATATATGAACGAGTCTGCACTAGCTACGTTCGTATCGGTGACTCGGCCCTGCCGGATCTTGTAACTGTATGAATAATACATATTATTTTAAGGTTAGGTTAGGTTAGGTTAGGTTAGGGTATACATATATGAACGAGTCTGCACTAGCTACGTTCGTATCGGTGACTCGGCCATGCCGGATCTTGTAACTGTATGAATAATACATATTATTTTAAAGTTAGGTTAGGTTAGGTTAGGGTGTACATATATGAACGAGTCTGCACTAGCTACGTTCGTATCGGTGACTCGGCCCTGCCGGATCTTGTAACTGTATGAATAATACATATTATTTTAAGGTTAGGTTAGGTTAGGTTAGGTTAGGTTAGGTTAGGTTAGGTGAGGTTAGGTGAGGTTAGGGTATACATATATGAACGAGTCTGCACTAGCTACGTTCGTATCGGTGATTCGGCCATGCCGGATCTTGTAACTGTATGAATAATACATATTATTTTAAGGTTAGGTTAGGTTAGGTTAGGGTGTACATATATGAACGAGCCTGCACTAGCTACGTTCGTATCGGTGACTCGGCCCTGCCGGATCTTGTAACTGTATGAATAATACATATTATTTTAAGGTTAGGTTAGGTTAGGTTAGATTAGGTTAGGTTAGGTTAGGGTATACATATATGAACGAGCCTGCACTAGCTATGTTCGCATCGGTGATTCGGCCCTGCCGGATCTTGTAACTGTATGAATAATCCATTTTATTTTAAGGATAGGTTAGGTTAGGTTAGGTTAGGAGTCAGGGTGTACATATATGAACGAGCCAGCACTAGCTATGTTCGTATCTGTGACTCGGCCCTGCCGGATTTGTAGCTGTATGAATAATACATTTTATTTTAAGGTTAGGTTAGGTTAGGGTGTACATATATGAACGAGCCAGCACTAGCTATGTTCGTATCTGTGACTCGGCCCTGCCGGATCTTGTAACTGTATGAATAATACATTTTATTTTAAGGTTAGGTTAGGTTAGGTTAGGTTAGGTGAGGTTAGGGTGTACATATGTAAACGAGCCTGCACTAGCTACGTTCGTATCGGCGACTCGGCCATGCCGGATCTTGTAACTGTATGAATAATACATTTTATTTTAAGGATAGGTTAGGTTAGGTTAGGTTAGGTTAGGGTGTACATATATGAACGAGCCTGCACTAGATACGTTCCTATCGGCGACTCGACCCTGCCCGATCTTGCAACTATACGAATATTACATTTTATTTGGAGGTTAGGTTTCGAAATTTGACAATAAATTCAGATGTTGTCCACTTTAATATTATTACTATAGGCCTATACAATAATATAAACTAATCTAACCTGTTTGTGGTGATTATTGCTACCTCTAATCTAATCTACATTTTTGTTTACCAAAAACTCCGCTTCCTAATCTCGGCTTTTGCCTACCGACTGGCACTCGCTCCTCAAGTGGAGATGTGACAGACGTCATGAAAATATCGCTGGCCCTAACACCGTTCCCCAAATAATAGTTGACCCAGTTTGGAATTAGTTATTTAACAGTTCATTAAATGCTTATGATAATCAAATGTTACATGTTAAAGAATTATCTATGTTAAATTAACGTTAAGTCAGTAAATACAAAATTAAAAGAATTTGAAAGTCATCATGGTACTCACCCAGTTCCTTAGAAGCAGATCGTTTTAAAAAGTTAGTTCCTTGGGTTTCGTAGGAAAAGTTAAATTGTATTGGTAGACCAAAGTGTCCTACCAAATAGTGTTTTAAACAGTTGTTACACAGGTTTTCTGAACCATGTAATTGTCAATGTCACTTCTCTCTTGAAGTCAGATAAGTCCTATAGTGTCTTGTACATGTCTTCACTCGCTTTGCTCGCATCAGTAGCCTTGGCGGACCCTCGATACGCTCATTTCTGTGAATCGAACTTCCTGGATTTTGTAACTACTAATCCATTTTTTTAAAGGAGGTCATTGTTAGAAATTACATTTTGACAATAATTTCAGTATATGTTTTAGCAGAGAAGTTGGGTTACTACTATTTACATGTAGAATTGAAATACACTGAATTTTATATAATTTAGTGTATTAATTGAGTAACAACCAGATATGAATACAAAACTGTTTAAAATAGGCGCCATTTTGTAATTTTTATAAATTTCGACAGCATGTCGATCAGAAGCCTAACGATTGGAATAGAACAAGAGTTGGCTAAGAGAGACCGGAAGAAAAGATGGAAGACGGGGATCTAACTAAAAATAACATGTAAAAGTTATATATCCATCTATGGACCTCGGAATTATCACTTATCATAGTGACTCTTACAGTTCTCCATCACAGCTGTTCAATAATTAGGTGAAAACAGAAAAAAAACATTCAAAAACTTATGTATGTGAAATAATTGTTTATATTAGAAATAGGAATTTTTGATGAAAATATTTAAAAAAATCGTAAATTATTTCATTCCCTATAATTTCCCACTATTTTTATGGGAGAAAAATTAGTTAGTTTATTTTTGCCAGATTAAAAAATATATTCTAAATTCTACCTTTCTACATGACTATACAATCAAAGAAATTGTATCGATAAATATCCTAAAATTAGGTTTTATTTAGGTATATAGAGCCCAACTCGGATTGTAAATATTTTAATAGGCTACTTCATAGCGGTCGATTAATTAGTCATAGTTACAGATCTAAACAGCAAAGCGCGTTAATTTACACTAGTTTAGATATTAGTCTGTATGAGTTAAAATTTGATTTCAAGGTTATCTGGAATCTGGAATTCTTCGTAGGAGTAATGTACGGCTTTGGAGACATCTAGCTGGACCATGTTCAGATTTTTAAATTACTGGAAGTCTTTCTATCACCCTCTCAAGTTTATTTCCCTCTAAATTGTTCTAGCCCCTTCCAGTGTAGGTTATACTATCTTATAGACCGCTACGCTTTGGTAGTTGCCGTATTACGTATTTGAAGGAGTAATGTTCAACTATATTTCTAAAATTAACAATAATTGATTTAGTTATTAATTATACATTAATTTAGTATCTGTTTTCAAAGTCATAATTTTTTATTCATTTAAGACTTAAACTCGAACTATTGAAACGTTAAGCTTCCGATAACATCATGTTACCCCCCCCCCCATTAATTTCTGCTCTACTCGAGGCACTGCAAGAACCACACAACTCGTTAGGAACCACTTTTAAATATTGTGATTAGTATAAACACGAGCAAATATTATCTACCTAATTAAATACAATAAAGGTGTCCTTACATTCATTTCCGTTACCTGTAAAATTTATTAATCATGTTTCTTTATTATAATTAAAAAAAGTTTAGTGTATTTATTATTTTTACAAAATAAATCGAATAATCAAAAAAAAAAAAAATCACTATAACGAATATAGTATAGTATGATCTGAAACAAAATATTAGTTGCAACTAGTGATAAACATTTTCGGTTTCAAAATTAGATGCAACTATTAGAATGTATGTAGTGCATTTCCTTCTAATTTTTCATTGATTTATCTTTAATAAAACAACATATATCATGGGCGTTGAACCTAATTTGTATCCATAATGCTTTGCACAACATTGTAGAATAATAACTATTCACTGAATGTAAAGAATTATAAATGTGATTCTTTATCAAATTAGTCTACAACCCAAGTGGGCAATACCTAATACTTTAATGTCACCCCTGGTAATAAACGTTGTGACTATTTTAATTATAAACTGCACATTAGAGCAGTTTGACCTTGGTCAAGGTTTTTAATGAATTAGGATCTCCAGAAAAACAGAACACTAAGAAAATAATTATCCCTACAACTTACTATTGAATTGAGAGATAAATAAAACAAATAAAAACAAGACATGATTAAAATAGGAAATTATATTAGTATTATTATATTATTTCCATTAATATTATATTTATACACAAATATAGGAGTCTTTCAAAATTAAGCGCTTCAGAAGTAATTCCATTTTTGGATGTAACTTCACTAAATTAAGAGGTCATAATGTAATATTAGGAATGAAAAGGAATTAAAGTAACAATGCTACTCATATTTTTTAAACTCCTCATATTCAATTGTAATATTTATAATCAAATCATAGTAGCAATGATGAAAAGAAAAACTAACTAAATTAAGAGGTCATAATGTACTATTAGACATGAAATGGAATTAAAGTAACAATAATACTCATATTTTTTAAACTCCTCATATTCAACTGTAATATTTATCAATCAAACCATAGTAGCAACGATGCAAAGAAAAACTAACTAAATTAAGAGGTCATAATGTACTATTAGGCATGAAATGGAATTAAAGTAACAATGCTACTCATATTTTTTAAACTCCTCATATTCAACTGTAATATTTATCAATCAAACCATAGTAGCAACGATGCAAAGAAAAACTAACTAAATTAAGAGGTCATAATGTTACTATTAGTCATGAAATGGAATTAAAGTAACAATGTTACTCTATTTCTTTAAACTCCTCAAATTCAACTAATATTTATAATCAAACCATAGTAGCAATGATGAAAAGAAAAACTAACTAAATTAAGAGGTCATAATGTACTATTAGACATGAAATGGAATTCAAGTACTGTAACAATGCTACTCTATTTCTTTAAACTCCTCAAATTCAACTAATATTTATAATCAAACCATAGTAGCAATGATGCAAAGAAAAACTAACTAAATTAAGAGGTCATAATGTACTATTAGACATGAAATGGAATTAAAGTAACAATGCTACTCATATTTTTTAAACTCCTCAAATTCAACTGTAATATTTATAATCCTAACCATAGTAGCAACGATGCAAAGAAAAACTAACTAAATTAAGAGGTCATAATGTACTATTAGACATGAAAAGGAATTAAGGTAACAATGCTACTCATATTTTTTAAACTCCTCATATTCAATTGTAATATTTATAATCAAATCATAGTAGCAATGATGAAAAGAAAAACTAACTAAATTAAGAGGTCATAATGTACTATTAGACATGAAAAGGAATTAAAGTAACAATGCTACTCATATTTTTAAACTCCTCATATTCAATTGTAATATTTATAATCAAACCATAGCAGCAATGATGAAAAGAAAAACTAACTAAATTAAGAGGTCATAATGTACTATTAGACATGAAATGGAATTCAAGTAACAATTCTATTCATATTTTTTAAACTCCTAAATTCAACTGTAATATTTATAATCAAACCATAGCAGCAATGATGAAAAGAAAAACTAACTAAATTAAGAGGTCATAATGTACTATTAGACATGAAATGGAATTCAAGTACTGTAACAATGCTACTCTATTTCTTTAAACTCCTCAAATTCAACTAATATTTATAATCAAACCATAGTAGCAATGATGCAAAGAAAAACTAACTAAATTAAGAGGTCATAATGTACTATTAGACATGAAATGGAATTAAAGTAACAATGCTACTCATATTTTTTAAACTCCTCAAATTCAACTGTAATATTTATAATCCTAACCATAGTAGCAACGATGCAAAGAAAAACTAACTAAATTAAGAGGTCATAATGTACTATTAGACATGAAAAGGAATTAAGGTAACAATGCTACTCATATTTTTTAAACTCCTCATATTCAATTGTAATATTCTCAGTATCTGAGATCATTATATCCAATATCGGAATCTAACATTTGTACTGGTGTTTAGAATTGACCATTAAGAACAATTAGTGTATCGGGTGTACATTGGATTTAACAAGGTTGATTATGATTTAGTGATCTGGCGACATGTTCAGCTCATTACCTCATTACATGAGCTAGACATCTTACTGTATAGCTACTCCCGTGGGATTTAATGCTTTACTGTGCAGCTGTTATGAATGTGCGATCCTAATATAACACTTGAAATAGAGAAAATACTTTAAAAGCAAAACACAACCACGAGTCCGTAGAAAAAAAAAATTATATACATTTTCCGTCCGTGCGTTCGTCACCCTAATAACTCTTTGAACCGATTCAAAAATAATATCTCTTGGTTTCATTGCTTAATTCTTATTAACGTAAACTATTTTTGGTGTAACTAAAATTTGTGAGATCTTTTCCATGAGAGGAAACAAAATAATTCGATTTATCAAAATCACCTTCATTTCAATATAATTCAAACGTACGAACAAGGTATATTGGTAAACCAAGTTCCCGTGGGGGGAAAAACTATTTCGACTTGTCAAGAACAAAGTATTTCGATGAAATATTTTTGTAATTTGAAGATAAGAAACCAAACTAGTGTCTAAAATTGAAAGAAATCCTTCGTACCGTTGTATATAATTTTAGAATTGAAAGCATAAACACTTTATTTTCAGTCTATATCAGGCCTTGATTTTGTTATTTGTAGTCAAATAGAAATATTTTTCAATTTATGCGTTTGTGTTTATTTTTTTATGTTAACATTTGCAAGACTGATGATGCATCTATGAAGACGAAACGGTCACAGTAGACACGTAAAGGAAACAAGGGCTGTTTTAGACTGAAAATGTGATATTTATACTTTAAAGTTAAAATATAAATTATTCTCAGGGAGTAATTTGCTAAAGTGAAATTTAGTTTTTGCAAACATCTTTTACAAAAATATAAATTACTCGTTGGATATGAGTTGATTACGCGAAAACTGTAATATTGGTTTCCTTGTGATTTTGAACACATGTTTAGATTAATTAATATTCATAACGAAATCGATTTTGATAAATTCTTCTTATTTTTTTTTGTTGCTACACCGTAATAATGAATTTTAGAAGAAAAAAATTAAGAAAAAGTTCCAAGACATGGCTGAAAAATGCCCACATACTTAATTTCAAATACATACGTACATTTTGAAATCGTTACAAGGGTTCGACGGTGATCTCTGCTATCAACTGCGAAGATTTTCGCTTGTTGAGGGAGATATCACCACAGAATACTCGGAGATTGGAGTATGCTTTAACCTAACATATGCTAAACCTAAGAAAACGTGATTCCTTCTTACCTTTTATGGTAAAATTATTTAATTGACTCATTCCCTTCACACCAATAACCACTCTAGATAACCATATCTTATTGAGTTAATATTAATAAATTGATTTGGAGGACAACATCTAATAATAAAAAAAGTAACACACATTCGCGAATGCATCAAAGGTGGCCTAAGCCCATAGATACACCTCTCGATTTATAAATATTTCTATTGTTTATTATTTAGACCCTCCTGAGATAGTCGGGACCGCCATTTCAGGGGACTCGATACAAGTGTCGAGTTGTTCCGTCGTGCTTTCACTTCTTAAGACAATGCTTTCACTTCGTAACCCAACCTAACCTAACCTAACCTAACCCAACCTAACCTAACCTAACCTAACCTAACCTAACCTAACCTAACCTAACCTAACCCAACCCAACCCAACCTAACCTAACATAACCTAACCTAACCTAACCTAACCTAACCTAACCTAACCTAACCTAACCTAACCTAATCGTCCACATTGTGCCACTGCCATCACAATCGAACCAAGTAAACATAAGTAGATTACGAGCAAGTTTCAGGTGCGTCACTAGCTCCATCCTCACGGTTTAGGACATCATTCAAAAAACAAGAAAAACGACTTTAAAACGAACATATCCGCAGAAAACTTCATATTGATTTTTTAACCTATCACATAACTTTACTGGTTAAAACACGTTACATAATCGTGTTACACATTACACGAAAGACTCTAGTGTAGTGAATGTTACTCGGCGTTATTTGTTTTGCTTAAAAGAAATACATATAATGTGTTACAACCGCAATAAAGCTATTAGATCCTTAGTCACGTATAAACTACCGGTACTTTCATACTTGGCAGGGAAATATCCCACAACATCCAATTGTTCCAATATTGGAAGCAAATTGGTTCTTTTATGGCAAAAGACAACACGGTTGTTTTTATAGCTGAGGGTACATTGTTGGTGTTGTTTTATGTTACAAAGACTTAACACGCTTCTCTTCAGTGTATAATCTTTCTTTTAATATGAATTAATACAAAGTATTAACTGGTGTAGTAAACTATTCCTACAGCAACAGGAAGTAACTAAATTTTGTGGTTAAATACTTAACAAAAATATTAAATGGGCGTCAAATAAAAGTTTGATTTTAAATGATTTACGCTGAACCATTTCAAACACAAGGGAAGTTAGTTTAGATTCGATTTAAATATATTGGGTGTTTGAAAATTGTGGTTTACTCTTTTGCCAGAGTGTTTATTGCATCATTAAACAATAAGTTCATATAAACATGTTTAGTTACCCGTGTGTCATCCATTTTTAAAATTATTATTATTATTTTTGTACAGTAAATATTTTAACAAAATAAATGGAAGTAAATAAGATGTTAGTTAGGTTAGATTAGGTTAGGTTATGTTAGGTTAGGTTAGGTTAGGTTAGGTTAGGTTAGGTTAGGTTAGGTTGGGTTAGGTTAGGATAGGTTAGGTTGGGTTAGGTTAGGTTAGGTTAGGTTAGGTTGGGTTGGGTTAGGTTGGGTTGGGTTGGGTTGGGTTAGGTTAGGTTAGGTTAGGTTAGGTTAGGTTATGTTAGGTTGGGTTAGGTTGGGTTAGGTTAGGTTAGGTTAGGTTAGGTTAGGTTAGGTTAGGTTATGTTATGTTACACATGTTACTTATGATTCTTCTTATTTTTTTTACATGTTTATGATAGTTTACAGTAATTCATTTTTATTATTGGATGTATAACACGCTACAGGTTATATCTGACCAGCTATTAATATTTTAATGATATGAAATTAAAGTTTAACCCATTCAACGGTCGTTGTAGACATTACAAGACATTTTCGTCAGTTTTTTTACAAATAACTCTGTCATCCTTTGGCCTCTGTTATATCTTCTGTTACAACTCTTTTATCCTACAGAAAAAACTTAAAAACCATTTTGTTCCTCGTTAAATGAGAAAATATTATGTCTCCTGTGAATTTTTCTTAAACGAACGATTTTCGTGAAATTTAACATTAAAAATTTTAAACGACCAATTCGATTCAAGAACACCATGGATGTATCGACAAATCACAATACGAAAAGGTATTTTTATTTTAGAATGTTTTTTTTGCTTATAAACCAAAGTTGTGTCTTTTTGATACTAAAAAGCTTGTGACAGGGTGTATTTTTTAACTGGGCCACCGTTGGGATTTCTGAAACTAAAATATTTACAGAAAACTTCAAATAGGGGAACTTATCTACTTTTCCCCTGTAGTAAAATCGTCTATTTGAATTTGTTTTAAAGTTTCCGCTATTTTCCAATATGGCGGGAGACTTTAAAATTTATTACGTAAAACCACCATTTAGTTGATTTTAAGTAGTTTTATCCTTGGATTTTTTAAAATCCTTACTCGTTTACGAGTTGTAAGCTTAGAATTTCTGTTTAAAATACATGCCAAAGTTAAATTAACCTATTTCTTAATACAATTACACATGTATTGGTTTATGAATACTGTTGAATTTAGGATTTTATAGAAAAGAAATGTACAAGGTATTTTGATATCTTGCAAACAAGTAAGGGTGTAAAAAACAAATCAAGAATAAAAAATAAAAATAAAATTCAACAAAAAATATATTGTTTCCATAAGAATTTTATAGTTGGCAATATTGGAAAATGGCGGTAACATTTACTACAAAATTCAAATAAAATATTTTATTACAGAGGGAAAAGTAAGTAAAGTCAATTATGTAGTTTTGAATCAATTATATAGTTCACATCTACTCAGATGGCTTCATACAAAAAGTAGTTTTTTCTTAACTTCATTTATAAAATTTTGTTTATACAAAGAGGGTAATCAAAAGAAACAAAATCTGATTCTATTTAATTGTCAGGTAGGTTGTTTTCCATAAGTTAAACTTATGATTCTTGACTATGTAACTCGTACAATACCCTAAACTTCCTGCAATTTATATTCGCTATTTCGCCTTGGCTGGTGACGTTTTTACGAGATTTATGCAAAGAAATGGCTGCATTCTTACTCCAAATACTCTCTTGAGTAATGGATGTTACGTGACTCCATTTATTCAATTTTCTCTTCATAAATTTACACCAAACAGGTCATTTATTGTTGAAGCATATGTGATAAAGAAATCAACTGGAGGATTATTTCAGAAGAGAAATTTTTGGAGGCAAAATTTAATTTAACATTTTTTAGTCAAACAATTCAATATTTTTCTGTTTAAAAATATATACTTTTAGGTAGTTTGGATATTTATTACAACCTCAAAAAATTATATAGTATTCTTGACTACCGTTTTAAGTGCGTTAACAATAATTTTGATTCAGATCTAGGTTAAAATTGTAATAGAATAACAATGTATTTCACATTATTAGGTTGGCAACAGTCAGGTGATTATTAATTTTAAAACATAACAACACGTACTCAGTATTATTCAGCTGACTGACAGAATACTGTTCAGATGGATTTTAATATAACTAAAGAGTATTTACCTTTACGTTTATCCGAAAATGTTATTTTCTCTTACATAAACGTACATGACAGAATCAAACGAATTTTATTGAACTAAATTTTTTGTTTACATATATGATACGAACGAATTTGACTAGTTTTAAAAAATATATATTATGATAGAACTTTAGGTTTAAAAAAAAATGTTGACTTTGGAAAAACAATTTTCAGTTTTTGTTGATAAGTCGGTTGTTCATTGACATACAGCAAACAAATTTTAAAAAGTTATGTTTTTCGTTAAAAAAAAAAAGATTTTTATAAAGTTAACAGTTTTTGAGATATTCGACCTAAGTATTTTAAACAACACCTATTTTGAAAATATACAAAATATAGTTTTTGTTTCTGGAACATTTGTAAACTAACATAATCAGACAAATCTTAACTTAATATCTTAATTATTTGATCTAGTTATAAATTTTTTTTTTTTTACAGATTAGACGGTAAACTAAGCCTTTTGAAACTTATCTTTATATGAACTTCTTTTCTTTACTTTTAGCAGTAGTAAATGTTCTACCTTTGCTTCGTTGATCACCCTGTATTAGTCTTACAAGTAGCCTCATTTTACAATGGCTGAGAATGCATTTGTCATAATATTATAATTAAAATAATAATTAATGTTACTAATTTCTGGACTCATTCCCAAGGGAGAAAGGTGAATTTGTAAGAAGACATTTATGAATGAATAAATTAACTATGATTTTTGTATTTATTGTCTTTGTCCTATATTAATGTAGAAGACAATGATGAATTATAAACTTAAATCTTTGCGCCTATTGGTTCATTTCTATTCGGTTTTAGGGATGGGAGAGAGGGAAAGTTTGTTTAAAGTGATTTCACAGTTTTTTTTTTTTTGCAAAAAATTGTTTTCCTCTGAGCTTAGTGTAGTTCTGATGTGGTAAAAATGCATCGAATAAAGTGGATTTGTTTATGAGAAGTCATTACTATTATAATAAAGTGTGTATTATTATCATTGTAGGAGGAATCAATTCTTTGACGTGGTGGGAACTGAAAAACATGAAGAGAAAAGAAACGATACGACCAAAACACGCACCTAAAGAGAAGCTAGAGCCGAAATGGTATAAAGATGTTGCACAGATACCAGGAGAATGTACTAAGCTCACATGCAGAGATAAACTATTTAGACCACTGAAAAATGGCAGATTTGGTGGAAATCTGGACAAAAATCCTTCTTACACGAAATTTGGTGGAAAGTTAGGTTTGAGGGTTACTTCAATGAGGAAAAAATCGGATTTCCTGCTCAACGCTGTGCCCCCTGAGGATGGGGGGGGGGGGTGTAAAAAGGTTGGGAAAAACGATTTTTTTAAAATACCTCAAAAATTAAGCGAGATATGAAAACAAATTTAATACAAAAGTTGTAGCTGACTGAACTTCCCACAAAAATAAAATGGTCTTGTCATTTTTTTTTTCAGACGCACTGGGTCAGATATGAGCGTTCAAATTTGAGATTTTTTAAAAAATTGTTCGTATAAGGCAATTTTACGAAAAAAAACTTAATACCTTAACCGTATATGATATATATTTTTTTTTAGTTTAGGCCGATTTTTGTATAGTAAAGAGCAATAATTATGGTTATTTAAATGTTTGAACAGTACTTGTAATAACTTACCAAGTATTTGGATATACATTTTTGCATGTATATATTTTATGCACACATATAAAGACACACTACAACAACAAAAATGTGCATTTACACATTTTTCACATTTACATGCATATACTGACTAAACTATGCATATAGTTGTGCATATTTGGATTTAGACAAGTAGTATAATATATATATGCATGTAAATATTTCTACACATATTTGCACATATACGTTGTGCATAGACATAAAAATATAAAATTTGATATCGTGCTTATTTTTTGACTTAGGCCCCTATTAACAAAAAAAAAAAGTTTTGTTCCACCTTCCGCCCCCCCAGGATGGATTAGCGGTGAGCTGGAGTGTCCGATTGTTTCCCCCAAAGTAACCCTAAAACCTAACATTCCACCAAATATCGTGTCAAGAGGGTTTTTGTATAGCAAAAATCTATATTCAGTGGTCTAATTGTCTAACTACTGATCAGGTATACAAACATGATTTCACCAACCACTATATAAATTATTTATTTTGTATTTTAGATCCTAAAAAAGAAAAACTATTCTCATGGGTCAAACTGAGATGGGTTTTATTTTAAAACAATTTTAAAAAGGTTATTAATAGATACTTTTGAAACGTTAAAATTGTAAAATATTTTTAAATGTCAATTTAATTAACCACATTTTTACCCTATTAATTCTGTTCAGCCAGCCAATGAGAAATACTGCCTTTTACTTATTGTTCAACTATAACAAACTATTAAATTTCTTTCTTTTTTAATTGTTATTATTTATTAAAAATAAGATATGATATTGGAAAACTGGCAATCTGAAGATAATATCAAAATCTATTTCTTTAGAACCCCCCCTCATAAAATTATTGTGATGTATGACCGCCACGGCGATAACATCATGTAACCCAATCTACCAAATGGTCTGAAAATAATTAATTGCAGTTTAGCTAAATCGTTAAAGATAACGGATTGGTTGTAGGTACAGTAACTCATGGTATTTACGACAGAATTGACACTCGTCGTGCATTAATTCCAAGACTTTTAGTTACAAACAGTGAACATTTCTTTAATTTTTCAAGACTTCGTACATGTTATATCTTATTGTTTGTGTATATCTTTAACATGACAGTGAAGACACACACAAAAAATAATTTGATGGGCCATCAAAGTATTGACTCAGCCCTATTGTACAATGTAATATAAACGGATGCTCCAAATATAATCCTCAAAAGTTGGTTTTTTGAACCATGTAATTATGTATATAACTACTCTCTAGACAACGGGTCTTGTTGTGTATGTATTAAAAACGATCCACTCGCTTCGCTCATGTCAGTGTCGTGACCTTGACAGCCTGAACAATGTTCATAAAGCGTACACTTTATGCTGGAAGTTTAAGTACATTTTTGGATAGTAAAGATTGTCTTTTGTATTTTTTAATGAACTTTATTGAAATAATATCCTATACCATCATTAAAGTCACTTTTGACTTCTGAACTTCTCAAACATATGATAATGTAATATTTCACACCGCCATTATTATCTGATCAGTATCATTAAGCGTCTTCTTGAACACGTATCGGTAGTTGACATTCTTTCAAGATAGCTTTCAATAAAAGATGAGGATAATTTCCCCGATGACAAATAATATTTTATCTTTTAAATTCATTTAGTGAGAAGAGTTACTTTTGTGGAAACAATGTGACTTAGAAGCAAACACAATATCGTGTTATGGGTAATGCAATATTGTACAGCTGTGGATATGATCATCTTGGGGATGGGTTTGTGAGGAAAGTCGGTGGTCTATTTATTTGAGCGCACATTTTTTTATGAAATTAAATTATATTATATTGGTAATAACCGCGAGTAGAAATAAAGAAATTAGATAATTTTTTAATCAGTACAAAACATTTTGAAATATATCACCTACTATCTGAAATTATATTAAATTCGTTATATTAGTATAAATAAAAATATAGTTTCGAAAAGAAATCTACTTGTTAACTTTAACAGTGGTTTCGCTAGTTAAAGCATTGTCAAGGACTTTTACAAGACTTGTAAAAAAAGTCCTTGACAATGCTTTAACTAGCGAAACCATGGTCGGCAAGTTTCAATTAAAATATTGTGGTTTATTCTAAAAAATTGTTTTAATTTATTTAAAATAGAATACCACCAAGTACCTACGGTCTTTAGCATAAATATGTTCCTTTTATTTGATTTGTTAAGGGAATTATCTGGCCAGTCCCGTAATTATTTATTGCAAGGCTGATTTTAATTATTGAGTTGTCAACTTAAACAGTGTTACCAACAGATTCGCCGAAAATTAATCATTACACTTGAAAACACTTATTATGTATAAATCTATCGTTGAAACAACGTGCATGTTAAGGTAAATAACGTGTTTCACAACGAAAATTATTTGAAAAGCTGTTATAAATTCTCAAATACATTTTATTTTGTTGTTTTGTTTGAGAATGTATAACAGCCGTTTTAAATTAATTTTAGATTAACTTATATAGTTCTTACTTTATTGGGAATTCACGTTGTATTGTAAATGATTGCTTATGTTTCGCAAATCTAAAGACTTATTGTTAATGTGAGACATTTGTGCCTGAATTTTGTATGTCGTAAAAGTTAAAGACTCAACTGTACTTACAGAGTAGCGCTTAATTTATTTCTGATTAATTGTTTACATTTCGCATAGTTAACGGTTTATATGGCTTATTGTTAATGTGTGGGAGCTTCCTGAATGTCGGCAGCTTTAAGACAGCGTGTAAACTGTCGAACGTCTGGCAGACAGAAATTTAGTTATCCAAAACTGTTAAAATTATTAACTGAAAACGAATAGTTTATTTTATTAATTAAAACATGGGGGTGGGAAAAAGTTATTTGTTTATATTGAAAAAAAAAAAAAATTTTTATCATTGAGTGACACCATAAACGAAAGTTTTTACTATCTTTGTTGATATGTTTATATCCATTAGTGGAATATTTGGCAGTATCAACCATATAATAGGCCTACTGTTTGTGATTTATCCCATTTAATAACACAAACATTTTGCGCGAGTACAGAAATGATGAAATCCAAAAGAGGTTCAATTTCTTTGAAGAATATTAGTGAAAAATAAAATACAAAGGAATACTCTGATACTCTGAAAATCTACTCATAGACACAGTACAATTTAATTAATTTATAAATTTGAAACTTAGAATGAAAATACTTCCTTTGTAAGACAATTTATACATTTAATTTAATTTGCATGCATGTTTGCGGTATCCAAGCCACATATAATAATTAAATAATTGAATATTACTTCCGTGTTACCTCGGTTCTACGTTTTCTTCCATGAGGTGCGCACTTTACCGAACCTAACCTAACCTAACCTAACCTAATCGACCTTTCCGCATTACGCGTGATTTATGTGTTATTAACGTGTAAATTGTAATGTATGTACTTTTGTTTTAATTCGCGCCGATCTCTTCAGAGTGACGTAATATTAAAGATCTGATGATGGAGTTACAGCTCCGAAACAAGTCGTCCTTTCAATACGACTAAGAAGTCATGTGACGATTATATACGTAGGTAATATTAAATTATTTAACGTTAGGTGCTATAGTTGTGGCAACAAACTGTACTCTCATTAATTGTACAGTGATTTGCAAATTTAATGAGTTTCTCCCCCTATGCTATTACATTCGCTACGCTACCCTCTACCAATAACTTGCAACATACGTAAGGATAGAATCCACCCTTAATCCAATAACCTAAATGGATCGAAAGAAATTCATTGACCAATTATCAATGACATAGTTTACTTTGCAAACCAGTTTTATTCTACCAGATTACCATTTGTTCATTGCTTTGCACTTATGCATTGCTCCTACGTACAACATTTGTTCTATATTTTTTTATTCACATGAAATTGCAATCGAACCTTATACAAGTAAATTGTTAAATGTAAGAAATAGAGCTCAAAACTTTGTAAAATCTCTTACCAGTTTAATTTAATTTTCAAAGTACGTTTCATTGAAATCTCTAATATCAACGCTCGGAAAAGTAGTTAATCCTAAATAGATGTATACATAATTAGTTTTTATAATTTGAAATAAATGATGCTTTACTTCCTTTTACACACATGCACAGAAATAAAAGAAGTAGATGTCTGTAGTCATAGTAAATATCCAGCCCATTATACAATGAATACAAGCAGATTATCTAAATTTAACACCCAAAATATGTTTTCTTAGGCTTTGTAGGAAATGATAAATTGTATTGGTAGGTCAAGGGGTATTATATAGTAGGTTATGTTTGTTTAAAACAGTTCCAGGACCTAGTAATTCCCTCTTCTCTATCAATGCTTCAATTCTGTGTAAAGGTCAACATTTAAATTGTATTGGTAGGTCAAGGGGGTATTGTCTAGTAGGGTACGTTTGTTTAAAACAGTTCCAGGACCTAGTAATTCCCTTTCTATCTATGTTTCAATTCTGTGTAAAGGTCAACATTTAAATTGTATTGGTAGGCCAAGGGGTATTATCCAGTAGGGTAAGTTTGATTAGAACAGTTCCAGGACCTCGTAAGCCCCTCTTCTCTATCAATGCTTCAATTCTGTGTAAAGGTCAACATTTAAATTGTATTGGTAGGTCAAGGGGTATTATCCAGTAGGATACGTTTGTTTAAAACAGTTCCAGGACCTAGTAATTCCCTTTCTATCTATGTTTCAATTCTGTGTAAAGGTCAACATTTAAATTGTATTGGTAGGCCAAGGGGTATTATCCAGTAGGGTAAGTTTGATTAGAACAGTTCCAGGACCTAGTAATTCCCTTTCTATCTATGTTTCAATTCTGTGTAAAGGTCAACATTTAAATTGTATTGGTAGGCCAAGGGGTATTATCCAGTAGGATACGTTTGTTTAAAACAGTTCCAGGACCTAGTAATTCCCTTTCTATCTATGTTTCAATTCTGTGTAAAGGTCAACATTTAAATTGTATTGGTAGGCCAAGGGGTATTATCCAGTAGGGTAAGTTTGATTAGAACAGTTCCAGGACCTCGTAAGCCCCTCTTCTCTATCAATGCTTCAATTCTGTGTAAAGGTCAACATTTAAATTGTATTGGTAGGCCAAGGGGTATTATCCAGTAGGATACGTTTGTTTAAAACAGTTCCAGGACCTAGTAATTCCCTTTCTATCTATGTTTCAATTCTGTGTAAAGGTCAACATTTAAATTGTATTGGTAGGCCAAGGGGTATTATCCAGTAGGGTAAGTTTGATTAGAACAGTTCCAGGACCTCGTAATTTCCTCTTCTCTATCTATGCTTCAATTCTGTGTAAAGGTCAACATTGAAATTGTATTGGTAGGTCAAGGGGGTATTGTCTAGTAGGGTACGTTTGATTAGAACAGTTCCAGGACCTAGTAATTCCTTCTCTGTCTATGCTTCAATTCTGTGTAAAGGTCAACATTTAAATTGTATTGGTAGGCCAAGGGGTATTATCCAGTAGGGTAAGTTTGATTAGAACAGTTCCAGGACCTCGTAATCCCCTCTTCTCTATCAATGCTTCAATTCTGTGTAAAGGTCAACATTTAAATTGTATTGGTAGGTCAAGGGGGTATTGTCTAGTAGGGTACGTTTGTTTAAAACAGTTCCAGGACCTAGTAATTCCTTCTCTGTCTATGCTTCAATTCTGTGTAAATATCAACATTTAAATTGTATTGGTAGGTCAAGGGGTATTATCCAGTAGGGTAAGTTTGATTAGAACAGTTCCAGGACCTCGTAATTTCCTCTTCTCTATCTATGCTTCAATTCTGTGTAAAGGTCAACATTTAAATTGTATTGGTAGGCCAAGGGGTATTATCCAGTAGGATACGTTTGTTTAAAACAGTTCCAGGACCTAGTAATTCCTTCTCTCTCTATGCTTCAATTCTGTATAAAGGTCAACATTTAAATTGTATTGGTAGGCCAAGGGGTATTATCCAGTAGGGTAAGTTAGATTAGAACAGTTCCAGGACCTCGTAATCCCCTCTTCTCTATCAATGCTTCAATTCTGTGTAAAGGTCAACATTTAAATTGTATTGGTAGGTCAAGGGGGTATTGTCTAGTAAGGTACGTTTGTTTAAAACAGTTCCAGGACCTAGTAATTCCTTCTCTGTCTATGCTTCAATTCTGTGTAAAGGTCAACATTTAAATTCTATTGGTAGGTCAAGGGGTATTATCCAGTAGGGTAAGTTTGTTTAAAACAGTTCCAGGACCTAGTAATTCCTTCTCTGTCTATGCTTCAATTCTGTGTAAAGGTCAACATTTAAATTGTATTGGTAGGCCAAGGGGTATTATCCAGTAGGGTAAGTTTGATTAGAACAGTTCCAGGACCTCGTAATCCCCTCTTCTCTATCTATGCTTCAATTCTGTGTAAAGGTCAACATTTAAATTGTATTGGTAGGTCAAGGGGTATTATCCAGTAGGGTAAGTTTGATTAGAACAGTTCCAGGACCTCGTAATTCCCTCTTCTCTGACTATGCTTCAATTCTGTGTAAAGGTCAACATTAAATTGTATTGGTAGGTCAAGGGGTATTATCCAGTAGGGTACGTTTGTTTAGAACAGTTCCAGGACCTAGTAATTCCCTCTTCAACTATGCTTCAATTCTGTGTAAAGGTCAACATTTAAATTGTATTGGTAGGTCAAGGGGTATTATCCAGTAGGGTAAGTTTGTTTAAAACAGTTCCAGGACCTAGTAATTCCCTCTTCTCTAACTATGCTTCAATTCTGTGTAAAGGTCAACATATAAATTGTATTGGTAGATCAAGGGGTATTATCCAGTAGGGTACGTTTGTTTAAAACAGTTCCAGGACCTAGTAATTCCCTCTTCTCTGACTATGCTTCAATTCTGTGTAAAGGTCAACATTAAATTGTATTGGTAGGTCAAGGGGTATTATCCAGTAGGGTAAGTTTGTTTAAAACAGTTCCAGGACCTAGTAATTCCCTCTTCTCTATCTATGCTTCAATTCTGTGTAAAGGTCAACATTAAATTGTATTGGTAGGTCAAGGGGTATTATATAGTAGGTTATGTTTGTTTAAAACAGTTCCAGGACCTAGTAATTCCCTCTTCTCTATCAATGCTTCAATTCTGTGTAAAGGTCAACATTTAAATTGTATTGGTAGGTCAAGGGGGTATTGTCTAGTAGGGTACGTTTGTTTAAAACAGTTCCAGGACCTAGTAATTTCCTTTCTATCTATGTTTCAATTCTGTGTAAAGGTCAACATTTAAATTGTATTGGTAGGCCAAGGGGTATTATCCAGTAGGGTAAGTTTGATTAGAACAGTTCCAGGACCTCGTAAGCCCCTCTTCTCTATCAATGCTTCAATTCTGTGTAAAGGTCAACATTTAAATTGTATTGGTAGGCCAAGGGGTATTATCCAGTAGGATACGTTTGTTTAAAACAGTTCCAGGACCTAGTAATTCCCTTTCTATCTATGTTTCAATTCTGTGTAAAGGTCAACATTTAAATTGTATTGGTAGGCCAAGGGGTATTATCCAGTAGGGTAAGTTTGATTAGAACAGTTCCAGGACCTCGTAATTTCCTCTTCTCTATCTATGCTTCAATTCTGTGTAAAGGTCAACATTTAAATTGTATTGGTAGGTCAAGGGGGTATTGTCTAGTAGGGTACGTTTGATTAGAACAGTTCCAGGACCTAGTAATTCCTTCTCTGTTTATGCTTCAATTCTGTGTAAAGGTCAACATTTAAATTGTATTGGTAGGCCAAGGGGTATTATCCAGTAGGGTAAGTTTGATTAGAACAGTTCCAGGACCTCGTAATCCCCTCTTCTCTATCAATGCTTCAATTCTGTGTAAAGGTCAACATTTAAATTGTATTGGTAGGTCAAGGGGGTATTGTCTAGTAGGGTACGTTTGTTTAAAACAGTTCCAGGACCTAGTAATTCCTTCTCTGTCTATGCTTCAATTCTGTGTAAAGGTCAACATTTAAATTGTATTGGTAGGTCAAGGGGTATTATCCAGTAGGGTAAGTTTGATTAGAACAGTTCCAGGACCTCGTAATTTCCTCTTCTCTATCTATGCTTCAATTCTGTGTAAAGGTCAACATTTAAATTGTATTGGTAGGCCAAGGGGTATTATCCAGTAGGATACGTTTGTTTAAAACAGTTCCAGGACCTAGTAATTCCTTCTCTGTCTATGCTTCAATTCTGTGTAAAGGTCAACATTTAAATTGTATTGGTAGGCCAAGGGGTATTATCCAGTAGGGTAAGTTAGATTAGAACAGTTCCAGGACCTCGTAATCCCCTCTTCTCTATCAATGCTTCAATTCTGTGTAAAGGTCAACATTTAAATTGTATTGGTAGGTCAAGGGGGTATTGTCTAGTAAGGTACGTTTGTTTAAAACAGTTCCAGGACCTAGTAATTCCTTCTCTGTCTATGCTTCAATTCTGTGTAAAGGTCAACATTTAAATTCTATTGGTAGGTCAAGGGGTATTATCCAGTAGGGTAAGTTTGATTAGAACAGTTCCAGGACCTCGTAATTTCCTCTTCTCTATCTATGCTTCAATTCTGTGTAAAGGTCAACATTTAAATTGTATTGGTAGGCCAAGGGGTATTATCCAGTAGGATACGTTTGTTTAAAACAGTTCCAGGACCTAGTAATTCCTTCTCTGTCTATGCTTCAATTCTGTGTAAAGGTCAACATTTAAATTGTATTGGTAGGCCAAGGGGTATTATCCAGTAGGGTAAGTTTGATTAGAACAGTTCCAGGACCTCGTAATCCCCTCTTCTCTATCTATGCTTCAATTCTGTGTAAAGGTCAACATTTAAATTGTATTGGTAGGTCAAGGGGTATTATCCAGTAGGGTAAGTTTGATTAGAACAGTTCCAGGACCTCGTAATTCCCTCTTCTCTGACTATGCTTCAATTCTGTGTAAAGGTAAACATTAAATTGTATTGGTAGGTCAAGGGGTATTATCCAGTAGGGTACGTTTGTTTAGAACAGTTCCAGGACCTAGTAATTCCCTCTTCAACTATGCTTCAATTCTGTGTAAAGGTCAACATTAAATTGTATTGGTAGGTCAAGGGGTATTATCCAGTAGGGTAAGTTTGTTTAAAACAGTTCCAGGACCTAGTAATTCCCTCTTCTCTATCTATGCTTCAATTCTGTGTAAAGGTCAACATTAAATTGTATTGGTAGGTCAAGGGGTATTATCCAGTAGGGTAAGTTTGTTTAAAACAGTTCCAGGACCTCGTAATTTCCTCTTCTCTATCTATGCTTCAATTCTGTGTAAAGGTCAACATTTAAATTGTATTGGTAGGCCAAGGGGTATTATCCAGTAGGGTAAGTTTGTTTAAAACAGTTCCAGGACCTAGTAATTCCCTCTTCTCTATCTATGCTTCAATTCTGTGTAAAGGTCAACATTTAAATTGTATTGGTAGATCAAGGGGTATTATCCAGTAGGATAAGTTTGTTTAAAACAGTTCCAGGACCTCGTAATTCCCTTTCTATCTATGCTTCAATTCTGTGTAAAGGTCAACATTTAAATTGTATTGGTAGGTCAAGGGGTATTATCCAGTAGGGTACGTTTGTTTAAAACAGTTCCAGGACCTAGTAATTCCCTTTCTATCTATGTTTCAATTCTGTGTAAAGGTCAACATTTAAATTGTATTGGTAGGTCAAGGGGTATTATCCAGTAGGGTACGTTTGTTTAAAACAGTTCCAAGACCTAGTAATTCCCTCTTCAACTATGCTTCAATTCTGTGTAAAGGTCAACATTAAATTGTATTGGTAGGTCAAGGGGTACTCTCCAGTAGGGTACGTTTGTTTAAAACAGTTCCAGGGCCTAATTATTCCCTCTTCTCTAACTATGCTTCAATTCTGTGTAAAGGTCAACATTTAAATTGTATTGGTAGGTCAAGGGGTACTCTCCAGTAGGGTAAGTTTGTTTAAAACAGTTCCAGGACCTAGTAATTCCCTCTTCTCTATCCATGCTTCAATTCTGTGTAAAGGTCAACATTAAATTGTATTGGTAGGTCAAGGGGTATTCTCGTGTAGGGTACGTTTGTTTAAAACAGTTCCAGGGCCTAATTATTCCCTCTTCTCTAACTATGCTTCAATTCTGTGTAAAGGTCAACATTTAAATTGTATTGGTAGGTCAAGGGGTACTCTCCAGTAGGGTAAGTTTGTTTAAAACAGTTCCAGGACCTAGTAATTCCCTCTTCTCTATCAATGCTTCAATTCTGTGTAAAGGTCAACATTAAATTGTATTGGTAGGTCAAGGGGTATTATCCAGTAGGGTACGTTTGTTTAAAACAGTTCCAGGACCTAGTAATTCCCTCTTCAACTATGCTTCAATTCTGTGTAAAGGTCAACATTTAAATTGTATTGGTAGGTCAAGGGGTATTATCCAGTAGGGTACGTTTGTTTTAAACAGTTCCAGGACCTAGTAATTCCCTCTTCTCTATCTATGCTTCAATTCTGTGTAAAAGTCAACATTTAAATTGTATAAAGTACTAATGAAGTTATAACCATATCAGAACTGTTTAAGTCTTCCCTGGAAAATTCATGTTGACAGGGCTCAGAATGGTAATTAAAATACGTTTTAAAAAGAATACCAGTAAATGAATAATTGCACTTGTAAAACAGGATTAAATCCTACTACATACGATTTACAAAATCCAATTTATGTGAACTCACTAATCAAGGTCCGTGACTGTACACGCGTTATAATATAATTACAAAACAAAATACAAAATCTAGAAATGTCAGTCTGATTATGACGTACTGAGTTACTAACCGGATCGTGATTCTGTGATTGGTTAATGAGAAAATAATTCTCTTTGTTGTCACTGACTGTTTTATTCTTTCACTGAAATTGTGTTTGACCGAAAATTATATTGTAACGTCAATTCTGATTTGCGTATATGGAATATCAGCATGAAAGTGTGAAAATTGATTAAATTTAACGCATGGATACGTAATTCTGCTGGTTTTTGTATTCCCTCCATTTGTCATAAACAATATTAATTAAATGTTTCGTAAATTGCATTTCATCAACAGGCCACCCAAAGAATAAAACAATTTTTAATTTTACGTTATATTCTTTACACGTTAAATACTATTGACAATCTGTTGTAGGATGGAGTTTTTTTTCATGAGTTTAAAAATATAAATTTTTTAAAACAAGTTGATGGTTGTCATGTCACTTACCCCAAACATATCCTCTAAATTTAATATCTAAAAGTTTGTTTTTTGGTCCTTGTTAGAAATTTTCAATTACATTAGTAGATTAAGGGGTTTTACCTAGTGAGGTAAGTTCGTTTAAAACAGTTGTTACACAGGTTTTATGAACCTCATAATTGTGTATATGTTAAAACGTCTTTCACTTGCTTCGCTCTCTTCAGTGTTTCAGTCCTGGCATGTGAAGTAGTTTTCACTAGTTAAAAATCGTCAACAAAAAATTGAGTTGCCCGATGATACCGCAAGGCGAAACAATTGTAGCTCATTTTTATATTATTAAAATATTTGAAACTTTAAGCTTTTGCTTTATTTTATCCTTAAAATATTGTTATAATATTTTGTCTCCACTTAAAACGGAGTTTATTCTACTGATCGTACGTATTTAAGATTGTTTACAAATGTATCAAATCACCGAAACTTTATTGCCACATCTTTAAATGTATAGCTTCGTGAAAACATAATCATACTACTCAATTTTCCTCTTTGAAGAGTCTGTATCATTCATACTTTCGAGAGCGTGGTGAGATGAAGGATCTGTGTGCAGATTCAAGTGCGGACTTACCAGCCTCCAAGCGTTGAATAGTGGGTTACTTATTGGGTAGGGGTGAACTCTTTGGGATTCAGCATCAATGCGGTAGAACTGAAAAACGCTACTTCTTGTCACAAGCCAAGGCGGAACAGCCGAGAGTTAAATGGCTGTGGGGGAGCTTTGCTTCAATTAGCCTTACCTATGCATGCGAGTCTCTGTATGTTAAGACCGTTTATCTCCCTAACTATCAAAGTGAACGTTGAGGATTTTGCAAAAGACAACCTGGGGAGTAACAACAAAATGGAGTTCGAGCAAACACCGTGGACCCCACTTCATAATCATCGTAGCAGAATCTATAACTGTGTTGGAGGATCGACTTTGATTAAAAAAGTGAGAGAACAACTCAACATTAGTATAAAATTGAATAAACACGTCTTTTAAGAGCGCAAAAGTGCAAACTGACAAGAAAAGACGCAGTGGTAAAGGGGTTTCCCATAAAACTTTAGTGGGGATACATCTGATCAAGACGTACGTCAATAGATGTGTTTGGAGAAAACATTAGCAAAGATGGGATAGTAGTTTTGGAGGGTATTCTCATAGTAAATGGAGAATATCTCTTGCTGCTTTTGAATATCTTTTATTGGATTTTCAGTGATATATAAGTTCTAGTGTATTAAACATTTCATTCCTTGTTGCAAAGTGCTTTGATTGGAGTGAATTTAAATCACGTTATTTAGTGCCCAAACCACTGTTTCATTTCTGACATTCTTTAAACGGCTATATCCCCCTTCTCTTATGTACAGTCTTCATAGACTTTTGTAGAACAATGAATTGAAAGAACTATTAAATATGTCGAACATATCTAGGTGAGAGTATAGTCCGTGCCAAATTTAACGTGCTGCTAAGTGTTTGATGCTGCGTATTCTAAAAAACACATTTCAGAGATGTAGTAACGATTTTACAGTTCCTTCATGTGGACTTGTATGGACTGTATGTGGACTTGTATGGACAGTATTAAGAGCAATTCAGGTGAATCACCGGACTTATTACGGGACACTGTGGTCTGCGGGTGTTCTTGCATAGGAGAAGAATATACCACGAGGATACAGTGTGTAGACTATGTGGGTTAGATTAGGAAATCGAAGGTCACATAATCCATGATTCTGAGTCTCTTGCAAGAAAAAGTCATAGGGTGTTCGGTTTCCAAACTCATGGTGAACTTCGCTGAAAGAGCTAGGTAAGTGGATGTGAAAACTCATAGAGGAGAGTAATTTACTGAACTAGAATTAAGAGGGTTAGTAGCACAATCGGTCTATGATCGTTTAACTCTTTAACCTCTCATTTTAATCTAATCTATCTATTACTCAACTAATTCACAGAACACAGCGACATTCCGTTGTATATAACAGACATAGCCCTTAAAAATAAATAACAAACATTGTAAAATAACAAAAATTAGTTACAGCATTATATAAACACAGAACCATTAGTCAACAATTTAAAAACAATAAAACAAAACATGATACTTTTTTTTTAAATAGTAAAATAATATTATTAGCAGTTTTATTTAAACCTGGTCATCTAATCGAACTAGCAAAAAATAAATAGCCTTCTCCGTTATTCTTTTAAAAGAATTTTTGTTTTAATTGCTTTATCTCATCAGGAAGGCTATTAATAAAACTATTGAATTACAATCGTAACTCTTGATTGTTATTTGTTAGACAATTATTCCTTCTTAGATTAAGCCCTTGTCTAGTCTCATAACCGTAGAGACTATTAGATTCAAAAAAGTGTTTTTTTTTATTAACAGATATCATAATATAATTGTAAATTATAATATGAATATTAGTTTAATAATATTGTATTAGTTAAATAGGGAACGGTTGTTGTCGCCTTATTATTTAGAAAGCTGTAAAATAGTTCACGTATCTTCTCCCGCAATTCTGTATAAATAGAGGGTGTGGCACAGTAGTAGGTAAGTTAGAGTTTAATTATTGTTGCTCATACAGTACTGAAAATGGCGTCATTGTTAATGGAACGCGTTTGAGTGTAATACATTTACTATATGAGAAAAATTGTATTTAATATTTACCTTTTCATCTCAAAAAGTCAAGTTGTACATTGTTTCTTGGAAAATTGAATTAATAGATCTGCTTTAAATAAACGAAGCGAATGATTAAATAGTCATATTTCTTTAAACGTCCAACCTTTTCAAAAGTACATGACAGAGTGTTTATATTTGCATTAAATCAACAAGAGACAAGCATCTCTAAATGTCGTAATATGTTTCTAAAGAAATTAATTGAGCGTTGTACAGATCTGAGAACTGAGTTTCATAACTAAATTGTCTGCTTAATTAAAGCACTTAGACAATACTGTGGTCTGTTGATCCTCAGCTTTGATGAGTTATTTACAAGTTTGTCATATTAGCTTTGTGAGTATTTCAATGATTATGTTTGTGTACTCAGTTCTCCTTTATGTGTATTGTTATTAAAACTTATGTTTATTCATGGCGTAGATGAAGATAATTTGGTGTAATTTAGAGGTGTAAAAATATACAAACTAGGTTATATATGTGTAAATATTTATTTATTTTATAATATCCAGGATAGGTAAAAATAAACAGTACTGAAAATAAGATTTTGTGATATTTAATTTACTAAACAGTGTTAGATTATAATATATTCCTGTTGTTTATTTTCCATTGAAAACTTGTTCTTTTGCACTCTGTTCAGTTTAATACAAAACTTTCATTTATGAATGTTATGAAAGATAAGTTTAGAAGGAAGTTGTTGCTTTTAGAGATCTGACAATCGTTTTCTTGTAGTTTTTTAATAGCAGTCTGTGACTGTTCTCGGAGCATCCCTCAAATGAAGGCATCAGTTGGTGTCAGATCCGGTGAGTGAGAAGTGTGTGGGAATTCTATTCCACGGGAAATGAGACTGTCGCCAAAAGTCTCTCGAAGCAAAAGAAACCTCCTCTTGTTTCCTGTCGTATGGGGAGCTAACTTGCCTGTCTGCTGGAATAACTGAAAACCAACAGCTGGGTTTCCAGGAAGGTAAAATCTCTTGAGATATGTTGTAAAAGTTTCGATGACCAAACCTGATTTACCGTTACAGGATTCTTTCCTCATCCTCATAAAAATAACGTCCCAATACTTGCCACTGTGTTGTGGTTTCTATACAACTACATCTGGTCATTAATATCAAAGAAAACGGGTTCTTTGGATTAAGAATCAGTTAATTTAACAGATATACAAATTGGATCTCACAATCTTTGTCTAACGTTGCTAAGAACACAACTCTAGGATGGATTTTCATTTACATTATTCAAAGGTTAGCAAGTTTAAATTTTATACCCAAAACCACCATATTCTTCTCGTAAATGTTCAAGTAACATTCATTAGTTTTAAGAGATGTTAGGCGGAGACTTCTATTCTTGCTGAAGAAGTTTCTCATTAGTGGTCACAGTAACTGGACGTCTTGCACAACCGATATAAAATACTGCCCGTTTAACGGAATTAATCAACTACAGCTAGGTCATTGTATCACTAGAGAATGGCTTTTGAAAGAGTGTTTGGAAATCGTTAGAACATTTATACTCCAGTTGTAAGAACCATTAAATAAAAACTAACCTCTAACTAGAACGTAAGCATAGCCTATTTTAAAACGGTAACGATAACATCAGATGTCTCAAGATAGAACTATATGTTCGGGAATTTGTTTATTATGATCCATATGGTATTATAAATTTTATTATCATAGTTACTTTCTTAAATAAATATTTACTTATGATATCTAGTGCATTTTAAAGCTGTTTGACCTCTACTACTTGAGCATCTTTTGACGTAGATGTAGAGCTAATCTTCCAATTTAGTGGTTATACGTTGAAACGAATGAAGTTTTAGCAGTAATATTAATAACACAATGCATAATTGTTAAATTTATTGAATGATTTAAAAAATCTAACTAAAAGAAAAGGATCTTAATTTCGACGTTTCTAACGTTTATGAATACATTCATTAATTAATATATTTTATGGTTGTTCTAATGCCGGTTGTCATAGGTTTTGTAGAGAGGTAAATATACATCGGATATACACTAATAAATATTTAGAAAATCATGAAAATAATAAATGTTAATTTCTATAAAAGAATATAATATTTGTGTATGTATGATATCATACCTTAATTAACAAATACAAACTTCAGACAAGCTACATATGAATAGAAATGAGTTGTACATCCGTCAAGGATTAACATGTTATCATTGTGACGTAATCACAAAGCTGACTTGTCAAATCCTATAAACTTGTTCCTTGCACCCCTTTTCCAACTGCCGTAAGGCAGGGGATCAACAGACCCTCTTTGTACATCTGCAATAATTTGACAGCCAATTCCGGTACAGAAAACTTTAACTCCTTGTTTTGTTCAATGATAAATTTATTTTATAATGAGATTAATAAAAGCATGCTCGAGAGTGTCGATATATTTTGTATATAAAAACAATGTTTAATTATTAAACAGAAATATCACCTCATTAGAAAACAAAATACTAACATTGTTAAAAGTTAACACATATCTATGCCTTATTTATGCAACAAAATTCGTGAAATAATAAGTAAGCCTGACTAAAATTGTGTAATAGAAAAACGCCTTAGGGCTCATTGTAATGGGCTAGACAATCCCGATGGATATAGCTGGATCTACAACTTTCATCAGTTGGACTCGCGATAAATATCTCTCAATCATTTTCCATATTATGTTTCTCTTATTCAATTCTTTCTTCTTTTTCGTCCCTGTTTATTAGAGTATTCGTGTGCAGGGGATCTTCATTAATTAATGGGTATCGAAGCGCGTTTTCACACTAACGACTATATTTTCCAGAAGATTCTTCATCGTTGCAGTTGATATTGTGGCCTTAATGTAAAAGGAACCTTAACTCTAAATCTTCTTCGAAATGTCTCTAGTCTTCCTCTACTCGGTCTGGTTACACCACATCATAGCTCTTATAAATAAATGGATTCCATTATAGATAATTATCAACATTTCTGGTTATAATCCTCAAGTACATTGCTAACCTATTATCATTAAGATTATAGGCCATGTCCTTTAATGATTAGGATTTAACGTGCACGCTCCTATGTCTCCTTAAATATCAAATAGGCTTGTGCTTTCCAATTTTGGTTTAATTTTCATTGTGATTGGGACTAGCACCGTCTTATTCCGATTGATATTTAGAAATTTTTATCAAAACTACTCCTCAACTAGGGCCAACAATCATTTATGACATCTACCACTATATCTCCAGGCTTTACTTTGATCATGCTGTAGCTTTCCCAGGCTGGTTTGTCCAAAAGTTCATCAACCAATAGATACCGGGAATAACGGAGACAAAACTAATCTTTGAGGACAGATTTTATTGATACCAACCACCACTTATTTTCCAAACATCTAAACTTTGTCTCTTCAGCTTGTTAAGCATATCCATTTACTTGACTGTTCTCATAACCACATACTCAACTGAATGTAACAATCAAATCTTATAATTCCTGTAAAATCTTTTAGTTGTATTGTGTATGTATTCTATTTGTAAATATTTTAGCAAACGATAGAGCAAAGTTTTTACATTTTGTTTAATAATTTAAATGTTTTAAATTAAAGAACATCGTAAATTGCAATATGTATTATTATTCTATATGTTAAAAAAAATGATAAATAGAATGGTGCTAAATTAAATTTATTATGAGCAGTGAATGGTTCTACACTTTTTTCTTCTAAAACTTCAAATCTAAATGAATGTTGGTGGAAAAGTCAATCGTGTAAATAAATCCGTCAAGTTCGTGAGCTAGTTTTATTTATTGTAGTTTTCGTTTAATTTAAGTTTTTGTTATCGTTTTCTTTTTCGATTTCGTTATAGTTATAGTTATCGGTTTTATTTTAATTTTCGTTCTCTTCATCGTTATCTTTATCGTTATCGTTAACGTTAACGTTTTCTTTTTAGTTTTAATAATTATAGTTAGAGTTTTCGTTATCGTTATTTTTAATGTTAATGTTATTGTTTTCTTTATCATTTTCATTTTATTTTTCGTTATATTTAACGTTATCGCTATCGTTTTCGTTATCATTATCGTTTTCGTTTCAACTTTCATTGTCGATATCGTTATAGTTATCTTTTAGTTATCGTTATCGTTTTCATTTTCGTTACGTTATCCTTATCCTTATCGTTATAATTATGTTTTCGTTTTCGTTATCGATATCGTTATACTTGTGTTTTTGTTTTCGTTATCGATATCGTTATAGTTAATATT
Organism: Aphrophora alni; assembly: GCA_963513935.1. Classification (NCBI taxonomy): domain Eukaryota; kingdom Metazoa; phylum Arthropoda; class Insecta; order Hemiptera; family Aphrophoridae; genus Aphrophora; species Aphrophora alni. The sequence goes on from OY740768.1 coordinate 147,358,097, forward strand.
TTAGTTATCGTTATCGTTTTCATTTAGGTTTTCGTTATCCTTATCGTTATCGTTATAGTTATGTTTTCGTTTTCGTTATCAATATCGTTATAGTTATCTTTATCGTTATCGTTATAGTTATGTTCTCGTTTTCGTTTTCGATATCGTTATCGTTTTCATTTCGTTATCCTTATCGATATTGTTATAGTTATGTTTTCATTATCATTATCGTTTTCATTTTCATTTTCGTAGCAAATTTGATTTATGAATTTTAAATATTTACAATTAACGCAATAATTTCGGTCTAACAAAGATATCTTTATGATAGGAGTAGTGGATTTTTACTTATGGTAGATAAAGTTGAATTGAAAACTTTGGGAGGAAATAATTATAAACATACCTTTTTTTTTTTAAATGTATGAAAGATTTTGCTAGTTGCGGAATTTGTCCATGGTGATTCAAAACACTATATGTATACAAATTGAACTAAAAGAAAGAAAAGTTACAACTAGGAACGCTAATACACACAGGTTTACATGGTGTTCCATATGGAGTTCATATCTATTCTGATAGGTATATATATATATGTTACTAACCTAGCACACAAGCTGTTGATGAGTTTGTTTTACTTTAAAAATTGTTCGATAGAACTGTTGCAACCCCTAAACATCAGCAATGGGATGTTTGTTGGATCGAATGCAAGGCAAGTAATGACCGCTGCATCAATATCAACCTCTGATATCTCGGTCACATAAATCTCGGTGTCAATACAAAGAGAAACAAACTGCAATGCAGTGTGGGCAACATTTAAAACAAAATTTAAAACTTTAAACAATGTTTCCAAATACAGTAATTGCAATATACAAAATATGTAAATACAGTATTATATTTATTTACCGATTAAGAAAAAAAAAGGAAAAATATAATGTAAGACAAATTGATGGGTTATCATGATACTTACCTAGCCCAATCATACCTTGGGTTTTGGTAATAATTTCACTTTTTTATGACGTACAAATATTAAACAAAATTATTATGTTTAAATTTTATTGTAATTCTTGAAAGTAAAAAAATGTATAAATTTATTATAAACCATTTTATATGTATTTTAATTTTAAATGATCCTTCAGATCATTAAATGAAATCATAAAAATAATACATCTCCATCTCTCCAAAAACATCGGTTTGTGACTTATTGGTAAAAAGTATAACAAGTTATTGACGCCATTCTAGTGATTACCCATCCCCATTATCCAATGCAATACTATTATATTCTCTAAGTAGTTGGTTTGTTAGATCTCATAGAAAATATCCTCAAATTCCAGTAGCTTCTTGATCTATAGGATGATGACTACGAGGCACATTCTTCTGGGAGCGCCTTAACGGCTGAAATATTTTGGTGCTCGAAGAGAGAATTGAATTGGTTTGTTAGACTAAAAGGAAATGTAAAATTATATCGGTAGATCAAGGGGTCTTATCCAGTAGGATAACTGTGTTTAAAACAGTTAATTACAAAGGTTTTCTGAGATCCATAATTGTGCATTTCTCTACTTTCTTGACGTAGGTTAGGCCCTGACGGACCTCAACCGTGAGTATATTTAAAAAAGATTTCATTTTCTTCGCTCGTATAATTACAATTGGCTTAAACAAAGCACACTATACTACATTTCATATTATAACAACGACAACGAATAAATATAAATATTTCGGTATCCTAGAGCAATGTAACGAAAACATCAGACCAAAAACGCATGTCGACATTTTGTGGTTACTTAACGTAGTGTATAGCCAATAAGAGAATTCCCGTTCATCAGTTTTGTATTAAAGTGAAAGATGGCTAACGGAACAAAAGTTTATGTCTTGTCAGAGATATATTAAAAAATGAATATCTATATTAGGAAAATAAAATTAATACAAACTTAGTTTACATCCATGCAGAACAATTTCAAGTGTAAGACACTATGATTATTCAACTTGAAGTGTCCAAGGAAATTAGCAAATTATACAGAATATCATGAGAAATGACCTCTGTGAATTCAAAATAGTTTCAAGGAAAAATACACAATTACACAATTTTGTTTAATAATTTAAATGTTTTAAATTAAAGAACATCGTAAATTGCAATATGTATTATTATTCTATATGTTTTTTAAAAAAGTGATGAATAGAATGGTGCTAAATTAAATTTATTATAAGCAGTGAATGGTTGTACATTTTTTTCTTCTAAAACTTTAAATCTAAATGAATGTTGGTGAAAAAGTCAATCGTGTAAATAAATCCTTCAAGTTCGTGAGCTAGTTTAATTTATTTTAGTTTTCGTTTAATTTACGTTTTTATTATCGTTTTCTTTTTCGATTTCGTTATAGTTATCGTAATCGGTTTTATTTTAATTTTCTTTCTCTTCATCGTTGTCGTTTTCGTTATCGTTAACGTTTTATTTTTAGTTTTAATTATCATTAGAGTTTTGGTTATCGTTAACGTTTTCTTTTTAGTTTTAATTGTAGTTAGAGTTTTCGTTATCGTTAACGTTTTCTTTATTATACAGAATATTAAGAGAAATGGCCTCTGTGAGTTCAAAATAGTTTCAAGGAAAAATGCACAATTACGGCCACTCAGATAAAAGCCTGCGGATATCAACTTGTGAAGTGCAAAGATAATTTGAAATGATTAACAGCGCAAACATAAAGTTGGGTCGGCATTTCAAAACTCGTGGTCAGTCTTTCAACAATAATCAAACCAAAAAAGAGTATTCCAAAATAAAATGTGTTGAGTCCAAATTTAAATAAATTCACAAATAAAAATAAATAGTGTATTTCAAAGGCAAGATAAGCCATAATAAACATTACGAAAAGTATTAGGCAAGTGTTAAGTGAAGGTTCAGAAATTGAATCAATAGTGGTTAGTGATAAAGAAAGGTGAAAGGTGTGTCAAGTGAATCTTAAAATAGCTACGAACATGCTCACAGCTTATTACGTGAGTAGACAGTAATTTATTTAAAAGTTCATGTAAGGGAGAGCTCATAACTAAAATTATAATAAACATAAAATCAAACTAATGTCAATCAAACAAATCTGATTCACCATAACTGAAATAATCTAATCAATTATTTGTAACTAAAACTTGGTTTTAAAAATTCGAAACTCCTTTCTTATAAATTAGCCGAAATAAGGATCTTACGATTACTTTCAAGTCTTTTTAAAGGAGCTAGAAAAATCAAAAAGTAAGTCAAAATTTATGTAAATATCATATAAAAATAAAAATTCATAATAATGATAGTCTAGAGTAACCGGATATGCTTGAATAACTATTTATTATCTTTGACTTACCGCCAACAATCCTAGAACCAATGCATATGTAGTGCCGGCGCGGTGACATTAATGAAAAAGAAAATATTGTGTTTCTTGTGCGTTAATGTTATGTGCACACTTGTATTTTGTGTTGAATGTTTTAACTAAGTGTTATCACCCGACGATAGACGATAATGTCCGAAACACGTGTAGTGTAATGAGATATATGACAATATAAACGAAAAAAAAAAAGAATTAATCAAGGATTGCTGGCGGTAAGTCAAAGATAATAAATAGATAAAAATTCATAGCTTTAAGAAATATGAAAATACTTCATTATGCTAGACTAAGTAAGAAATTGAATACTAATTGTAATAAAAGTGTTTTAAGAAAATTATTTTGTATAAATAAATATTTAGTGGGCTGTGTAGGGAACATGGCATAGTTCTCTCTAGTTCAAATCTGAATATTTTAAATTAAACAATTCAGAAAATTCTAGTAAGTTAGATAAGTATTGATGTTTAATTTAAGATTAATAAAATTTAGCAATAAGCGTTGAAATATTCGTAAATAATAACAACATTATAATTTATCCAAACAAAATAATTATATACAAGTTAATCTCTCCTCTGCTTTTATTTTAAAAACGGAGCCAGATTAATCCTATTACAGCCAAACTGTAGTGATTCTGAAAATCGAATCTGGTGGACCCACAATATCCATAACTCTAAATAGGTAAAATAAATCTTACAAGTATGAAAATTCTTACAGTCTTTAAATAATTTCCACGATTTAAAGGCTATTTAAATTTCAATGCCTCAGATTTGTTCCATAATGAAGCAAGATTTGATATTTCATCTACAATGTGGGTTAGTATGTTAATAATTCTGTTTGTAATTATTTCTTATATTCGATTTGAAGTGCTATATTAAGTTTCTTTAGAGACTGAAAATACAAATGTTACAAGTAAAAACATGTAAAAAATAAATTATAATTTTACATTAGAGCTATATTCAAGGGAAGATGTTTCTTTTTACATTTACATTTCAATTTTGATGCAGGCTAATAGACATTATTTAAATTTAGTCTTCATTTTACATTTAGAATTACAGATATATTAAAGAATCCATTACTTTATCTCGCTCTTTCAGTTTGTATCTAAGTGTACAAGCGTTTGATTTATTCAGTGTTAAAAGGTAATGAAAAGATCACTTAAACATCTTTTTAAAGATCTTAAAATTATATGAATACACTTTTTACTCTCGGTTAGTGCGTTTTAAATGTACAAATATGTCAGCAAAATGTCAGTTTGATAATTGACAATTGAAAAGTGAAAATGAATCGTGAACTGCGTTTTTGAAAATTTGTTTATATTTTTTTAGAACATAACGTTGATCGTGCGTAAACACGTTCTCAGTGTTAATCTTGTTTGGTTAAAATTGAGCCTTGAACGGTGATGAATTAAGTTCATTTTGTTTTTTTGCCAATTTTTACCGAACCTTAAAATGTTTTAACTTGCGAAGTTGTTACACGATTTTGAGTAATTAAATTTAAAATTTTACTAAAATATCAGCGAAATTGGTTGAGCCGATTGTTTGTTTTTATAGATAAGTTAAAAACAATATTTTTACAGTAATGACGGTCAAACATTTTATTTTGGTCCTTAGAGATTACACTTGTGCATAAATTGATTTAAATCAAATGAACAGATTTTTTTTTTTATAGCAGATAAAATTAAATGAGAAGTATATATACACAGGGTATTTAATAAAAAGTTTCAGTAGCTTATTTCACACATAAAAATCAATTTTATATATTTTCTAAAATGGTTAGTTTTCAATCTAAGAACCATTTTGTGTGTTTAATACAAGAAATCATATCTTTTAAACAGTAAATGTTATACAGTTGAAATTGTGTATGCTACTTAATGTTACAAAGTTGCAATTAAATAAAAATAACTAAATAAATAAAAAATGGCAGCTATATAAACTTTTTAACTTTGAATTCCTCAGAAACCGTTATATTTACAAACTATTAACAAGAGGAAAAATATTTTCTTTTTTTATGAAAAAAATGGATAATTTATTGTTTCTGTAGATTTAAGGCTAATTGTGTCTTAAACAAAATTGAAAACATTAATAATTAGCCCAGAATAATATTTGAGCAGGAAAAAATAGAGTATAATTAAAAAAAAAAATTAAATGTATATTACAAAAAAGTGATGGAAAACAAAATTTGTATAAAAAAGAGGACCGTTTCAAAATGGCGGCCTTCATTCAAATACGAAACAGAGAAGTTTATATTATTATTACGTATTATTATTTAGTGTGTACTTTAAGTTAAAGGAAATGTTTGAGATAAAAAATTCCAGAATTCTTAATAATTTTGGTTTTTAAGGTTATATTGGGTGTTGTAGCCAATTTATTACCTATGTTTTCAGTTTTCTGTCGATAAATCAGTTGTAGTTTTAAGATAGAGAATTAATAAGCATATTAAAAAAAATGTCTGTTACTAAAAAATAAAAATATTTTTTCTCTTGTAAATATTTTGTAAAATTAACAGATTTTTAGATAGTCGATATTAAAGATTTTAAATACCCGGCAACTTCATATTATTTACCAATAAAAAGATACGATTTTTGTTTTGTTAAAAACACAAATGGTGGCTAAATAGAAAACTAAGCATTCTAGGAAGAACAGTATATATATATATATATATATATATATATATATATATATTCCTTGATTCTGATGTAAGGAATAAGCTCTGGAATTATTTAAAAGGGTTTTAAAAGAACTGTATATTTATACACAGGGTGTCACAAAAATCATAGCTCGCTATACAGGAGCGGATCTATAAATAAAAATAAATCAAAAATGTGCTTTAACATTTTTCGTATTCACCTTAGTTTAGTCGCAATCCACCATTTTGTTTGTTTACAAAAACTCAGTCTAACTCCAGACATAGATGAGATATTGAGTTTAAATTTGATAAAACATTCTCTATATTACGTTTTACAAAGTGTATCAAACACAAATACTTTATTTTTATAATTTTTTTAAAATGCCAGCCGTTTAAAAGTTTTAACATCTAATATCTTCAAAACTGTCAACTGTGTTTTGTTAAATCGTAACATACAAAATACTTATACCAAATTTGAATTCAATATCTTATTTGTTTCTGATGAAGTTACAGTGAGTTTTTTGTAAAAAAAAAAAAAAAAAAAAAAAAAAAAAAAAATGGCAGATTGCGACTAAACTAAGACGAATTCAAAAAATTTATCGAACAATATTCAATTATTTGGATATATAGAATCTGATAATGTATAGGGCGCTAAGGTTTTTATGATATCCTGTGTATCATATAAGGTACTCTGTGAGTTGTTGGTCCACAATAAGGTAAATTATGACAAAATATCAAAGTTGTATCAAATTATTTGACGTGTTTGAGCTGTAGTGCAGATATTATAAAGTAACAGATGACGTAAGAGATATACGAAAACCATTTTTTTTTAAATGGGACCTCAAAAAACTTCTCATCTTGTTTGACGCATTACATAATTTATTTATACTACGTATAAAAAGAACACGTATATATTACGTAAAACACTAAAAGTAGACTCATGTAGACCCCCCCCACAATCTACTCATATTATAATGTAGATATCAACTTACATAGCTTATAAACCTTGCAGATAATATTTCGTTTCATTTAGAATTCCGTTGAACGTTCTACAAACGTCTTGTATCAACATATCTCTTGTAACAAAAGATGATATACTACACGCAGACGATACTTTACTCCAAGAAAATCTTAGTTTTAAATATAATTAATGAAATTCCTTAGTAATAGAACACTCTTGACAAGGTTCAGTGTATGTTGTATTTAATGACACGAACTTTATTAGATAAAGTAATATAATAAATACACTACGCTGCTCTTTTATAAAGTACATTTATTTTCATGATACATGTTAGTAGCTACTGTTCATGTATTGATATATAAATTTAAAGATGGGCAATGCAATTAAACAAATAAATTGAAAAAATGTAAAAGCAAAAATGTTCAAAGTATGAAAAGTGAGACTATTAATTTAATTTATTTAAAAGCAAAAGTGATAATATAAAATATTTATAATATACTGTTTTATTGTATGTTAATTGGAAGTTAGGCATTATTTGTGTTTATATAATACATACACGACGTTTCGAAAGAATAAATCAACTTCGGTTATCAAGTGATAATCTTGGATAAAAAAACCAAGAGCCTAGTCTAGGCCAAGATGGAAACTGAAGCAAAATCTGTATATTATTACTTCTTTTTATGCAATAGGTTTATAATTAGTTTTTTTATATACAAAAACTATTTTTTCACTTTTTTAATGCTAATGTTTTATCACTTGAAAACGGGATTTAATTTATTTTCTCGAAACGTTGTTTGTTTAGTGTTTTATATACACGAATGATGGCCAATGTTCGATTAAACTATTTTTTTTTCACACTTTTAATGTTCTTGGTTTGTCGCTTGATAACGGGAGTTGATTTATTCTCTAGAAAACGTCGTGGATTAGTTTTTATATACAGAAATGATGTTCAATGTTCGATTAAACTCTATGTTTTTCACTGGTTTTTATGATCTATGTTTATCACTTGATAATGGAATTGATTTATTGTCTCGAAATGTCTTGTATTAGTTTGTTTTATATACAAAGGAAATGTCCGACTAAAACATGTTGTTGACTTTGTTTTCTGATCTAGATTGATCACTTGATGATGTTAGTTGATTTATTCTTTCAAAACGTCCTGTATTAATATTTTATATACACGAATGATGGCAACTGCCTGATTTAAACGATGTTTTCTACTTTTTTCCCGGGTTTATCACTTTATAACGAAAGTTGACGTGAGTATTTCCTCTCTTGAAACGTCGTGTGTGAGTATTTTTATATACAAAAATAATGATAAATGTCCGCCGAAACCATATTAAAAATATGAACAATCCGTCATTATAAAATAACTTTAAAACCAAAAAATATTATATAATGCTTTACCAATGGCTATAATTTAAACATTGTACACTTCATAAGATTTTGTTTTAAATTTAGAATATTACAAAAACAATTCACATAACAAAGATGTTGGACAGTTACTTCCGAAACAGCCTTTATAATATAGTTGTGACAATTTACTAATATGAATTTGAAACATTGCAAGAGGTTACAAACAAGACAGTTTACCTTTGGAAGACATTCCTGGGGGGTTCAGCAGTACAAAGGTCACTTGCTTTGAAGTCAGCACCACATGTTGCTTGTCCTTTAAACCAATGACAGGAAGCCTGGAGGCTGACAGTTTTATGGAAGCTGTGTTTTTACCTTTTTAGAGACAGAGTTTTTAGACAAATATCATGAAAATATATTCTAATTATATGAACAGGGAATCAGAGTGAATTTAAATTATAAAACGTTCAATTTTGATTTCAAATAGTTGCATTGTTTTGTGTTCATTTTCAATTTAATGATTCCTTTAATGTTTAAGAAAAATCCAAAATTTAATCAGTGTAATAAGTAAATCTGTTTACTGAGTCAATTTACATGTATATTTTATCACAATTCAAATTAAAAAGGTGTATTCTTCAACAGTTTAAAATCCAATAAGTGAAGAGTTTCGTTAAAGTGATAACTAATATAGAAACGTTTTGACATGTTAAGGAGACATGATAGTTCTTATCCCGCCTATTTTAAAATGACGATTTAACATTTTAATATTTCTGCAACGGTTTCTCTTATCGACAGATTGTTGTGGTGCCCTATAGAAACAATAACAGGAACTATAATGGCATTTGACTATATATACCGTAGTATAATAAGTTTTGTAACTTATTCTCCAATTTTATTTTGAATAAAAGAAGTTATTTTCCACAAAAACTAGTTATAGTAAAGAACATTTGGTTCCTTTTTCTATTAAACATACCTCACAAAATATTCAGTCAACCTTTTATTGAAATTGATTAATAAATAAGGAAGAAATAAGTACTGAAAGCAAAACACGATTTTTGTAGAATTATAGTAAAAGTTTATGAATCAAAAAATAAAACTAATTAAATTCATTAGTTCATTTATGAATTATGCAGACACTTTTCTGCCTTCTTTTTTGAATCTGTTGCATTACCTGACTTTGTATCAATTGGAATCGTGTAGTCACATTGCCTATTCTACCCCTGGCAAAGTAACCAGGTTTTAATATTAGTGACTCATTCAGCCACATTTATAAATTTAGATTTATCTAATAATAATATATCATATATAAAAATATGTAGGAAAAAATCTTTCTTTTATAATATTTAAAAAAATATTATTTAGGCCTACTGGGTTCCCATATTTAAATAAATTTCAAGCCGTTTATAGTCTAGAAAAACAATGGAATAAATAAATCAAAAAATAACATCCATATATATATATATATATATATATATATATAAGCAACCAAATGAATGAAAACACAATTTTCCACAAAAAATGACTTTATTTGTTTTCAAGAAATATTCAAGACGACGCGACGTTTCAATGACTAAATCATCATCCTCAGCTACATGCAGACAAACCCTACCGACAGTGAACAATTAAAGCGATTTTTGTATTGCATTCATTTGGTTGTTGAAGTTTTTACAAGTGTAGCTCATTACAGTTGATACATCGTTTTACCAATACATGAGTAAATAAAATAACAGAGAATAGGAAGTAAATGTAAATAAACTTGTTTGTATATTTCTTCTCCTGCATTTATCAACAAAAAAATGAAAGTGTAAAGATATGACTGAATATAATATGGTTTTACAACAATTAAATCAAATTTTAAAATTATACAGCTGATTTTGAATACCATTGTAATTTTGACGACAAGAGAAAGTTAGTATTTTAAATTTAATCCACATGGATGTCTTGATTTAAGAATTAGTTGATGAGAAAGCTCAACATTAATTTATCAGTGTATGTATTTAGTTTTTTTTTATCAACTTGATGGATACTTTTGAGGTTAAACAACTTTAAACATTTTTACAGTGATCAATGGTATGTCCAGAAATTGGACTGTCTTTTTAGGTGTACCATGTCGAAACAATGACCATACATTCTAGTTCTTAGACTATTACTGATTTGTCCAATGTAGTCTCCAATGCAAAATTTATAGTTGGTGGATTCGTAAGTAACACTAATAGAAATTTACGATTTTTTTGAGTAATTATATTTTCGAAAGAAGTAGATAGAAAAAGAATTTTGCAAGTTACAAATCTAGATTTATTTCAAGAATGTCAGTCATAATTTTGTATTTGTTCTTTTTTGCATTCTTTAAAAGAAAATGTCGATTTTACAAGAATATTATTTTAATTAGAGTTTAAAAAAAATACTACTATAGGGTTTACGCTAGTCGGTCTATGAAGTGTACAATAAACTTAGGTTGATGTACAATGATCTTGAGTCCTCTTACCCTGATAATCTAATCTAACAACTATCAAAATGACATTTCTGATGATCATCAGTTTTGGTTGGTTTCATTTGATTTTGAGGATGGATGAGTTTGTGCATTGTAACGTTTTATTACTATAGAATTTTTTTTTACAAATTTCTAAATTGAGAAATAAATGAATTATTTCGTTTATGATTTATTAATCTTAATCAACGAATATATTATAATCTTAAAAAACGGAATTTTTTTTTATAAATAAACAATAATAATAAAACAAATTTATAAATAATTGTTTGTTTTATAACACAAATTTAAATTCACACAAACAACATAAATACCAAAATTATAATACTAAAAGAAAAATATCTGTAATTGTTACATAGTATACACAGTTAAAAAACTATATTTAAAAAGTTAGAATTTTCACAAAATTTGAGTTCATTGATGATTTTCTCTCTTGGAATCAAAGGCTGGTACTTGTGCGAATATCCTTTGTGTATAAATTGTGTTTAACCCCTGGAGAGTAGTGTTGAATTTGATGCAGACCCGCCCCGCCCTGGAATGTAAACAAATCAATTCAAATACAACACGATACCGGCTTTTGTATCCACATGTTGGATTCCTCTTGGGGTTGACAGACAACACCCTTTCTATTGAACACCTATTCAACATGTTCACAGAGCTTGAAAATAAAAATCGGACAATATATGCTGAAGTTTCTAAGGTGGAATTAATTTTTTTTATGTTATTAAAATAGAAGATAACTCGAAATATGCATAGGGATTATATCAGAAAATATAGAAATGAGATTTACATATAATTCCATAGATTTTTCTTGTTGCTTAAAGTCAAAACATCTATTTGTTCATTTTAAATGTTGAGCTTGACTTATGAGAAAAATTATACAGTATAACAAACACACAGAACACAATTCTCATAAAAAACACGCCTAAGTATCAGACGCGTTTCAATGACAAGGTCGTCCTCTTCAGTGATACACGAGCTACACCAATCAAACTATAACAATCGAGCTTAGCCTATAACTATAAGTTGAGTTATAGTTTGATTGGTGTAGCTCGTGTATCACTGAAGAGGATGACCTTGTCGTTGAAACGCGTCTGATACTTAGGCGTGTTTTTTATGAGAATTGTGTTCTGTGTGTTAGTTATACTATATATTTGTTCATTGGTTTATAAAAAAGAAAACGACATAAAATGAAGACACTCTAGCCCTCGATTACTCTAACAGCGTAGGATTCGGAAAAGAACAAGAGTTGGTAAAGAGAGACAGTAAAGGAAAGATGTGTAGATCCATCTAGGTCCCTTTGTAATTCCCAATGTTGTATTCATTAAAGTAAGGTTCTGAGGGTATAATTATATAGAAACAGAAATGACAGTATTAAAAAAAATTGAATTCGTACAGTGTACCAATTATAGGCTAAATTTGATTATAACAAAAAATGCCAATATCTGTTGTTTCATAGATTTCCACATTCCATGAACGGAAAAACTGATTTTTGTCTCGCCGTTCTTTCATTGTCGTTGCCGTCGCTAAAAAAATAAACTTAGGAACATGATATTTAGTACAAGGGACTATAGTGTGTTCATGTACAACCTCACTGAAAATTGAAAAAAAAATTGAATTAAACACGTCAAAATGTTAGACCTTTTAAACAGTTTTTTGTTAACACGCTAAATTAGATAAAACGTTTTCATGATTTTGAACGATAGACTTCCACGGTCACAAACATCATTATGATCTTTTTCTTCGGGGTTCGACTGCGTCAATATTGTCTGCACGTTGAGTACAGCCGACGTTTCGGGCACTTTACAGATGTCCATTCTCAAGCCTTAACAAATGTCAAATATTGACACGGTCGAACCCCGAAGAACAAGATCATAATGAAAAAGTTTTCATATTTTAATTCTGAATGTAGTGGTAATAATCCAACCCTTTTACAGTAACAAATAGAAAAGTTAGTGTCTAAATTGTAATTTCGCATTTAAAAATGTAATTATCATATAGTTACGAGATCTGTAATGGCCAAGTCACGATGTCTTCGCAAAGTCCGATACACTGACACTAGCAAAGAGATTTAAACATCTATGCTGCCCGTTACACTTTGAGGACGTCAAGAAAGTAGTGATAAGCACTGTTAGGTTAGGTTAGGTTAGGTTAGGTTAGGTTAGGTTAGGTTAGGTTAGGTTAGGTTAGGTTATGTTAGGTTGGGTTGGGTTAGGTTAGGTTAGGTTAGGTTAGGTTAGGTTAGGTTAGGTTAGGTTAGGTTAGGTTAGGTTAGGTTAGGTTAGGTTAGGTTAGGTTAGGTTAGGTTATGTTAGGTTGGGTTGGGTTAGGTTAGGTTAGGTTAGGTTAGGTTAGGTAAGGTTAGGTTAGGTTAGGTTAGGTTAGGTTAGGTTAGGTTAGGTTAGGTTAGGTTAGGTTAGGTTAGGTTAGGTTAGGTTAGGTGAGGTTAGGTTAGAAGATCTGTTTCTATCATGATGGAGTCCATCAGTTTGTTTCTTTAATATTAGAGAGTATTATGAGTGAGAAATGATGCAGAACTCTGTCGTGCATTGCATTGAAGGTTAGGTTAGGTTAGGTTAGGTGAGGTTAGGTTAGGGATTATATTTAGAAGATCTGTTTCTATCATGATGGAGTCCATCAGTTTGTTTCTTTAATATTAGAGAGTATTATGAGTGATAAATGATGCAGAACTCTGTCATGTATTGTATTGAAGTAGCCATATCATGTAAAGGTGATCATTTTATCATGAGAATTATTTCGTAAACTACCGATTCTCTAATCTTAATTACTTTTTAACGGTTAAAATCCCTTTATAGAAAATTTGAACATGGGCGATATTTTCCAATATGGTAAACTAATTTCACAATTCCTTATGAAACCAAGTTGTGATGTTTTCGGAATTTACACTAAATTTTGTCTTCATTTGTGGGTATCTTTTATAAACCCACTCGCTGTTTAGTTAAAAGCTCTGTACTTTGAGAAATGTGGACAGAAAAATCAAACAATGTTGAAAGTATTAAACAACTTTTTCATACGAATTCACGTATGTAAGTGAATGATAAAGGTTTCTTTAAGCACTTGTTATAAAAAATCAGTGTTTTTTTAAAAATTTGTTGTTTTTCCCAAAGGTTGTTTTTATGTAATAACTATTTCTGGTGTTAAAACAATTATTTGATATTGATTAAGCTTTTGATTTTGTTTGAAATTATTTTAACTGAAACATTATGTGTTATAAAGTTTGTTAACCTTTTATTGGTTTCCTATTTCGAACTAAAATCCAATCACCCTAGAGACATAGTTTGAGGTTGTATCAAGCTATGGACCAGTGAGTAGGGAAACAATTAAAACCAAATTCATTACAAATAAATTGAATCAGTTGATTAGGTTAGGTTAGGTGAGGCATAGCTGTCATTGTAATATCCAATGGATACTAAATCTAATTAATAAATGATCGATTTTTTAATGTTTTTGTTTAGCAGTGTAGGCATCAAGTTATTGTACTGACAGCAACTGTGACGGGTGGACAACTAATTGAACATATTTTTTGGTTTCCTGATTCGATAAAACGTGAACATAGTGAAAACTCCCTGAGTAGGTAAAATGTAATACAATCGAAAATAGGAGATTGTAGTGTGATTTATACACTATAGAAAATACTAAACAGTTCTCAGTTTGTTTTGCTTTTGTGGTTTTACAATATGATTTCCAGTATGTAGGACAAGATCAATATCTAGGGGCTATTCAATTAGGTTATTCAAATTGTTTGTAAATGTTTTATTTTTGTTTTTTGTTTCTCTACACTCGATGGGGTTTTTTTCTACTTCCCTAGAGCAATCGAGTTTCAAAACATAGATTTCAGTAATAAGTGAAACACATTTTGCCTACATTCCTTGTAATTTATAATCACTATAAAAAACATGCAACAAACTTTCTCACTAGCACATGTTTAAATCAATAAAAAAATACACTAAAATAATAAATTAATACTTATTTGGTTAATTTTTTAACGACGGGAAGTTTTTTGTCACTCTCAAAGTGCAATTTATTTATACCCATTATAGATAGTCTGGAGTAAGTCTAATAATCGTAAAACCTTTTACCTCAGTTTTTGACTAATCTTTAGATTTTATTGTCTCAGAAAACTGTAGAAATGATTTTCAACATGCCGTTAATCTGCATGATATTCGCCACAAAATATATTATTATAAGAAAATTTAGCTAAACTATTGTTAAAAATACAATATCTTCCATTGACGTTAAAAAAAGTGATTTTCGTATATCCAACAGGACCGAGTCCATGACACGAGCTTAGCGAGGCTTCTCCAAATATGTAGAGCTTCAACCTAACCTAACCTAACCTAACCTAACCTAACCTGACCTGACCTAACCTAACCTAACCTCACCTAACCTAACCTCACCTAACCTAACTTAAACTCACCTAACCTGACCTGACCTGACCTAACCTAACCTAACCTAACCTAACCTAACCTAGCCTAACCTAACCTAACCTAACCTAACCTAATCGAACAGGACCAAGTCATTGACACGAGCTTAGCGAGTGGAGGCTTCTCCAAATATGTACAGCTTTAACATAACCTAACCTAACCTAACCTAACCTAGCCTAACCTAATCTAACCTAACCTAACCTAACCTAATCGAACAGGACCAAGTCATTGACACGAGCTAGCGAGTGGAGGCTTCTACAAATATGTACAGCTTCAACCTAACCTAACCTAACCTAACCTAACCTAACCTAACCTAACCATAACCTAACCTAACCTAACCTTCATTTTCTCTGATCTTCTCGTTTATGGGGTTACAAAAACGAAAATGTGGTTTTACATGGCGTCCGTCCTCCATCGTTGGTGTTGTCGACTGTACGTAGGCTTGTCACAAAAATAAAGATAGAAAATTAAATTTGATATAGAAAACTATAGTGCTCATATTGCCCAATTGAAATACAGAAAATGTAATTTAAAATGACAAAACGACGGTAATTTGAAACTGTTTTTGTTAATTTCGTGTCGGTTATTTAATTTATAATTCACTAAATACGACAAAAATAACAGATTTCAATTTTACATGAGGTTATTGTAAAATGTAAGATCGAAATCACATCGCCCATGAAAATGTGGTATTTGTACAGATATAAGCAGCGATCGGAAGCTTCTTACTAGGGTCGAGATACTGGCACAAGGGAGGCGACTGGGACCGTTTAATGCCAGGCCGATGTCGAGAAAAAAAAAAGATTTGTAACAATTGTTTTAAACAAACTTTTGATAACGATTAATTTGTATCCATGCTTACACGAGCTGATAAAAATATTTCTTCCGTTTCTTAATGGAAGTAATCTGGACGTTCTGTTGATTATTTTTAACGCCTTTTGATTTAAAACTTCTGGAAGAGAGTTATTGTCATTTTCTGCGGCAATTCAATTTCTATTGAAACAGGTATCTTGTGTTGATTATGTTTAGTGTTTATTGTTTATTGTATGAAAGTGATTTGTCATCTTCTTCGGTAATTCCAATTCTACCGATGTATTCTCAAGGCGCTACTCAGAAGAAAAAAGGAACATGCTCCGATTGTCCTTGTTATTTCACTTTTTATAAATTAGAAGAAATCATAAACATATACTATCGTTTTATGAGACTACACCACTCTAATAATAATAACGGTTTCATTTAAATCGATCTTACAAATATCGTTATAAAACATGATACGTCAAATAAAACACAATTTTTCTTTTGTAAAATACTATAATTTATTTTGGTCTACCCGACCATGGTTTCGCCAGTTACGGCATTGACGAGGCTCTTACAAGACTGAGTGTCTTGTGTGAATAATTGTGTTTTATTTGTTAAAATGGAATTCTATCAAGTACCGTCGGTCATCAGTGTAAACAATATAACATAAGTTATAAAAATATTACACAAGTCATAAAACTTTTTTTCTACGTAAAAACAAAATTGTTATAAATTAAAATAAATCAAGTGGAATACTTAGTTTAGAGAAGAGTTGATGAGGACCGTCATGGCAGTTACTCAGCCGCATCAAACAATGCAATTCGAGCAGATCCACTAAATGTAAGGCCCCAAAGTTGGTGTTTCTTGTTTCGTACAAATTTGAAATAGTATTGATAGGTTAAGGGTTGTTGATAAAGTTGGTTTCAAACAGTTTTTACTCAGTTTTTTTTTCAAATCTTGTTATCAACCGGTTTCTTGACGTCGGCCAGTCACTAAATGGCCTTGCAGAAGTGCACATAACTATCAGAAGTGCACTTAACTATCAGAAGTGCACATTACTATAGATTCACTTGTGTCAGTATCTCTGCTCCAGCTGGCCTCGAACCTGCGTGGTCATTCAGCTGTTACGAATATCTCATTGTATTGGAAGGTTACGGTTCGGTTCGATTTTTGATAATTGCTTCGCTATTTGAGGGACGACATTGGTATCATTATTTGAATAATTTAAATCTGCAAATTTAATTAAATTTAGTTATGTTAAATTATTTATTTAATTTACGAGATATGACCAAAAACGGTTTAAAATGGTTTAAATTTGATATTTAAAAAACGAATATTCATCGCTATCGTGTGTATGTAACGACAAAGTCGACAGACGGATCGTAATGCCGAAAATGTCTCGGTATTCTGAGGCCATACTCTACGTTGAAATTTTTGACGATTACCAAACTTGCCTTATATATAATACAAGAACTCCTATCAAGATTTCGGATACCAGTTGAACTAAGTTAATGAAATTCCAGCACTTTGTAACACAACTCCAGAGCTTCATTGCTCTTTGTGTTTGTGTAAGTTTAATGTGTTGGCGAGGTTAATATATAGCACTGGCACACACCTAGATACACATATGAAGGGGTGTAATATGGCTTTCGTGGTAAATAATTCACGCTATATTGCACTGTTAGGGGTGAGAATGTACAACTTTAATTTCATAAACTAAACATTTCTTGCACTATAATGGTTAATTTGTTATGCAAAGAGTTAACCATAAATTGAAGTAATATTCTATAGTTAATAGATATGGTAAATGAATTATTCAAAATAATTTTTTTAAAAAATTATTTGATCATTGTGAAACATTTATATTACAGTAGAACCCCTCAAACTCGACACAATGTGGACTTTAAGGTTGTCGAGTTTTAGGGAACTTTGGTATTTAATGGTTAGGTTTGCAACACATACTCAAAATTACTGTAAATAACATTTATTGATTATAATCAATGATTACACGTTTATTGCAAAAAAGTCCCTGCCTGACAACAACAAAAATAGTGTGTTCAATGACACATTAAAATGAAATTTATCGATGGATCAGTAAACTAAAAAAACCTATCCTAATATGCTGTTATAAAATTTACAGTAAAGTCTACAGTAAAAAACAGACAGTCCATTAAATATTTTAAAAGATTAAAACAAATTTATATATAAAAAAAACATTAGAGCAAAGTTAGCATTGTTTGAAAAAACGTTTGATTGATCTTTGTTTTTCATTTTCTACTCGACGTCTGGCAGCTTCATCTCGAAGTCTCCAAGAAAAAGAATGACCATACCTGTTAAAGGTAAAGTTAAAGTTAAAGGGTCCAGGCAAACCGAGACAGCCCTAAACCTGTGTTGTCAAAACATTCCTATTGTTGTTAACCCAAGCGCCTAACCACCCGGATGCCACCGGTCATTAACACCGATTCCATTAAATTCTTGGAAATAACACGGTCCAATACAAATGCTATAAATTGAACTGCTGATGCATCTAATTAAGAGTCGGGTCATTTTTCTCACCTGGTTAAGACCTTTATTACAAAACTCGAATCATAGTTCTACGACGCTCCGTTGAATTGTTATGACAAAAGACTTGCCGCTTACATTAATGGAATCGGTGCTAATGACCGGTAGCATCCGGGTGGTTAGGCGCTTGGGTTCACAACACTATGAATGTTTTGACAACACAAGTTTCAGGCTGTCCTGGTTTACCTGGACCATTTATCTTTAACTTTGACTTCTACTATACAGTAGGATTAGAAAGTGGCTAGACAAAGGAGCAACCCTCACAGCTGTATAAACAAAAGTGACAATCCTCAACCTCCCCGCATCTGGCAGGCACACATGGCGTAAAACAATGCAGTGAATGACCTTGGAAATCCCACGCTCCTGGTCACTGGCCTTGTCGAGTTTGAGGGGTTCTACTATTATTATTTTCCTATTTAATACTGCGTAAAGGCAAAAACCTATCAGTTATCATCGTTTTATAAAAAAGAAGAAATTAACATACAATACTCTAATGGCCTCAGGGTCGGAAGAGAACAAGAGTCGACTGAGGTTCTGTGGAAGTGGGATTACGTGAGTCCTAAAATTAACTTTTATGTTTAATGCCTTGTTTTGTAATCCTTGAAAAGACGAGTGTTTTCCTTGTTGTTTAAACTCGAAAAACGGTTCAGTCATTATTGTCTTATGAATAAGGAAAAAGAGAACATAAAATAATGAGAATACTGTAACATTGTCAAGGTAAGAAGAAAACAAGAGTTGGTTAAGAGAGACCACACATGAAAGATCTAATCGAAGTCTATATTATAAAATGTGTACATCCAGGTAGGATCTCTTGGGATTGCCCAACTTATTCACTACAGGTACCGAGGATATTTTTAATTTCTTTTAAAGGATGAAGAAGTATAATGACGTTCAGTACAAATATTTATTATTTTATACTAATCGTATATTTGATAAAGGTTCACACACTACGAAATTAGATTTAAATCATTTTAAAGATTTTAAATCTTGATTGAGAACCCTTTCCTAATCATTCCTATTTAGTCTTTCTTGATCCACTTTGTTCTTTACCGACCCTGATGGTATTACAGTTTTTAAGGGCTAGAGTTCTTTATTTGATGTTCTGGAATTCTTACTTTTTTAATAAGGCGATTATTATTGAGAGGTTTTTTGGGTTTTAACAACAAGGAAAAAAAGTTTGATGTAGGCTAATGCGACGTTTTGAATGAACAACTAGAATGACACTGACAGCATTGGTGAACAAATTTAGAATGCTTTTAACCTGTTTTTATAAAAGTGTCTTTTAGAATACAAAATTAGGGCGTCTCTTAACTGTCATGAACACACAACTATGATACTAACTTTTAATAGGGAAACAAACAACTAGAAATGATTTTCATCAAAACCTGTCTTAAAGTGCATGTCTGAAAGTATTTATCGTAATTCAAATATTTAAACAAGTTTACTCTCAACGTTCCAAATAGATTCTTAAAAAGGTGTCAAAAAAGCAAAATTAATTTTAATCTGAAAAAGGGGAAAAATAACGTGTATATAAAAAAAATTAGCAATATAATTTTTACGCCTTTTTAATTATAAGCCTTAAATATTAAATTCTTAAAAATAAAATATCCTACGAAATACTCGAAATCAGAATTGGTATAGCAAAGTTACAAATATAAAATATCTAAACGTTTTCTAAACAGTAGAACAGTTTATTAGTTAACAAATTAATTTAAGTTTTAATTTTAAAATTTTTACAAATTCAATCAAAACCGACAAATCAATTACGTGTTTCTTTAATTTCCCCAAACTCATCACTAGGGAGAGTTAGTGACAACATTGTTTTGTAAAAAAACTATACCAGTTACAAAATGTGTTATATTTTTACAATCCATTTGAACAAAATAGAATTTTGCGTTTTGGTCTTAAGACAAATTATGTTTATTAGACGAAATGTAATGTTTGGTATGATTGTAAAAATGGTGGGTAAAAATCCCGCATAGATTGCAATATCTCAGCTTCTATTTAGACACATCAATAGAGCTCTTGATCGGGAATATCTACAGAGTATGTCAAAACTTAGGTTCCATTTACACGATCTTCCAAAATAACATAAAACGAATTTATTCTATTTTTTTAATGTAAAAATATAAATGTTTTCGCCTTTTAGTTACTCCTAACAAGTCCTTTATTTTGATTAAAACATAATCTTTTTATTTCATTTAGATACCTAAGTTATGAGGAATGAAATTTCAAAGGCTTATTTCATTATTACTCGATTCTAACACAAGGAAAAACATTTACGTGACAACTTTTTGGACTTTGGAAAACTGTTCACGTTTGGTATATCTGATGATGTAACTAAATATTATTTATCTACACAGGGTGTTCAAAAATTTATTTACATATATTTTGTTTAAAGACAATATTTTTATTTTATTTTATTTCGTGTATAGTACAAAACTGTAAGAAAAAACTATGTTGTGGTAAAACTGCTTCTCTGATCAACTTTTAACCATGACGATTGTGTGTTTATCATGTGCAAAATGTCCACCTAGAGTTACTTGACGACCCAAACGAGTGTAAATTCCATGAAAAACATTACTTCCAAAACATGCAATTGGTGTAGTGTTCTCGTATGGAAAAGTAATTGAAAATCAAAAAAACTAATTTAAATGATAAAATTACGGCATTATTAAAAATTATTTTGTTCGTAATTGATGTTTCAATAAACTTTTAATGCAATAAAACAAATTGAAACGTCGCTATTTTAATTGTGCATGTAATAGTATCAACCTAACCTCTCTACTATGACGAATAACGAAAATGTTATTTCGAATTTGTTCTCTCTAAAAAATGTGATATTTGTGTGGAAAATCCGGCAGGGCCGAGTCACCAACACTAGGGTAGCGAGTGGAGACGGCTAGGTTAGGTTAGGTTAGGTTAGGTCATTGGGGTTAGGCTAGGTTTGGTTAGGTTAGGTTAGGTTAGGTTAGGCTAGGTTAGGTTAGGTTATGTTGGGTTAGGCTAGGTTAGGTTAGGTTAGGTTAGGTTAGGTTAGGCTAGGCTATTTTTGGTTAGGTTAGGTTAGGTTCGTTTAGGTTAGGTTGGGTTAGGTTAGGTTAGGTTAGGTTTGGTTAGGTTAGGTTAGGTTCGTTTAGGTTAGGTTAGGTTAGGTTAGGCTAGGCTAGGTTTGGTTAGGTTAGGTTAGGTTAGGCTAGGCTAGTTTTGGTTAGGTTAGGTTAGGTTCGTTTAGGTTAGGTTAAGTTAGGTTAGGTTCTAAGATTGTTCAGGGACAAGAAACTGATACGAACGAAGACATTTTAATATATACACAACTAAAAGGTCCAATAAAGCCTACTAGACGTCAAGATAGCAGTAATAGACACAGTTACATACTTACCCTGCTGGATAAAATCACTTGGTCTACCAACAAATTTACGTTTAGTAGATCTGTTTGTATTAGATTGCAAGATGGGCAAATCAACTTGATTCAAGTTTAGAAATTTTCAGAGTGTATTTAGTTTATAGCAGATGTGATATTTATCAGAGAAAATAAAATAAGTAAATTAAGCCATCACACTAACGACTACTAATTATGCGATTGTAATGGACGTGTTAAACAAAGGAACAAACATTATCAAAGTCCAATTAAAAAACAAAAATTAAACAGAGTACAATGGCTTATTAACGTGACTGCAGTGCCGACGTAATAAAGTAATTAGAGATTCTTTTTTTTTTTTTTTGAATTTTTACTAATTGCATAATAAATATAAAGTATAAAACAAAACAGGAAGTGGAAATTGACAAATAATAAATTGCATAATTACACCCACAGTTAAAAGTTTTGTTCTTGAACTTCATATTTATAGAATAGTGAATATGTATTTTATTTATTTAACTAGATTTTACAGAAAATGAATACACATCCCCAATGACTAAAGTTCACAGGGCATTAATGGGTTTGTTTGCAGCTCAAATGTCAAATATAAATTAACCAACAAAATATCAATTCACAAAAGAAAGAACGAAATATTACTTAAGTTATTTATAAATATAATTTAATAAAAGTTAAATTTATTCGATGAAATATATCGATCCTTAATATATATCCTATATTATTAAATATTAGTGTTGAACGTTATTTGTTGTTATTTTTTGGTCATCATGGCCTTATAAAAAGAAAAAAGAAACAATTTGAAATAAAGACCCCTAGATCTCGAATATACTAATAGCTTCAGATTCTGAAAGGAACAAGAGTTAGTCAAGAGAGACCTAATATCAAAGATGAAAAAGATGATTATAAACCAAAATATGTGCTCAGTATAGGATTAATTATAATATTAATTATATTATAATCTATAATGTATATTGAAATAGAACACTAAAACTAAAGATTATAAATTCATCTACAACATACTTAAGTATAAACATAACAAAAAGATACAAGTTATTGAAACACCAACGAAAACAAGTAAAAAAGTATACAAAATACAAATGATTAATAAAAAAAAACACATTTCACACAACCACCATATTAAAGATTTGATTGTTTATATACAAAGAGTCCTAAAAGTCCCCCCCTATTATTTTTTTTTATGAATGCAAATATACAGATTTGCTTTAAGGAAAGTTTAGATAACCAAAGGAGGAGTTTTTTGAAGTAAGGAAATTTTCAACCCTTACCCCAAAATGGGGTAGTTTGGGGGTAAATCAAGAATTGTAAATAGCAACCCCTATTGAGTGATACCTCATTTTAAAGGCCTTTAAAATTAGAATAATGGTGCAAACTAGAGGTCTTTAAGTTCATCCTACACAACATAGCGACCAATTGAATTTCAGCAAAATTTAATAAATTGTTAAATTTGTGTTTGTCAAAATCGAATTTTTGTGTTCTGAGAAAAAATGTCAAATTATTTTTATAAGTTAAGCTTTTATTTTCATAACCAATTATAACGTATATAATATTACCGAAATAATATACCAATTTTAAATTAGCAGTATTTTAAAATTTGGTATAGGTCTAAATTTACTTTTCAATTTAAATATTATTAAAGATGTGTAAAATGAAAATTGTCTAATTCAACAATGTCTCTAATGAGATAAAAAAATTTCGTTTTTTTTTTTTTTTATATAAATGGTGACGATTTTGTTTTATATATTCTTTACATTTATTTTAGAAAATAAAGTAATCCATTTACATAAGTTATCAAAATTATTTGTTAGTGCATTGCATCTACACTGCAGTTTGGATTAATTTTTTAATAATTACCTCGGGATATATGTAAGGGAGATTTACTGGCAGATAGCAATGCAGCGGATATTAGTTACCTATTCTGCAGTTTGACAGCCTGAACAATCGCACAGCCGTTGTGGCTATGGAAGTTAACCAATTTATAAAATTATATATTGTGTATGAAAGCAAAAATAATAAGCAATAAACACACAGAAGGACTAATTAATAATGGAAAAATCTGTTTTACAAAGAATAATATAAATTAGGAAGAAACGTTAGTTATAGTGTGAGGTGGGGGGAGGGGTTAGCTGTGTAATCATTAATGTTGTTAATACAATAAAATCAATAAGACATATTACTATTTTACAAACTAATGGATGTAAATAAAACTGTCATTTATATTTTTCTGTTAAAGAAACCCAAAACCAAATTATTGATAAAATTTTTTTTTCTTTGTAATTTAAATTCGAAAAAAACTCTCGGTCATCAACGCCATATAAAAATAAGAAGAAAAGAAGATAAAATGAAATAAAAATCTCTTGAAGAAGAGGAATAAAACAAGAATTGGCCAATAGAAAAAGAGAGGAATCTAATAAAGACTTCATGAAAAAAGTGTAAATAGAACAAAGGTATTTTGTATTTGGTTCAAATATTTATTCAGTATTAAATATTACATGGAAATATTAAGTTTCACTAAACTATGTGAAAACCTTTTTCCAGTAAACTTTTGGGCTGATCCAGGGATCGTTGTGGATTTCCTCCGCTCCAAAAACGACAGTTGTGTAAATACAACTTTACCACTTACATGAAAAGTCGACCAATCATGAAGATTAAATTTCCAATAAAAATCTGGTCTTCATCCAATCGTTGCAACACTTCCGCCCAATACTTCTTAACCTCTCAGTGTCTTTTAGTTGTTGCAGCACTGTTCATCTGCAAACATTTGCAATCTACAGTTTGAAATGCCAAAGATCTACGACATCTTAAGAGACACGGGGAAGCCCAGTTATCTTACTGAATACCCAGTTTAAACAAAACAATTACCCCACTCATAAATGGTAGGCCTATTGTGAGTGTCTTTGCCAAACTCTGTAAGAAAATTCCTTTGCAAAATTGTATCAGACTTCAATTTGTATTCAATATATATTCAAACCGAAACATACATAAAGCGGACTTTGTATTGGTGAAAGCAGCCGCTCAGATATATCTGTCGCTAGCTCTTAAGGTGGTGCTAAAACTTGATTTATTTATCTACAAAATGACACCAAAACCAGTTTGACTTAATTTATATAAATTTTCAAAATTGTAAAATCGTTTTCGAAGCACCAAATTATAGATTATATACAAACTATGATATTTAATTTAATTGGCACTGGTACAAATTCCAAGACGTATTTGTAAACGATTGGTAATTCATTTCATGTAAGATAAGAAATTAAGCATTCTGAACTTCATTAAATAATCAAAATAAAAATAACGATGCGTTTTAAAAATAAATTAAATAATTGTTAATCTAATTATTGGACAAATATTCTAATATTAATATTCCGAAGGGAAGAGGAATGCACGTTGAAGCCATTCAGTCGTGTGAAAAGCAATTCATAAATATGGAAATATTGTATTCAAGTTTCTGAAGGTTTATTTAAAAAAATCTCGTCTATTTCCTTGAATAAAGCACTAATTCAAATTTCAGTAGGGAATAGTAACTTTTGTAAAAGAAATGTCACTGACATTTATGTCCGACGTCGCCGGTTTTGAATTACGGAAGGAAGCATTTAAAGCGACACAGAGTTGCTGCCACGAGTATATAAATATATGGTGTATATTGTACAGTAGATAAATATTGTTAAAGTGTTTAGAATGGTTATTTTATAAAATCTATGTTGTTGTAGGGTGCGTTCAAACCAATGTATAATATTATTTTGTAATGTTAAACAAGACAAGAATTAATATTATTTAATGGGCACTAAAAAAACACTTTTATGTTACTATAGATGACAGAGATAAGAGGGCATACTCAGACGGCTCATTCTCAACAAATGTCTGTAGTGGTTCGCTGACGGATCCAAAACTGGAAAAAAGAAACTTGAGCTGGCATTTATGAGGTAAGACCTACAATGATTATCAGTATTAATTTAGGTTGACGTAGTACAGTGTTCCAAGCTGAGATCTGCACAACTTTTATGTAATCAGTTTAATTAAGGCTGGAATTGCAAGAGTCAGAACATTAATTATTCTTCATTCTGACAGCCGTGCAGAGCTACTAGCATTGTATGGGTACACACTTCAGCTGCAGCTGATTTGGGATTGTCCACTTGAACAGACTGAACAAACACAATGCAGTTTACCAATGTTGGATTACTGGACTTCCAGGGTTTCACTGGTAACAAGAAAGGAGGGTTTCACCTCCTTGCAAATAATGATATCTCTAAATTACTCATAGGTCCAGAACCGGTCTCTGTGATATCCCACAAACCGGTTCTGAACTTCGAATCTGGGGGAAAAATAACTCACTCTGATCTTTGGAATGCAATTGGCGAGCAACGTCATGTGAAGAAACTAATTGACGATCCAGATAGCGGACTTACGAAAATCGACTCCTGGGAAACGCTCAATAAGGCAAGTATTTTATTTTTAGACTAAATAAAAGCATGGAATATTCTGGAAACATATGCAAATTTTAGGTATCTATGTGGCAGGCATGAGGAGACGCGAGTTTTGAGTGTGGAGAGTCAGAGGTAGTCACAATCTAACAAAAAGTTCTACTATTATCAGGTGAGATCGAAACTACAGACATCGAAGATCTGTTCTTTGCTTAGTTAACGACTAGAGGTAGGTGTAAATCTTTAACAGTATTTAAGGTAGGGAGTGCTGACGTGGATTAGAACTGTAAAATTAATTCCATTCTTGAAAATTAAAAAAGTTAACAGCACTCTCGTAATGAAATCACTGTTAGGTAAATATTTCGTAAAAAAAAAAAAAAAAAAAAAAAAAAAAAAATGGTACTTAGGACTCCAAAAACTCAATTTACAGTATTAAAATGTGAATGTGCCAAGCAATATATCGGCGAGACTCTATTTTAATATACTGGGTGTTAAAAAAGTCTAGGTACCCCAGTGTATTTTGTTTACGACTAATGCATTTCTAGGGTTATGTCCTTACTCTAGTTAAGAACACTTTGATTTACTTAACTGTCATATTTCGCTAAGGAAGAACTTTCCGCAGAGGAAGACGAACATTTTTCTTTCTAAGAATAGGTCAAGTAATACCAGATTCCGAAGGCCTTATTTAATAGAACACATTACCGCAACCCCAAATTCAAAAGAACGACGCAATCTGAAACGGCAGCCATTCAAAGTTTGTTTGTTTTAGTCTAACTTAGAAGAAAATTAATGGTTCTTGTATAAATATTACCTTGTGTACGATAAGAAAACTACAGAAAGTCATAATGATAATTATAACTTAGAATTATCCTGCCTTTATCCTTTGTAGATTTAAATAAACATTCTTAGAGAGCTTAATGTGATATTTCTTGCGCCGTTAGTTGCACTCCAAATCTAACAATATTGCATTACACTTTGATATTTAACACACATTATACATACATTCTTACGTCACATCTTGCAATAAAAATTAGACGAATTCAGAAGTTTTTAGATTCTCCAATCTGTATAGAGAAAAATAATAAAAATATTTTCAAGTAAATCTTGATGTCCTATCATAAATTTGATTTTATTGGAATTGATTCTTTTAGAATTTATGTTAAGTTGTTCTCATGCTTTTTGCACTCTTTGTGATAAATGGGTCTTGTAAAGGAATACAGACGTTAGAAAACAAATAATGTAACAAGAAAATTTTACAACGCTTAACTGCTTGAAAGAATTTAATTTTGTACATGGACCTTTTGGGTGTTATCATTTAAATACAATGCCTGTTATGTATAAATAATATGTTTCACAACAAAACTATTTTGAAACAACTGTTATAAATTCAGAAATACTTTTTATTTTGTTGTTTTGTTTCAGAATTTATAACAGCTGTTTTAAAATTATTTTTAGGTTAATTTATATAGCGCCTACTTTATTTGTACTGATTCACGTTGTGTTGTGATTGATTCTCGTAAAATTAAACAATTTACATTCTGAAATACGTTTTACTTTGTTTGAGAATTTACAACAGCTGTTTTAAAATTATTTTTAGATTAACTTATATATTGCTTACCTTCATTGTAGGGTTTTACATTGTGTTGTGATTGCTTACATTAACAAAACTAAATAGTTTACATGGCTTATTGTTAATGTGTGACAATTGGGTCTGATTTTTTATCTCACAAAAGTTAAGTACATACCGTGTAAAGTTTATTTATTTGTGATGTCTTTTTTAAACTGTTAAAATTCTTAACTGAAAAATACTGTTATATATTAGCTAAATCTATTAAAATGTTATTTTCGATCAGTAGTTATACTAGGCAAAATAAATGTATTCTCTTAGGGGGTGACCTTTTTAGGACGGAAATAAGTATTTGATTCTTTATAAAAATTAGCTGTTCAGATCAAAGAAAATATACTATCGGATCAGATAAGTTAATAATTTTAAAATCATTACCAACCAAAACGTTTTATATTGCTGTATTATACCTTTTACATGAGGCAAAAAACCCTCAAATTCACGTAGATTATATGCAGATCTTTTCACCGTTATCAAATAATACTTATAAACAGGACAACCTCTTATGTAATACTCTTATGTAACCTACTATAATTTTCATCATAAACCTGATTTTTTTTGTAAACCTGCACAGTCTCAAACCCTCTTAATCAGATGTGGTCAGAATGTATTCATTTAGTTTGAATACAATCTTCTGGCAATCTTAGAATTGACTTATTATTTATATTTGTCGGAGTTCCCCCACCTTTGAGACCTACTTTATAACTTAGTTTCTCTATTAAGGACTCGTCCATATATACAGATTTGCCTCGCCCAATACCACCAAGCTCATTTGTTATTTGGTTTTGTAGATTTACTAACTTATTTCTTGCTTTTGGAACAATATTTCACTAAAATTTCATCGAAATCGGTAAAACCGATTTTGAGAATTACGTCTTTTATAATAACCCGAAATTGGATATTTTAAATTTTATACTGATAACTCACGAACCAGAAATTTGTTGAGAAATATCGCCCAAAACGTTTAGTTTTGTTCCATAGAGGCTAGATTTGAGTAAAATTATATAAAATCGTTTTAGTCGATATTGAGGAATTCACAGGGCAACTATCTTCAAATTTTGAATTATGGAAAAGATATATAGAAAAAAAACTCGAGATATATACAAACATGTCAAGATACAAAATTTGATTAACCTGTTTGGGTTATAGAGCATTGTAGATAAGACAGAGAGAATACAGACATCATTCAAAAACCGCTTTTTCGAATCCAGAGGAACTCAAAACAGATATGTTCGGAAAAGACAGCACATTTTGACGTTTAAAACCTGCCAGATATTTGTGTATGTCAGAGTTAGGTAAAAGAAGGATTGAATGGTTCTAATCTTACATCTAATATTTAAAAAAAAAAGTTCTATTCAGTATCACACTTGTAGGAAATTATTGATATTTATTAAAAATGCTTTAACGTGAAAAATAAACGTCCTAGAAATGTTGTTATATGTGTTTTAGTGTTGTTTAATCTTTATTATGTGGTGTTTTATTCATAATTGACTAGCTTGAAGATGCTGCCTGTGTGGAACTAAACGTATACCTAACTGCAATAACAAAAAACACCACAATTTACCACACAAAAGGTATTTATTAAAATATAAGTAATTCTAAAGCTAAACGATGAATATGAAAAAGTCGTTCTATACCTACCACTTTTATAAAGTCATAGGAAGCCTCTTAATCAGATGTGTTCATCATTTTATCGGTTATTAATTGTTTCTTTCTATAACCGTGTGTACAACTTATCTCCCTCTCCCTCTCCCCCTCCCTCTCTCTCTCTCTCTCTCTCTCTCTCTCTCTCTCTCTCTCTCTCTCTCTCTCTCTCTCTCTCTCTCTCTCTCTCTCTCTCTCTCTCTCTCTCTCTCTCTCTCTCTCTCTCTCTCTCTCTCTCTCTCTCTCTCTCTCTCTCTCTCTCTCTCTCTCTCTCTCTCTCTCTCTCTCTCTCTCTGTCTGTCTGTCTGTCTGTCTGTTGAACAAGGTAGGATTTTAGTTTTTAGTTTGTTTTAAAAATTGTCACTTACAAGGCAATTAAGTTTTGTTAGATTGTCAACATTTTAAATTTCAAATTTTCATGTATTTAATTTTGTACTTGTAGTACAATCTTGACTATTAGTGTTATTTTTATCAAAGTTTGTACTATAAGTATTCACTGCTTATTAATGTATACACAGTAGGGGTAGAGAACACGTGAGGGTATCATTACATAAAGACATATCTCATGCATGAGTTATTGATCACAATAAGATAAGATATTTATGTACCTCAAGCTTATATGTACTCAAAGATAACCTCTAATTTGTAAAGGCTTTAAGGTAGAGAATACATTTTAATGCACTGATTGTACCATTAAATACAACGTAGACAGAATTTATTACTAACATTATCATTGAGGGTGAACGTATCCCGTATCTTAATCTAATGCTATTACACAATAACAGATAAATAACTCTCATACAGGAGTCATTACTGTTACAAATATTACAATAACTTTCCACTTACTGGTTCATAAGTCATAGCACAGTCAGACAAAGCAAAACAAAATAATATTTTCATCTCTGCTAATAAATCTACTGGATGGCATAATTGATATCATGTGTAGATAGCTTAATTTTTTTTAACATAATCAGTATACTTTTTTCTATATTTTGAGTACAAGTAGTAATGAGGTAAGTTTGGTATTGTTAAAAACATTGACTGATTTTTACATTTACCGAAAGAGAAACATTGATTTTTAAATTCGCCTTAACGTAAGGATATTAGAGGCCACAAAAATTAAATAGGAAAATGATTGTTAAAATATTTAGATTTAACAAATACTCTTAGCGAAAACCAATATGTTTTCAGAGAAGGTAGTATTTAGAATTAACTATTTGCTTAATTAATGGTTTTAACAACGGGGCAAAGTTAGAAGATTATTTGTGATCATGAATGATTTCGACACAGTAGATCATGACATTTTGTTTAATGTACGCTGGGATTGTGTATTTTAAGGAATACCAAATCGTTGGTTTACCAACTATTGTACTCAAAAAATTTCTTGGTTGTAATAAAATTTGGAGTGCCTCAGAGAATGCTTTTGGGACCAATTTTATATCTTTTATATTCATCAACATCTTGTGTATGTTAATTTGTTTTTTTGAACCGTATTATATTTAACTTAACACCGGGTTTAATAATAAATTAGCATTTCAAGGAAATTTACTGATGATAAAGGTAAGGTTCACAGCACACGTAAAACAAATTTTACAATATTTTCTTTAAGGAATTATGACAACTCTTTCAAATTTCTATTTGTTCGGAGACTTGGTGCTTTAAATGATCCGAACTTAGGTGAACATATTCAGAGAGACTTTTAGGTGTTTATTTATATTTAAAATTTTTAATTGAGCTGATATTAAATTTTTAAAATTATAATTTAAATTTCTTCTGCGGAGCTGCTTCAAAAATTTTATTTCTTACTGGTGTAGAATAGATTGGAATATTTATGGATTTCTTGTTAAGGTACTTATAGTTCAACTCAGTACTAATAATCATCTATCCCTTTTTTTAGAAGAACGGAAGCTCTACTGTTAAGCCAACATTACACTTATACTTATATAAGGTACTTATTCATTTATTTGAGGAAAGTGCTTACCCACTCAATTTTATATATTAAAATAAATTTTAAAAGTTATTTTTCAATTCCAAAAGATAAAGTAATAGATTTTAT
The DNA here is from genome assembly GCA_963513935.1 of Aphrophora alni. Lineage (NCBI taxonomy): Eukaryota > Metazoa > Arthropoda > Insecta > Hemiptera > Aphrophoridae > Aphrophora > Aphrophora alni. The sequence goes on from OY740768.1 coordinate 147,389,794, forward strand.
TAATGAATAAATTCATACGAAATTATTTAATTATTTAAGGGATATAATAAAATCATGTTTCAAACAGAATACGTTTTTTTAAAGAGAATTAAAAATGGCTAATGGACAAGAAGTAAGAAGGAGGATGCTCAGTTTTATCGCTGGGGTTAATAAAAATCCGTGATAACTTTTTTAATTATTATTTTGTTGTCCTCTTTTATTATTTCAAGAAAATTTGGAGAACGCTTTTTTCAACTTTCTTAAAAAGAAATAATTAGTAATTGGAACTGAACCAGCTATGTGTTACTGGAACCCAAAAAGTGGACAGCAAAGAACTCATTTTAAATACCATAAAAAGTTTTAATATATTAAACATAAAACGTAAATCCCACAAACAATCGAGGATAGTACACACAACCAGCTTAAAACCGTTTAAAACAATCGAGATCAGAAGCCGATACCGACAAATAAGAGAAGTAAATTATCATCTTCTCCCCCCCCCCACCAAACAAGTTGATGAGGACCATCAAGGTACTTACCCAGCCTCATCGTACAATGTAACACAATCAGTTCCTCTAAATATAACGCCTAAAAGTTGGTCTCTTATAGGAAATGTTAAATTGTATTGCTAGATTAAGGAGTTACACCCAGTAGTGTAAGTTTGTTTAAAACAGTATGAAACTCCTTAGTGTGTTCACTACTAGACCCTAACCTTGTAGTTGTGTATATATTAATAAGTCTCCACTCGCTTCGCTCGAGTCGGTGATTCTCCCCTGCTGGATCAAGTAACTATATGAATATCACTTTTATTGGGAGATCAGTGTTAGAAATCGATTACATTAATTCGAGTCTTCTGAATTACAATAGTAGTGTTCTATATGGCACACAAGTCTTTTAGATTAAAATTTCATACTACTATCTTCACTTTTGTCACTATGCTTACGTAAAGACAGCGACCTGAGGTCATGCCACGTGAAGATTATAAAACTCTTATCCTATACTTTATATACTGGAGAAGACACGATAGTTGGTCGTATTATTAAACTAAGAGAATAAAATTAGATGAAAATGTAGTATAACTTGTAAATCATGCATGTACACACCTTGTTAAATTTGTTATTTATCAAAGTCATTGAAGCGTTCCAAGTGCTTTTGTATATCAGTATAGTTTCCTACTGAATAATTACTTTGTAATGAATAAATTGAATATATTAGAAATAATTTAATATTCAAACAATCAAATTATCATATTTTGAATATCTCAGTAGTTCAGAAAGCCTGGAGGTATTATTTGCGCATTATTACTCTAACTTGTTTCAATAAATATCTGCCTTAAATGATATACAATGCAAGGTATTTTTATGTTTACTGTTAATTAATGCAAAATATATATTAATTCACGTTTCTCTCTGTTAATTTTACAATACATAGTTACGTTAAAACCGGTGTTTTTTTTAAACAGAATTTGTATTTAAAAAGTATTTCCACAACGCAATTTATCCCTAACGATTTTTGTTTGTTTGATTTATAAACAAAATATTCAAAAAAAAACATCGTTCAGTTTTAACAATTTTCCATTCACAACCAATATACTAGATACACAAAACTATTTCTCGTTAAAATGTCAATTCAGTGGTCGTCAGTGAAACTGTGAAAATGAAGAAAAAAAATATTTAAATAGTTTCTGAACTGGTTTGCAGTCAAAGTTTATTATTATTTTTTTACTAGTGTTTTATAATATATTATGCCTCTCAGCTGTATGTCAATGAACATGGATTAGGGTCATTTATTTTCACATTCCATTAAAATTTGAACGTATTCGGTAGAACCGATTTTTAGAAACACGTTTCATAACATCCTCAGTTTTGGTGTTTTACTGAAATCGCAGGAACCAGTAACTTTTAGTTGGAGAAATAGCAACGAATATATATATTTTTACAATTTGAACAATATCTTTACATATTTTAACGCCAAATTTTGAATAATGAAAAAAACATCTGGAGATATGACCTTAACACGCCCACATACCAAATTTGATTAAAATCGGTTCAGCGTTTGGGCTGTAGAGCACTGTACATCCGACAGACGACGTAGAGACAATTTAGAATCCACTTTTTGGACTTATTGGACCTAAAAACGCAAATGTCCGCAAGAAAACTCGACTTCGATATTTTGTCCCATCACATAACATTCTCCACAGTTTTTATACGTGTGAAAGTATATATCAAATATTATGAAATCCATTTCTAGGCTTGAAGAAATTTAGAAAATAAGATAGTTGTTAAGGAGAGTTTAATAGATGGGTAGAAAAGGAACATATGAAGCCGTTTACAAGAGTATATTATATTATGTTTAGAAATAGTCAATATAATTATTAGTATTGTATTATATACAGGGTGTTAAAAATACCTTTTAGGACTTTGGGAAACGATTCCGCATACAAAAAGGAAGAAAAAAGTTCATATGAATGTATGTCCTAAAACGTTTAGTTTTCCGTCTATCTGTCTGTATGTGTTTTTTTTTTTTACTTTTAGGAACGTCTGAAGACATCAACTTCAATCTTGGTACATGCAATACATCTAATAACACCCATTTTGGTATGGGATATCAAGTATATACTTTGTACCGTTTCAAAATGGCGGCCATATTAAATATCTAATTCTCAATATCTCAAAATCGGTAAATTTTACAACATATTTATAAGAGTCAAAAAAGTAGCTAAAATCTTTCTTCCTTTTTGTAAAAGGACTCATATCCCAAAGTCCTGAAACATTTTTTTTAACACCCTATATATTATTATGTTAGTAGGTATATTGTTGTCAGGAAACTTGTACATTAGTTTACAAATTTAAGATCTCTTGTAAATGTTAAAGCAACATCTTGGATAGAATACAAATCATTTTAAGAAAAATATTTTCTATAACTTTATTTGATACTAAATTTATTTAGTTTATAAGCAAATTAAATTAAATTTTAAAAGAAATTCCGAGACATAGAGATATACCAGGTGTGTTCATAAAGCACGCAAACCCCATTTTGTAATTTTATAGTCTTGTAATTTTTAATGTATATTTATAAAAAGTACAAACATTTCCTTCACCTTTACAATAGATGCTGAGAGTGATTTTCATTATCCTGGTTACAGGCTCGTATACATTTTATGAGATGTACATAAAATCTAATGTTTCTTCACTTTTGTCAGAAATTACTTTTACTACAATCACCTTTAGGTTATTAATTGTTGGAGAACTGTTTTGAAACTCTACACTTCTCAGATATCCACAAAGGTAAAACTCAGCTGGAGTGAGATTTGCGAATCTCGGATCCACAAATTTTCAAAACAGAACGATACAAATGTTTTCCATAACAGTCATTATTTCATTTTGTAACAACTGACTTAATGGTACGAAATTGGCGGAAGCCGGGATAACAGTAGCCTAATATTAGCCATTATCTGAGAAAACATTTTAATTCGCATAATCCCGCCTGACGCAACACCACCCTTGGGTAACCAGCTTTAAATGAGTTAACAGTGCTAAATGAAATTATTCTGGTCCTTAAATAATAATTTTAAATTAACTGCATACAACACTCCATTGGTCGAATTAGGCCTACCGCCTTAAACGTCTAACTTTTTTTTAAATATAAGTAATTAGGTAGTCCAATATGGTTCCTAGAATCTCACAAATGCCATTAACCAATTACATTTTTGAAAACCACACCAAATAAATTAACCCAATTATGTTTGGAGAATCGTCAGGCATCATATCGTGCAGTCGGACAATCAAACACCCCTCCTCTTCATGATTTCCCTCAGAAACTTTCATCTACCAAGAAGATAAGAGATCACTGCCTTCAGTATGCAGTGTTTTAGCGGATTTACGAAGTGTCAAATGAAACAGTAAATGTTGCTTTCAATTAAAAATCAAACTGTCAGAGTAATTAAGGGATTTAAACTAGTCACTCTTTAAAGTTTTTAATCTATTTTAAGAATCATGTTGATAGTATCCAAGTCACTTACTTATATAATAATTAAATTACCTTTGGTTTCCGCCAGGTGATTTCTTTTTATATACACTTACGCGTTTGTAAGCGTACGCTCCATCTTCAGAGTTCTATTATCTTTTTCACTCGATTGAGGTCGTTATACATTAAAATAACACTCTATTGAGTTGTCCTAGGACATTGATGTGATACGCATTGCAAGTGTCGCGTTATCATAAGCGATGTATTAATTTATAAACATATTATATGTAGTGTCCGTGTGTTTTTTATGTGTTATTTTAATGTATAACGACCTCAATCCAGTGAAAAAGATAATAGAACTCTGAAGATGGAGCGTACGCTTCGAAACGCGTAAGTGTATATAAAAAGAAGTCACCTGGCGGAAACCAAAGGTAATTTAATTATTATATTTTAATCTATGCTCTGTGTGTAAGTGAAACAAACAAAACAGACTACTGTTGCTAGCTAAGTGCTTATGATATGTACACGACGTGTTTGTATTAAAGTTAGTTCTAAAACGAAACAAATTATTAAAAGTGACATTTAATTTTTGTAGTTAGATCGTGAAATCCTCTTGTAGCGTCATGTTTATTTAATATCACAATAAATTTAGAAATATTTTTTGTTTAAATGTTAAATCTGATTAAATAAAAGAAATAACGAATAACCTACTATACGAATTAATGAATTAGTTTAAAATTATTGTCAATATTTTTATCTATTGTGATATGTCCAACAGAAAAAGTGTAGTTATTGTTAAAATTATGTTATGTTTTTCTATTACCTAATTTTTTATTCATATTAGAGAGAAACTCTTTTTATTCACGAAAATCCATTACAACTGTCTGTACGCTTGTACAGTACCTTATCTCTTCAGAGTATACATATATGTATCTTCTGGTAGCAATTCCAACCGTAACTTTACATTTTGGAGGGTAGGATAGGTTCTATAATTTTAGGAACGATAGTGATTAACGACCAAACCCATTATAAATCCCAAAAAATGTTACTTCAGCTCTGTTCATGCACCTATAGGATACCCACTTTAGCTGAAAAATATGAAAATTATGATTTTTTTAAAACGTAAGTTTTGGAGGTTTTTTTTTGTGAGGAACGTTTTAATTAATTATACACTGCGTTGTACCGCTGAAAATCGTGATATCATTAACACCTTAAAATGTTTGAAATTTGAATTTTTTATGTGTTTAGGACATTTTACATGAAAAAAATTTAATTTCTATTAGTAATAACGAGTTAACAAATATTGCACTATTATCTATTTTCTGTGTAATAAATATTCATTTTATGTATGTAATAAACAACAAATGGAAGTATTTCACAAAGACGTGGTAGAACATTTCAAATATCTCAGTGGCAGTGACATTTAGATATTCATATATTTTGAAGAAAGCTATGACTTTTCTTAAGTGTCTACTTCCGCAATTCGATGCCGACGATATTACAATTTAATTCTCTATGATGTTGCTTTGATAAACGTTTCATACTGAATATTGTCTAAATTACCGCTTTCTGTCGAGATGTGAAGCGCGATTTACAAATCGTATATTAATAATATGTTTGTAGCACCATCGATTGTTTAAATCTGCATTTGTATTTATTTTATTTTAAAATTTTCCAAACGTACACGAAACTGAAATAATAAGTAAATTTACAATAAAAAAATTTATTAATGTTACATTATAAAATACCGTCGTAGAGGGGATCCCAAGACCAAGCCTTTGTTGGATCTGCCATCAATCATCTAAACTGACAGAGTTAACTAAAATGATACAGATATCATGAACAAATTAAATAATAAACCTGAATGTTATAACTCAAAATATATAACACAACAATTAATCAAATATATGCACATACTTCCGACAATATACATAACAACAGTTCTCCACAGTTTATGTCCAGTTAAGTAAATATACCTATCAACTATAATGAGCTAAGCTTGTGGAAAACTTCAATAAAAAAAAGGAATGAAAACACATATTTAAAAAAAAACCACTTTATTTGTGCAACACAAATACAATATGACGTTTCAATGATTATGTCATCATCTTTAGCTGCTACATGCACACAAACCCTACTGACAGGGAACTGACTGGTAAAGCGAAAGCCTTACTCTTATAACAAAGTATTGACTACGCCCCCAAGTCCAATACCATAACAATATATTCTACGATACCATGTCAAAAAATATTATGACATAAAATATGCCATACAGTAATCAAATATACAAAAAAAAATATAATCCAATGGATAACTATAAAACAAAAACAGAACCGGTATCTAGGGCTTTTCCTACCTCTTCAAAAACACACATAAACATAACATACATACATATATATCTAAAACTAACTTACAAAGAAAATATACCTATATAGATAAACACGCATATAATTAAATATATAAATATAGTAAGATGAAGAAATTAAATAGAAAAGTAATTATATGAAAAAGACGAAATGTTAAACTAAATCCTAAACCTACTAAAACTAACGTAAAAAAAAAATTCATACATGTACATTTATAAAAATGACACATATATTAATAAAAATTAAAATACAATAATAATAACAACAATAATACCTACAGTCGAACCTAAATTCATATACAAAGGTAAAATTAAACACCTTTGTATATAGAGAAAAACACCATTGAAAACTCCTAAACATCCTAAGAAGATAAAATTCCATTTTTCACCAATTTAGAAAATGATTTAGTGATGTTACTAGTTTTATGTAATCGGGTTAATTGTTATAGAATTTTGGATTTGTAAAAAAAAAAGAAAAGGTTTAAATACATTTTTATACGTTGTGGTGTATCACATTTCAATTTGGATTTTATGAAAATCAATTTTTTGCTTTATATGAAAACAGATTTGACATTTTTCTTCCACTAACAAAATATAATGATAAAAGTTTAAACATAGAAATACTGTAGTGGCAGTAGATCAAGCTGTAAAAAGAGGAAAAGAACGCTGGTTTTGTTTACTTAAACATTATATTTTTATTATTTTTGTCGAGTAATAAAAGTTTTTACGTTTTCAAAATATGTGCCACCGAAACATTCAATCTCGTAATGGATTCTACATTCATCTAGAGGACAGTAAATCAATTTTAAAATCGATTATTAGACACACTTTTAGTAAAAATAATTTTCGTTAAATAATAGTTTAATTCTTTTTAAAATATAATTTACAATTTAATTTATTATCTAGTATAACGGCAAAGTATTCAAAGAATCTTAATTTCATCACAGATACCTTAATTTCATCACAGATACAATTTGTTAACTCACAGTTAAAGTTATGATACTTAATCCTGACGTTACTGAAATACATTAAAAGAGATAGGAAATAAAATACAAACCGAAATAATAATAATAATCAATAAATATAAAACCTGTAGTGATTTAGATATGACAATGATGCCCTAATAAAATAACAAAATAAATTATTATTTGCGTCATAAATTGAATAATAATAAGCCTTAGCTTCCTTATGAAAATACTACGATATATATATATATATATATATATATATATATATATATATATATATAATTTAAGTGGCTAAATGTATTTATATTAGTTTGATTGACTTTAACGCTTATACATTATTTAGAATGTATGTACTAAAACGTTTAGTTTTCCGTCTATCTGTCTGTTTGTGTTTTTTACTTTTAGGAACCTCTGAAGACATCAACTTCAATCTTGGTACATGTATTACATCTAATTATTTGGTATGGAATATCAAGTATATACTTTGTACCGTTTCAAAATGGCGGCCATATTAGATATAAATATAAAACCTGTAGTGATTTAGATATGACAATGCTGCCCTAATAAAATAATAAAATAAAATATTATTTGCGTCATTAGTTGAATAATAATAATCCTTAGCTTCCTTATTAAAATACTACGATATATATATATATATATATATATATATATATATATATATATATATGAGCTAGCCTTATTTCACTGCTTCAGCATTACAAAAATAATATAGTAAGAAAGGAAATAAATTAAGGATTTTATTGATAATAAATTAGTATAATAAGAAAACACAAAACTATACAATAAAATAAATCAATTGCAAAATACCTCAGTATTTGCTATTGTAAAAAACCTGATTATTGAATTGATAAAGTTTTCGATTTTTTTGAGCTGTAGGGATTTAATTATATAATTTATAAACATTTAATGAACTCTACAAGTTATGACAAGTACAGATTGCTACTTAATGGCATTTCAATGGACAAGGCGACATCCTACAACCTAACATAAATCAATAAATTACACTACACGATGCCATAGAGTGTATGCGTGCTTTATCGGAGTTGGATGGTGCAGGTTGTTTAGAGTAATTAATGGTCTATGTGTCTCGTGAATTACTCAATGGAAAGTCATTCATCAATTCCTGCTTACACAATGTCCTGCTCGGTAACATTCAAGAGTGTAAATTTTGTCAAATAAATTTTCCCTTTTTATAATAAACGATTTTAAAGTTTGCGGGAATAATGAGTTTTGAGTAAAACTTTTAAATTACACTTTTAAAATGTATTTGTCTATAGTTAACTATTGCTTAAAGTTATAATTGTTGTAACGTAGCCTAATGGGTTATCCATTAAGAGGTTTCATTTTGTATTTTACGTTTTTTGTAAATAATCACACTTACAGTTATTTATTTAACGGTTTTTGAGTAAAAACATTGCAATTTAATTTAATACTAAGATGAAGTTATTCAGTTGGTATCCTTCTAGAATAATTTACTCTTAGGGGTTCATCTATAGGTAGTATGGGAGTGGCAATCGCTAGATGAATCTGTAGTCTTAGATTAGATCTCACCTTTTCATCTTTTCCAATTCTTGTTTTGTTTTACCTTAACACTATCAGAGTATTCGATAGCTAGAAGTCTTTACTTAATATTCTTTTTTTTTAAATAATTATATGATGATCTAGTGGTTTTTCGTCATTAAACAATAACTGAACAAAAATAAAAACAAAAATAACCTAACCTAACCTAACCTAACCTAACCAACAACGAGGGGATTTTCGTTAGGTTCTTTATTAACGTGGAACTGAGCTCTACAGACGTTGCGTCACAACTTTCTGATTTTAATTCTAAATCTAGTATTTTTCGTTGAAGGTTTTGCCAGTTGTAATGTACCTATGGGAGTAATTATATTGATTCTATTTGTTATAGTCGTAGAGGAAAGATGAAGCAAATCGTTATGTAGACTTATCAAACAATACTATCATCTGTATAAAGTTCACGCTATTTGAAATTATGGTTTCATTTTGTTTTGTAATAGTGGTCACACTGCACTGCAGTTTGTTCAATTTTTAAACAATTATCAGGGGAATTAGGGAGAGATATTGCAGGCTGATAGCGATGCACCACTCATTTGTTACCTGACCCCCCACGTCCAAACATACCGCGGACTTTAGCCAGTGTATTTCAACTTGAGTTTTATAAACGGTAAAAAGTTCTTTTATAGGTATTTATCATAATTTAAATATAGCTCTTGGAAGCTATCTTCCGGGAGAGGAATATACGCGGGAATATGAAATATTCGTCGGTAATAAACACCCTTAAATAGTACCCATTTAAACAGTTTTGTTTTTTTTGACTAATGTCAAATAATAATAAAAGGTGCTTTATTTAATCATCTGGTACAATCAACTAAAAACTATAAAAACTTCTGACATATGTTTAAAATTCAATACAATTAAATAATACCAACACTACCACTACACTAGTTTTTCGTTTTCAGACAGCGAGAGGTTTATAAGGTGTGTTATATCTTGTACAAGCCAACACATCTTATCCTTGCTATAATATTGATATCGGTGATAAACGTTGGGCTTTTATAGCTCGAGCAGAATTAATTGACAAACCTTTAATCATTACATTTAAGAAATACAATTTGAAAAACAGTGACTTAAATAAATTAAACATAATAAAACATCTAATAAAAAATATGCAGTTGTGATACCACGGGTAAGGAAAGTTTAAAACTTTCCATACCTAAACCCCCCCCGCCCACAGAGTAAAAGAACTTAGACAACAAAAGTCGTCTTAGAGTATTCCTGAATGGTTACAGTTTTTATATTTTTAAAGATAAACAGTTTTGTTATATAGTTTCACTTTCACTTGGGATTGTAACTTTATAAATTTGCTCAAACCGTGATGGCCTAATCGCAAATTATTTCTGAAACGGGCGCCATAGCTATGTCTCTCTTTTTTCAAAATATTATGACTCGAATTTAATATATAATATTGCTTCAAAATTGTAGTTGCTCGGAAGTGTCAGAGTACCTAAATCCCGAAAAACATTTCCCACAATGTTCTGTATGAGTCACTCGAGCAACAAATCTTGCTGCTCTTTTTTGTAAATTAAAGAGTCTGTTAATCTATTGATCAGATCAATCACTCCAGACAATGATTCCATAGCTCAGTTAGGGGTAGTAAGCTTTCAAAAGTGTGAAAAGGCTCTTGAATTTTTTTTTTTAGTATAAAAATGCCATAGCAAATTTAATTACAAGATTATTTATATGAGTTTACATGTTAGTCTATTATTTATGACTAAACCTACAAATTTAATTACAACATTATCTATATGAGGTTTCAAACTTGGTCTATTATTTATATAACTAAACGTAGAAATGTAACAGCTTCCACATCTTCTATTATGATCATTTAAGTGGGTCTTAATACTGGATTTATATTATTTAACTTAATTTTGTTTTTGAAAGGTTCATTCATAGAGAGTTTTCTAGAAAGTGTGAAATGAAGAATTTAAGTGGCTAAATTTATTTATATTAATTTAATTGATTTTAACGCTTATACATTATTGGCGTAAAGCCGAAGGTCCTGGGTTCGATTCCCGGTCTGGGTCGTATATTTTTCACTTGAAATAATTATTTAAATTTAAAAGTATTTTATTGATTAATAAAAACACGTTTTTCTTTCGCAATTTTAAAGAAAACGAGATTATTTTACACTTTTTCGAGATGTTCGATTTTGGTAATTGTTCGAAAATTTTTATATTAAAAACAATTTGACGAAATTTGAATTCGTAACTTGTATGAACGGAATTGCAGTTAGAACTAGTTGTATGTTTATCAATACACTCAATTCTTTTTCATCAAACGTCATCGAGAAATTAGTTTTCATCTTATAAGAGACTTACTATAGTGAATACTGGTTTGGCTATGCCGAGAGTTACAGTTGGATTTAAAGTTTTTTTATGTAGTCTTGGGTTAGGTCCTTTTTTCTTCATAGTTATTATCGTATCTCTCTTGGCCAACTCTTACTCAATTCCGACCGTGACGCTATTTGAAATATTCAAGTAATAGGGGTTTTTATTTTATGTTCTTTTTCTTTTAAAGTTATGATGAGCAAGAGGTTTTTCGAATTTAAAAAAAAGTTTCATTAACTTCCATTTTTCACAAACACTTTTGTTCATGTTCAATAACAACAGATTTATTTAAGTAGCTGTGTTATTTATTGGTCCCTCGACATTTTATTACTAAATATTGTTTGAGTTTTCATCCTGGACATTTTACAAAATGAAATTCGTTCCTATCTTAATTGACGACACCGTTACCGTGGTTACGTACAGAATTAAACGACGCCAAAGACAACGACGACGGACAGAAGGCGTGTCAAAAGTCATTGTTTCGAAACCTGAGACGTTAAAACGTGAAAAATAAGTCAAAAATTTACCATTGAACTATTTTGCGATTAACAAAATTACCATATACTTCATATGATGGATAAGGTTGATTGTTTTCATATTGATAAAACCCTCAATTCCCATAACTATTGTCTCGGAACAAATATTTAGCGTAAATTTTCTTCTTTATTCCAATTCCGCAAGTGAGTCAGTAATTCTTGAATGAAATATTCATGTCTTTGGTTGTCTATACAGAGTGTAACAGACCAACCGTCACAGATGTATTGCGATTTGAGCTATAAAAACGTAATAATTTATATAAAACACAACTGAAATTTAGTTTTATGGCACCCATTTTGAAACCGTAAGAGCATAAAACTGATACAAAAAGGATGTTTTTTTTTTCAGAAACTTTTAATTGATGTACAAATCGAACGACATTACTATTGACATTTTTGAAATTCGGGTTTTTTTAGTTTTAAAAAATTGTGTTTTTATCGAGTGCGAGAAAAAATTTCTAAAGATAGTAACATTGGTTATCATTCAAAACCTGATTGTACTCTAATTATTATTTTGATATTTTAGTCCATTCGTAGTGAATAGTATAGCTGTTAAATTAAGTTACACCAGAATTTGAAGACATTTTGAGCAGTGGCAGGTATTGTAAAAAACTTTATAAAAAATGTTTGTGGGTTGTTAGGTCTTTAAAATAAGGTACCGCATTTGTTTAAAATTTTAAGAAACATACCACTACACCCCAAATGATCTTTTGACGTAGAGAAATTGAAAAGAAATATTTTTCTTACGACTGTTCATATTCAAATTAGTAGCTTTACAATTTATTTAGTATTTCTAGCTCAAACCGTTTGCCCACAAGATTGGGTGGTCTGTTACACCGAGTTTTATATATTTCGTTCGTACAGATCGGTTAGAATATTTCCGTCTTATGACTTAGTTAAAGAAAAATAAAACAAAACACAAACTACCAATTGTTTCAATAAAACACACCGTTTAAAGGAAAATGTTTTTAGGTTGAAGTAATCAGTAATGTTATTACGTGAATATAGTTTAGCAGAGTCATGACTACTTGACATGAAGGTAATAAGCTACATGAATTACACTAGGAAACAGCTGACCGTTACTATCTCGGCAAGTAACTGAACAGCTGTATCAGCAATATACTGTCAGCTGTTAGGTGACGATGTTGGGATATTATTTTATTAATTTGTTACAAATCGAATGTATTAAAATGGAATGAACTTTTGCAATATATGGCGTTTAGAACATCTATATTTGTCACAGTGTATTTGGTGAACTCTATTTATATGGTAAAAACAGGAAAGAAGGTTTTATAGTACGTTAATGAGAATAGGTTTGTTAACTGTTTTTCAACAATGGAAAATAATGTTATCACATTGTATCTGTGTTAACTCCAGAATAGAGGAGTTTATAGCGAGATACGTTCAGGACCCTAAAACAAGTAAGCAGAGGTCGTTTAAGTTTACAACAAATAATTTCTCAGATTGATGGTTAATTTAAAAGAAATATTTTTTAAGCAGTGCTAGTTATTAATAGAAGAGCTATATAGTAATAGAAAAAAAAAGAAAAAAGATCTGCTGGAAGACCATGATTTACCAGGACGTAGAGTTACCATGGAGTAAATGTTTGTCGTGTAGAAAAAAAAAGGTTACCAGTGGCTAAATTTATTGCGAATTACTTTTATTTTGTACACGAAATCACCTTTTTTATTAAGTGTTCATTAAAACACACTTTAAACGCCGGCCAGTTAATAAATAACCGCAGTTACACTGACTTCAGCATTAACTTTAAATAAACCTATTAAAATTTGCACCAAAGGCGATACACGAAAGTTGCTGAGGAATTCGAAATTTACAATTCATTTAAAATAAAAAATATGGACAACGAACATCATTAAATGACCCACTGATCTTTGATTCGAATACCCTCTGTTTGACTGCAATGAGCGTCCATGAATCCCGCGGTAAACACCAGTTCTAGTGTGTGCTGATAATATTCCGACAGTTGCTGTTCCTGCAGTCACACGATGCGCACCTATGTAAAAAAAATTAGGAGTCTATATTCTGAAAAAATATGTTGTATTTTTATGCAAATAATTTAAATGTATTTATGACGTCATTTGTGATTTGGTAGTCATCTGATGATAGGATAGAAGTCCCGAAATGCGTCGTATTTAAAGAGTAAAAAGGAGGTCACAGGTCACGAAACAGATTTAAGGTAGGTTACTTTATTCTTTTCAATTAGTGACCTGGACAAAAAAGACTTTTTTAAAAATTGTATAGTACAAATTTAAGATTTTTCAAAAATTATGCCTAACGATTTTAATTAAACTGCTCTTAGATTTGAACAAAAATTCATGGCTTTATCACTTCTTCTTTCCGTTGAGTTATCGGTGGACAAATTTAAATGAACTTTGGAGAACAACAAAGAGGATTATAAGTCGTTTGCTCAACAAGACTAATTTATTTGTGTTAAGCGCCTCATTGTTTAATTAATATTATCTTGTTTAATAAGGCGCCACATTATTTAATTGTTATGCCTCATATATATATATATATATATATATATATATATATACAGGGTGATTCACGAAGTTATCCCCACACTTATACAGCTCATTCTACTAGTAAAAATAATGAAAAAAGTTCATATAAACATAGGTCCGGAATTGCTTCGTAAGCGAGTTACGGCTAGCGAAAGATTTTGCCCAAAATTTAGTACCTTGGGTGAAATGAAGACTTCCTTAAATTCTAGGAAGGCAAATGAAAGGCCAAATTCAGAGATTTCTTATAGTTTTTGAGCTGAAAAATCTAATAAAACTGGTCCTAAAACTGTACCTCCGTTAGTTTTTAAGATATCCCCTGTAAAACACCCGAAATAGGGGTTGAGAAACACCTTTTTTTTACGTTTGACCTACAATAACGTCGTTAAATTGGTAATAAATAAATAAATAAATTTTAAAACAGTATTACCTGTTAAAATTTGTAAATACAAATAAGTGTTAACTATTTATAAAATGAAACAAACATGTTTCACTCCTGTTTACTAATCACCAAAATGCAGAATAATTTTTCTAATTCATTTTTTTTTTATTTCCTAAGTTGGCAACATAACAGCTGATCAACAATGGTATTCTGTTCTGATGTGTTTAAACTGTGTATTAGTAGTGTTTAAATGGAAGTTATACGTATCTAGAGCAAGTTTGGAAATATTCTTTCGACCGGAAGCTATTGTAAGAAAAGCAACAACAATCTGTCAACGATGACATTACTAAGGAAACGTCATCGGTTGTTACTGTCACATGTGACATTTGGTTGAATTTTAGAAGTTGTAAGGGTGATGGGAAAATGGAAAGTAATGGGAAAGTTAAGCTTTAACGTAGAGACTTAAAAAGAAAATAATAATACTTAGTACGTTACGTGTTTAAAACGTGTAACGACGTGAAAAGGTCCTGGGATCAGCATAACATATTATAACGTTTAAGACGTTCTCTTTTTTTATTTTTATTAGTTATTAGTTATTTGCTACACGTTGGTCGCTTAAATATAGGAAAACTCTCCTATATTTCTTTTTACTATTTATTAATATTATTATTATTCATTTGGTTATTAGTTCGTTAGTTATTTGACATTTGATTAAAATAATAACACTCAAAACATGTGGGATTATAACTCAATTTTAATTAAACATATTGAATAATTAACTCTTTTAAATATTAATTTTTAATCATTTAAAACATAAATTTTACCTTGATGCTCAAAATATTACTGATTAATATCTTATTCTACAATTTTATACTACGGGTTAAACTAGGTACATCTTCACTATAAATTCTTATCCTAAACAACTTAGTCTAAAACAAGGAATTTAAGAATGCATCAATTTAATTTGTATTTAATTTTGACTCTAATTTTAATTACCTTTATAAAATATTTGCTCCGGCTAACTGAAGGTTATTTACTTGAATTTAATTTAAATCTCTATTGGGGTTCGTTGGTTCTTAGGTGGCTATAATTTATTTTATTATTACAAAAAACAAAATTTGGTGGTAATTTATTAAATGTATTGTCCTTTAAGTTCTACTTATCAATTGACGTGTTCCTTTCCAGTTTTTTGGGTTGTTCTCGTTCCGTGGTTCTCTCGAAGATTGCGTGATGGTTGGATGGTTTGCCTCTCCCGTAGATGATCCCAATCGCGGGTTACACCTTTCTTCACTCACTCTTGCGACGATGATGCTTTTAATTCTTACGGCGATACTTCTTCTCACTGATTTAACTTTAATACGACGATGACTCCTTAAACTTCACACTTATCTCACTTAACGACCACGAAGACTTCTTATACTTTAATACGACGATTCTTTTAGTTTTTAAAACGACGGATAACTTTTTATTGACTTTTATAAACTTAACAGTTCTATTAAAAAGAAAAACGACGAATAGGATAGGCAAAGTCCTTCACAAACACTTAACTCTTTCGATCAGGAGAAACACTTCCCCGGAACAACCTTCTAATACGACGTCGGAACCAAAATACCTAACAAGAACCACGTGTCCTGCCTTTTACCCTTATTTATAAGTTCTCCTCTTTTTAAAACAGCGTCATGATGCTCTTCTTCCATTGGTTAGTTTTAATTTTTGGACGTTATTTCTGAACTGATTCACTTGCTCTGATTGGCTTGTTACAATTTGTTTCGGTATTAAAAGCTTAATTTTGATGGATCTTGTGTGACGGTTTGGGTGCGTTGTTTCCCTGTTGAAACATTTTTTTTTTTATGTCCGTCAATCCTTTCATGTCTTGACGATTTATGGCCTGCCGGGTACTGACCTTTGGAGCTTTCTATTTCGGTATGTTATAATATGTAATTTGATTTACGCAAACCGACAATTAAGAAACATATAACTCAATGAATGTTCTCAACAACTTGTTAATATATTTTTTCTCCATAAGTTAAATTTAAATAATGCTTGCAAAAATAGTCTGAAGTAATATTTTAATTTTTACTAGTCAAAACTTTAACCCATAGAAACGTCAATGTTTCAACTTACTTTATTAAAAATTAAACCTAACGTGTTAAAATAAAAGAAAGCACGCCAGATGACGCTGTCACTGGAGCATATAGAAGATATGAATACTCGTTTATATAGATAACACTACAATGGATAGATCGAGAAATGCGAGAGCAGGAGTGTATTCTGCACTCTTGTCTCACTACAGATCAATCAAGGAACACAAAACTATTTTTGATGCAGAGATTAGTACTATTGTTTTCCTCCCAGTAAATTCACCCTTGCGAACTTCTGTACATTCCGAACAAATTTAATAATGCTCTCCTTTTGATGTACTCCAAATCAGTGATACAATCAATAACTTCAAATAAATTGGTGGAGTCAATCACGTTACGACCAAAAGAGACAAGTATAGCGGCTTTTAAATGCAGCTAAACTTTAAGGTTGATGAGAGACTTACAAATTGTCCCTCACCGAGTGCAAAAACGCTTTCAAAAAGGGCAAGGTATGAGTCGTTTTCACATCAATTAAAACAGAATAAAAGTTTTCGATTACACTTTTTGAAAGTTTTATAATATATATATTTTAAATCTTCTAATCTAACCTAACCTATTGTTACAATTTTTCAGGTCTCAAAACGTATAGGACCACCAAATTTGGGTTTTAATTTATGCCCCGTGAAATTGACCCCGTAAATATGACCCATATACTACCGGTAGATCAGAAATCCAGGTGAAATATTTCGCAAGCTATAACTCTCTAACGAAGTGTTTTTTCTATGTTTTACATTAAATTTTAAAATTATTTTTAGCTATAGAATAATGTTCCGAGAGATCCAAACACTGTAAAATTTAGAAGGAAATTAAAATAATATATTCCGTCATGTAATGAATATAAATGTCTCTCTTTTATAATCTAAGACATATAAAACAAAGTGCATTATTAAAAACTCTACTTATTTCTGAAAAAAAAAAAAAAGATATGCTAATATCAACAACATCAATCGTAAGAGTTCGCTATTTTAATGATGTTTTTAATTCAGAGCTGATAAATATTCTATAAAGTTCGTCTTGTATTTTAAAAATTACTATAATACTCTAGCATTAGGGCTATACATAAAACATTATGTTAAATTTTACATTAGGATTTCCGTGTGAAATTACATAATGTTAAATATACTTTATATTTAAAATGAAAAAAAAGTAAGTTGAACAGAAAACATGACTGTACTTTGTCTTTAAATTGCGGGTTGTTTTTCGTTGAATCTTTAAAAAGTAACTTTTCAAGCACAACCTAACCTAACCCAACTAAACCAGTTGTCAGCTGTTTACTCATATTTTCCATTACACATAAACGGCAAATTTATTTAAGATGGTTGATAGCGTTACGTAGGCTCAAACCAAAGTACAAGTTAGCACAATATCGTAGATAATAGTTATGGGATGGGTCATTAAATCAGTGTAGAGTTTTTTGGGGATTCAAAAAGTATAAAGTCCCCTGAAGTAAAATACTGGTTTTTGAAATGATGTCTTTCTGTCTTCGTGTACATCTACATCCCAAATGCGTACATCAATTTGGTGTGTAGACGTATATTGTCTATTTTTCGGAAATTTTTCGACAATTTTTTTAATACAGTAACCTGAATTTTGGGTATTGGTGACTTAACCCCTTAAGTGTTTTATTTTTTTTGCCTAAATCAACCCAAAAATGCCTATTTTTTTTATTTGATTATTTTAATGTTTGTTAACTTGGAAGTTAAAAAATAGGCATTAAAAGAAAATATAAGCAACATCAAAAGTATAAATGTCATGTTTAATATAATTTAAAAATTTTCTGCAAATACATTAAAAACACATTTACCTAACAATTAAAAAAAAGTAAAATGTAATAAAACCATTGTTAAAAATAAAAGTACACACAATAAAGATTGTTTACAGTTTCTAACTAATGTTTAGTAATTTTTTTGGGTGTGATATATTTTAAAACATGGGGCAGCACACAGCCCAACATCACATTCGCTGCACTGGTATCGCTACTCCTTGCGGACATATCGCGACTCCTTATAAATATAATGTTCACGGCGGATCCAAAGAGAACAAAAATAAAGCGGTAGTTTTATAAGTTATGCTCTAGAGAGCATGCCAACACTATCTAGCGACAATACTAGCAACTACAACGTAATATTTCGACAGAGAACGAAATAGAATAGGGCAAGTTAAGAGCGTCGGCTTTAGCCGACAGCGGCACTTTTTATCGATATTTGTAGCGTCGGCTTAAACCGACATAAACACTTAAGGGGTTTTAAGAGAGTAAAAAAACATCAGCATTTTCTCAAAGTTGACTTTAACGATTATGATGAAATTTTTTAAAGTGTATCCTTTAAAGAACAAAAAATCATATTGGTCTCCATCTGTTGAAAAATGCCTGGAATGGTGGGGACTGTAATAACTATGTAATTTCTCAAAATGAGCTCTACCGATTTCGTTTAAATGTTTTCGAAATAGGAAGATTAGGTACTTAAAAATGTCTGAAAAATCACAAGTAAATAAATATTAAGCTTCAGGGATAATTGGGGGGAGGGGGGAGAGGGAAGAGAACTGTAATAAAAATGTAATTTCTCAAAATGAGGTCTACCGATTTCGTTTAAAATTTAGCAAAATATGAAGGTTAATGAGTTGAACTAATTTGAAAAATTACAAGTGAAAAATAATACTATTCAGACTTAAGTGGTAAAAAATACGATTTACTCTAAGGTGCACGTTATGGCATAAAAAAAGCACACTATTTAAATAAAGATGGCGTCCATGGTTAATTTTTACTTTATGATTCACAACTACCGAAATAAATTTTTGATGATGATTGGTTTTGTGTCGTTTTTATTTGGTTTTGGGGATGGGTGAGTGAAGGGTAGGGTGAGTGAGGGGAAGGGTGAGTGAGGGGATGGGTGAGTGAAGGGATGGGTGAGTGAGGAGATCGGTGAGTGAGGTAATGGGTGAGTGAGGGGATGTGTGAATGAGGGGATGGGTGAGTGAGGGGATGGGTGAGTGAAGGTATGGGTGAGTGAAGGGTTGGGTGAGTGAAGGGATGGGTGAGTGAAGGGTTGGGTGAGTGAGGGGATGATTGAGTAAGGGGATGGATGAGTGAAGGGATGGGTAAATGAGGGGATGGGTGAGTGAGGGGTTGGGTGAGTGAGAAGGTTTGTCCAATGTTTAATTTTTCTTAAATTTTATGTTATGTTATAATGACGTTATGTTATTATTCAGGAAAAATCAGTGAGCAAGTTACAATTAAAAAATAATAATTTATTGATGTGTCTAAAGTATACTAATTAAAATATAATATTTAACACTTCGTACTTAGTAGTTTATTTTGAATCCAAATAATCTCTAGTAAATTTAATGTTATAAAAAGTATTTCAGAGATAAATTCAAACTCTCATACTCTAAATAATACAATAAAGTCTGAATTGTAATTCATATTTCAGAACAAAAAAAAGTACCAAATTGAAAGGTTAAGTGTTAATTTTTTTCCTTCTGAGGTTTACTAAATAGATTGCCAAACATTTTCTGATAAATGATAAAAATAGAATAAAAAATATGACATAAAATTACAAATTTCCCAAAAAATGTATACAGCCTATGACCCTTCATTCAGGAACTATTTGGGCACAAGAATATCAGCTCGACATTATGTATACTCAGGTCGAAATTAATTTCCACAAAATAATATCAATTGCAACAGTTATTTTGGAAAATCACTAAAGGTTATTTTACCTTCACATTTATAAATTATGTTCCCTGAATTTACAATAGAAATCTAAGATACAATTTTGTTAATTCTCCGAACAATGTAACAAATACATATTAAACATATGGAAATAAACATTTGAAGGCAATGTTAATGTTAACGGGTCTAACTTGTAAACTTACGCTCATTAGGTGAAATCACCCTTCGGGAATCATTGAGCATGCAGACGTACAAGTCGAGCTAAGTATAGTCTGGGAAAATCAGTTTATCCTCTTGAAGCGATAGTGGTTACACAATATGCATGATGAATGATACAACGGTATTATAATGTGCAGAATATCTTATATTTAGAGTTTGGATCTATAGTAATATATAAGGAAAACAAACTACACTTCCTCGAACAATTGTAGTTTTAGGAATATCTTGGAATCTTTTATTTTAGTTATTTGAAATCTACAGTACATAGTATAGAGGTGAGTTAAAAAGCGATTTTAATTTTTCTAAGATATTTTAGTTTCAAGAACTCTGGGTCGAAAATTAATGTTCCGGCGATAATGTCTTTGCGGCTATCGTAGCATTGTACAGCCTAAATGCGTGGACAGAATTTAAATACAATTCGGTATGTCGTCATCTTTTAGCTAAATGTCGGGAACTTTTTTACATATTTTTATAACTAAATATTTGGGGTTAGTAGAAAAAACACAAAATTACAATTTTATCAAAATCGGCTCTAACAAAAGCGGTCAATGTTCATTTTTATAAGTAGCCAATAATTACTGAAACACGAAATTGGCATTCAATGAAAAGAATGAACGATTTAGATTAAATTAAAATAAATAAATATAATGCAAAATAATAACTATAAATCTATATATACATGTATGTTTACACGGTTGGTATTCCTGTTGTGTTATCTCGTAATTTAGGCATAATGAGAATATTATGGATAATAAAACACAATTTTTATTTTATTTTTTATTTTGTAATACCAACTTTTTATTAGTCTAGCCGACCAATGGTTTCGCCTGTTAAGGCATTGACGAGGCTGTATTACAGACTGAAGAAAAAAGATAAAAACAGAAAACCTTAAAACTTTTTTCCTTAAAACTTGTTTTCTGTTTTTGTCTTTTTTCTTCAGTCTGTAATACAGCCTCGTCAATGCCTTAGCAGGCGAAACCATTGGTCGGCTAGACTAATAAAAAGTGGGTATTACAAAATAAAAAAAAAAAATTGTGTTTTATTATCTTTAAACATGGAATTCCACCATCGGTCTCAACAGTAATGAAAATTAGAGAATATTATGAACAACGGTTCAAAATTTAGATATTGTAACATTTTAGGTGGGAATTTAGGCCTATCAAACGTTTAATTTTCTGAACTTTAAGTGCCTGTAATTCCGAACGGCTAAAGATTAAACAAAACACACTAGAATAAACATTCTTAAAATGTTGTTAACACCTGAAAAACCCATAAAATACAGTGTGTTCTATAATAAATTTCAAAGTTGGCCGCCATATTGGAAGATGGTGACAATTTTTAACATTTTACAAATTGTATTTTTAAACTTCATTGAAAAGAAAGGAAGTTTCACCATTTAAAGTACTGCATCATATTTATAAGTCAAAAGTTAGCTATTGTAATATTTTAGGTGGGACACTCAGTATTTTAAAAGAATAGGGCCTACATCAAATATGTTTAATTAAAAATAATAACAGTTCTTGAAAGTATGGGAATTACCTCATTCTCTTATGCCTGGAGTAAGAAATGAGGAATTTCTAGAGACATTACCTCTAGAGTATGTTTGTTGTAACTGTACTTCAATTACATCAAAATGTTTGTAATACCTGTATTGTTCTAATGCCCTAATATAAACAGAAGGTCCACCTGTAGGCAATTCAGAACAAAGCAGAGTACATTAGGATTGTATGAATAGAAAATGGTCAACTGAAAACCTGTAAACCTTTGACAATGTATTCCATTTAATTTCAACCTTTGTTTTAACATAAACTTGGTTAGATTCGTGGCAATAAACAATGCAAAATGTTACTGTTTAACAATGTAACTGCTTCACATATAATAATTTGATTTTCCTTTAAATTCCTTTCCAAACTAGATTAGTTGTTTCAAGTAAGATATTACACATTTTGTAATTGTGATTTTGTTCTAAATAATAGAAGTAGCAATAATGTGGTGAACTAGATTTATGAAACTCTTACAAACATAATTTATGTTTCTATAAAGTTGCGTGATTTATTGATTTCTTGAAAAACACAAGATTAGGCTACTTATTGTGAAAAATATCTTATGTATAATTTAGCAGAGTCTAATTATTATGTTCGTTAAAGAACTCTTAATCCCATACTCACCCTACATAAATGGGGACGATCTCATTAGAAGGCTTAAAGTCTGTGGATTATAGCGTATATGGAACGTGACCGTGTGACCCAACCGACGGTCACAAGGGCACTTATACTCTGTTTTTTAAAAATGGTTTTGACAACATCCCTATTTCTGGAGTTCTACTGGGCCGATTGTCATGCTGTTTGTTTTATATGAATGAACATTTAGTCATTATTATGAAATATTAGTTTCATTTCATTTTTATATTCAAATAACATTTTATAAAAACATAAATTAGCAACTTTATTAGATTTCCATCACTAAATTGACTGGGCTCATTATTTTTAATATAATCCAATAATTCAGTACTCAATTAACTTCACTTTATTAACAATTATTTATCAACAAGAATAACCATCTCCTATCTAATTACAACACTTCAATATTCTTCTTATTACTATTAATCCAGAATGACTTTAACTGATGTGACTCACAGATCTGATTCTACGTTATGGTTTAATTATCTGACTCTGAAACAATTACAAGTTCCTTTATCACAAAGTTTGCTCATCCTTCATGCAACTCTTGGGGATGTTGGTCTCAATTCTTCTAGTAAGTTCTTTCTCTCCAAGTCCGTCTGGCTATCTTTAAGTATTCCTGCAGCATCTTCACTTGATCAATATTGGTCCACTGATCACGTTTCCTCCCACCCAAGGGTTTATATACCATTGTAGCATCTATGACGTCCGTCTTGATTGCAAAATAAGTAATTTACTCAATATTCCAAGTCTGTCAAAATAATTGGCTTCTTAAAAAGAACTTAGACTATATTTCTAACTAACTTATCCTAATTCCTAACACTGGTATTAGTCACAAATTACTATTAATACATCTGATGTATTGGACAAGATCAGCTCTTGAAAGCATTGTTATATTGGTTGCTATGGTAACTTAATCTGTATTTAAAATAACAAAATCAAGTTAAAAACATTTTTAATTGTTTCACAATGGTCTGTGCTAGGCCTAACCTATATTTGTGTTTAAAAAAATCCCCACGCTCACTCAATCTACATAGATGAGGATAGTCTTATTGCAAAGCATAGTGTCTGAGGATTTATATTACATAGAACGTCATCATGTGACCTAACACACGATGAAAGGGCACTTTTGCAAAGTTTTTTAAATTACTTTTTGGCGACAACCCTTTTAAAAAATTTAATTAAAATAGGAAATGTAAAATGGAGCAACGCTTAGAAAGGGAGGGGGTCTACTCCCGTTGCTCTAAGACAATTTTGTATCTAACGTTTCCGAAATAGTCCACTAGGGAGTTTTTTTTACCAAGTAATAAATAAACTTTTTGTTATTTTATATTCTTGAAAACGTCGAAGTCGAAATTTAAACTGATTTATATTTATTTTTATGAATTATAGGGTTACTTTGGTAATCGTCAAAAATCTCTTATATAGAATCCAATATGAAGGGCTGCCATAATAACAACAATAATAATATATTTAGCCACATTTGGTATACAAATAGCAGGATTCAGGCGATAAACATTTGAGTTGTCACACATACAACAGAATATACTTTAGAAATAAAAAAAAACAACTAAAAACAAAAAATATATAAAGATACAAATAACATGCAAAGCGTATATAAACTATTTACAATTGAAGGTAGTTCTCCAAGTTCTACACAGAATAAAATATCTGCTAAGTTAAGTAAGATTTAAGTTTGTTTAAGTTTGTCAATACAAGGCACTTTTTTTAAGATTATCTGGAAACTTGTACAGTTTGACACCAGAGTAGCCCACCCCACTCTTGAACAGCTTTAATATTTGGCTAAGTATTTGTCGTCTCATGGAATATCCATGCTTGTATTGATTGACACCAATTAATTAATACTCTTACAAAATAGCAGGAGATTCGGAATTTATGTGTGTGTGCGTGCGCGTGCGTGCGTCGTGGAAGAGTTACAAATTCATATTTTAAAATTAATTTTTACAACATTGCCGACATTGTAAATTACAAATTATTCTTATAGTTTCCTTTTGAAGAAAAATAATTTTTCTAGATTCTACCGAATTTCCTCAAAAGGTAATGCCATATCTGAGTTGAGAGTACACGAATTCAAAATACACAGTATTAATTGTAGTTGGACAAAGTACAAAGCTGAATTAAGTTTTTTGAAAAAAGATAACGTGTGATATTTAGTTTATGTTTTCGTCAATCACCACTCAAAAATTTTAAGGAGTCTGTAATTGATTCTACGTGATGAATTAAAATTTTGTTTTTTAACGGTTTTCAATGGGAATTAATTGAGTTTCACTTTTATTCAATTTTAAATCATTTGCTAAGAACCAATTTTATGCCATAATTAATGATGAAGTGACAAATTCTTCAAGGTCAACAAAATTCTTCGAAAAAAATGTTAAAGTCATGAGTAAACAAAACAGTTTTTGATATCCCAGTATTGTTAGGTAGGTCCAATACATAGGTCAAAAGCAGTAAATTAGCCAATATTGATCCCTGGGTAATTGATTTCCAGACGAGCAGCGCTATCCATGAGTCTGTATATACTACTCTTTCATATTAAATTGTTTTAAAGAATATTTTGCGTTATTTAATTAAAACACAGAAATTATATGAAAATTTGCATAATTCAATTCTTCATGTACTAGTTATAAAATATCGAGAATTATTTTCAAAAATGTAATTTAGTAGCCCGTCCTCCCAGAAAATCTAATGTTCCTGTAGTTTAAAAATCCGACAGGGCAGAGTAACGGACACGGGCGTAGCGAGTTCTCGTTCTTAATAGTTTTGAGAACAGGTATAGATGATATAGTGACTAAAGCGAAGCGACTGGACAATTTTTAGTGTATAAACATTCACGAGCCCAGTTAGTGTAATCAACTATACATTCAATTACCAAGTTAAGAAAAACTGTAAGAAAACAACTTTGTAACTTTGTAACTATCTTTATAAATTATCTTACTAGATAGACTGTTTGATCTACCAATGCAATTTAGAATATAATAAAAGACCAAAGAAACCAACTTTTGTACATTAGAGGTTTTGCTTGTAATACATTGGGCTTGTTAAGAACTACGATGGTGCCAATTAACTTGTTTTTAAATTAATTAATTAGATTAACTTATATCATATTGTCTTTTACAACCTCGGCTGTTTCATTTGTTTTGACATTGGTATTTTAAAAATTCGTAACAAATATTTACTCGAAGTGTGGTTTGCAGATCCACACGTCAAACCATCCACACATGTGGTAAAGTGGTTTACACCATTACACATTGGGGTAAATCTTGCATATTGTGAAAGAGGTGTGAATGTGATATGGGTTTGTTTAAATTTACATCATGGATTTTTATTTATGTATTGATCGTTGTTATAAAGTTGTTTGATAATGGTGGATTGTTTGTATATTGATAAGATTTAATTAGACCTGTACAAATTCTGTATACAAAGAATAGTCCTCAACGTTTCAAGAGTATAAATCAACTGACGTTATCATGTGATATCGGATAATATAAATAAGGTCGAAAAACGTAAATATAGCCTATGAACCTAAGGCAATGTTTGACATTAAAAACAAAATTAGTATCCTAAAATAAGAACCCAGGACTACTTCTAGGCGTGAGTAGTTAATATAATTAAGACTAAATACAAAGGAATTCAGGTTTTCAGCCTTGAATGAATGAAAGTCTATATATATATATATATATATATATATATATATATATATATATATATATATATATATATATATAAAACACACCTACAATAGGACATAAAACAATTTAAAAATATTAGAAACGAATAGCAATGTTTGGACAAAATAAATTTTATTAAAATAATTTACTCATTGATTCTAAAGTACAGTGGTACAGTTTAAAGTACAATCTTAGTTAAAACACTTGGTAGTTATGGTGGGAGAAAAAATGAATTTTAAATTATTGAAAAACCGACCAAGAATGACACTAATTCTAATCAAGTATTTCAAATGCATTAATGATTATTTCAGAAAACTTGCAACTCCAGATTGTGTAACCGATATTCACCTTCGTCAACCATTTATCATTCCCCCCTTTAATTTATTACCTATCCTTCAAATAGAATTATCTAATATAATAAATCGTTTTAAAAGAAAGAAGAGTTGATTGACTGATTAGGACAGTAGTAAAAGCATCAAAAACCAATAGAGTTGGGGTTGTCAACAACGTATATTTAATCTGAGTAACAACGTCTCAGTTGCAAGAAACGATCATAATTCCACACATAATAAAGTAAATAGATATAAATAAAATATTTATCTGATTATTTCTTTGCTAACCCTCCACTCAAAATCCATGGTTAAAAATTAGCAACAGCTGGTTAATTACATTTTTAAATATTTTAATTTGTTTTTAGTAAAATTATATTTGTATTTTTTCTTTGTTGTTGAAATGCGAAAACATTTCGATCTTCATTGTCACTTACAAAAAGGAAGTTAAAAGTATAACATAAACACTTTACCCCTGGAATACTCTAATAGAGTCTGAGTAGGAAGACTCTTGGAAAAGTTGGTCAAGAGAGACCTGATAGGAAAAATGAAAGACTGGGATCTAACACAAGACTACATGAAAAAATCTGTAGATCTAGCTAGGTTACAGATACGCCTGTACTCATTACAGGTGTGCCACTTTGGATAGAATATAAAATAAAGACCCCTTGAATATCCTACTAACGTTAGAGTTTGTAGGAGAACAAGTTTTGGTCAAAGGAGACCTGATAGGAAAGATGAAAGAGTTGAATCTAACCTAAGACTACATGGAAAATGGCCTCGATCCAGGTAGGTTCCAGATACGCCTGTAATCACTATAGGTGAGGCCCAGAGTGTAAAATATAAAATATAAGACCCCCTACCCCTAGAGTATTCAACTAATGTCAACGTCGGAAGAGAACAAGATTTGGTTATGAGAGATCTAATGGTAGAGATGGAACACAGATATCTAACACAAGACTACAAGGAAAAAAGTGTAGATCTAAATAGATTCCAGTTACGCCCGTACTCACTACAGCGTGTGTAGAATATAAAATAAAGACCTCTAGCCCTGGAGGAGAGCTAGTTTAGATAAAGAGATACCTGATACAAGATATGAAAAAGTAGGATCTTACTCAAGAATTCAAGAAAAAAGGTGTTGATCCTGCTATGTCCGTGCTTACTATACATTAGCCTCGGATGGTAAAGTATTAACTTTTAAGAAAGTATTAACTTTTAAGAAACTATTAACTTTTAAGAAAGTATTAACTTTTAAGAAACTATTAACTTTTAAGAAAGTATCAACTTTTAAGAAAGTATCACCTTTTAAGAAAATATTAACTTTAAAGAAAGTATTAAATTTAAAGAAAGTATCAACTTTTAGGAAAGTTTTAACTTTTAAGAAAGTATCAACTTTAAAGAAGGTATAAACTTTAAAGAAAGTATTAACTTTAAAGAAAGTATAATAAAAGAACAATAATGTCCGTCTATGTGACTTTTTTAATAATAAAGTAGTTACTTACTTTATAGTCATATGACGCGTTTCGGAACTCGTTCCATCTTCAGAAAATCGCTCTGCTGAGGTCATTAAAACATTAAAATAAATTATTATACAACACATATATCGCAATACATATACACATACACGCTCACATTAACACAGAAAATATCAACGCGTGTGCACACCATCGAATACGTTTAATACACTTTGGGTGTGCACACGCGTTGATATTTTCTGTGTTAATGTGCGCGTGTATGTGTATATGTATTGCGATATATGTGTTGTGTAATAATTTATTTTAATGTTTTAACGACCTCAGCAGAGCGATTTTCTGAAGATGGAACGAGTTCCGAAACGCGTCATATGATTATAAAGTAAGTAACTACTTTATTATTATAAAAGTCACATAGACGGACATTATTGTTCTTTTATTATATAAAAAAGAGTGACTTGGATACAAACACAATGAGTTTTAAATTTAAAGAAAGTATTAACTTTTAAGAAAGTATCAACTTTTAAGAAAGTATTAACTTCGTTTACTTTAATTCCTTTTATATTTTAATTATTTACATGTAGGTATCAACACCAATGCTCCAGCATAAAGCTCCAAAAGCAATGATTACGTAAAACTATTTACAGATTTTTCTGTGGATAAAAAAACCCTATCGCTGACATATTCTACTAACGTCAGAGTTGGGGAATAACAAGTTTTGATCAAAAGAGATCTGATAGGAAAGGTGAAAAAGAGGGATCTTACACAAGTCTTCAATAAAAAAGTAAATGCAGTTAGGTTTTCTTAGGGTTGCTATGCTCGTACTTACTACAATTTTCATACTTTGTACTTTTAGCGTTAAGAATTAGAAATAACACGGTTTTTCAATTTTCATCGAAATTGTGTTCCTGTATCAATAACAATAATATATATGGTTTGATTTGACAGGAACAGGTACTGAATACATCATGTAACGTTGAACTTTGGATTTGTACTATTTCACTCTACAAACTGTCAGAAACTTTCAGATAAACAAACTTTTCCAATGATAATGACAAAACATTTACCAGGAGTTGAAGATTGTTGACAATCGAAATGTACTTCTGTTATTGTATTGTTATAAAAAAAATTATCCATATACTCTATTGTTATCTGATATCAAGCTATTGTGTGTAGGAGAGGTCTGCAGCAACACATTTACACCCTGTTAAGGACTCCATCTTGCCTTCTCTGGAATTAATAGCCATACAACTGTGGTTTACAACAACCATAGCATATATCATGTAGTGTTGGAACCTTAGTAATTAATCCATATGTTAGTTGGTCTCATTTGCATAGTATTACCTATTGCTTACATGTACTAGTAAGCGTTTATGTTTTGAACAGTTTATGGAACTGTATACTGTATATATATACACGAACTCATAGAAGCAGAGAGCAATACAACTTCAGTAAGAATTACTTGATATTTGTTGATCAAAGGGTGTTTTTTAATTTATTTAATGATATTCATCGATTCTGATTTTGGAAAGAAATAATTAAAGATAGGAAATACGTTGTCTATTAATTTCTATCTTTGGGTAAGTTTTTTTCTCAATTGAACAAAAATAGTAGTTGAACAAAAATCAATAATTATATCCCGAAGTCTATGGCGTAAGGGTTAGTGAACCCATTAATCCAATTAACATCCACTGCAAACAGCTTCCTCACCTAACGTTGTTTAGAGATCTTCTCTTTGAGCTGAACTACTTTCACTCCCGTGCAGGTGAATCTTTCTTGATCTTTTATGTCACCTTCCACCCCTCCTTATTATGCCATCATTCCCCCTTTTCTCCTGTTTCTTTGTTTTTATTCCAACCTTAAGTACAAATCGATAGAGTGAATGGCATCGGTGTAGCATCTTGGTGCAGGTGGAATAATAATAATAATAATAGACTTTATTTGTAGGGAGAAGTTAGGACCATCAGGTCCTGTCTTCCACTTAACTTCAGATATATAGATGATACATGAATACACTATTTATAATACAATGACAAAATAAGCAAACCTGAATACAATTTAAACAAAACAAGGTATGTAAAAATTATTACATTTAAAGTAAAATAAAATGAAAAACAATATAAACATAATTGAAACAAGTTTAGATATTAATACCTAATACATTATTATAAAATTCAATAACAAAATAAATAAACCTGCATACAATTTTAAAACAATAAATAAAATAAAATAATCTAACAAAGAATTATAAACAAATTTATGTTAATCTTAAAACTAAATGAACTGACTCCATCCTTTTCTTAGCTGCTCGTGGAAAATACTTGCATAGAGAAGTTTGTGCGGGATGTAAAATCAACTCAACTCAAAGCACCTCATAGGGAGTTCTCAGTATCTTCGACATACCTCATCATATCTTCGATAATGCGGATATAAACACATAATAGAGAAAGGCCAATCAAGCTACTTATAAGGATTCGCATTCCTTATATAGAAAAGGGAGAAGACAGGTTTCAAGGGAGCAGAAACATGGAAGAAGGCATATCCTACTCCATCCCGATAACAGGGTGTGATAGATGGCTCACAAAGAATTATGGAATCTGCAGATTCTTCAAGAAAGGGAAAAGATCCCACATTATCTATTAGTTGAATCCCGTTCCGAGATGTACAATATGGCCAGACGTCGTGGAGAATAACAGATTGATGTAGAAGAGACTTGACCTTGAACAAATTCCTAACGGGATAGGGCGTAGTTGGGATTCTGTATTACTCGCGCACTATACGTCCCGCTCTGGCCGCCGTCCGACGAGTGATGGCGCGCGGGGGTGAGGGGAGGAAATTCAATGCTGTCTTGAAAACATTTAGTATCTCACCACTTAACAAACCGTTAGAAAATTTGTTTAACAAATACTACTTCAATTATTAATACAAGAATAATCTATATTAAAAAAGGTTTATTTGTACATGTTACAAATTTATTGGGACTGGTACACAATTAAAAACGTTTATTTGCTAAACGTTTCATTAATATAAATTATACATCAATTTAAACAAAAATATATTTATACCATTGGACGCAGCAATTCATGCAGAAAAGGAATATATAAGTTTCATTGTAGTTTTATTATTCTTGGTCCAGGAGCGTGTAAACGACAACGCACTCACCGCTCGGGATGCCTCCGTTTTGCCGTCCTTCACTTATTATATTACGCAGACTGGCTAGTAGCTGTTGGCCCAGACCCGGATTATAGTGCGCGACTTATATACAGTAGTTTCCCGTCTTCAAAGGAATTAGGGGGGCAGGGAGGCAAAAATATAAAAATTTCCTATTTTAAAATTGACAAATTGGTAATTTCATTGCTACTTTATTTTAAAATTGTTTCAAAATAAATATTTGTTTTATTTCTCATCTTTATAATTGTGATTTATTTTAAGGGATTTCGAGTTATTTTAAATTTTATTTTTATTTTTAACTGTGTCTTGTTTTTTTGTGTAACTTTTAATATATATAGTATTTTTTTCCCTTCAGGTTACTGTTTTAATTTTATTTAAATTATGTTTTTATTTTGAAGGGGTTAAGTAGAAGAAAGGACTTGATGGTCCTATTCCTACCGCAAAATAAAGTTATTATTTATTAATTAATTCATCTATTCATATCTATTAATCCATCCATCCATTCATTCATTGATTTATTTATCAATTCATGTCATTCATACATTATTAAATCATTCATTTACTCACAAATCCATCAATCCATTCATCTAATCATCCATTCACTAAATACATTTATCCATTCGTTCCATTCATTCATCAATCATTCCATTCATACTTTCATCCATTCATTCATTGATCCTCTCATGTATCTATCCAATCATCCATTTATCCATTCATTCATCCAACCATCCATCCATCCATCCATCTATCAAATCATCCATTCATTTATTCATCAATCCACGAATTTTCAATGAGTAACTATCTTGTATACAACCTTAATATCTTAAATTCAGACATTTGGAGCATATTGTGCTAAAAATGAGGATGCACCACAGTATTTTATTTAGAGGTGTATTTTGAGTTGAGGAAATTGTGTTATACGTAAATAACAGCTTGGATATCAAAAGATATCATCTTAGACGAGTTTCCATAGCAACGTAACATTTAATAGAAAGTCCAGTTTGACACATTTATTTGTATTCAGGGGACGGTTGACCTTAGCTAACACGTAACCCATAACACGTATTGTTTAAAATTTGAAACGATCAGACAACTGACATTGTGATTAAAATGAACGAGAGTCATGTAAAACATTTAGTTTATAAAGTCCGGTTTTCATAGAGGATAGCGTACCATCCTCTCGTCGTGTGTTTAAGTTTAACTTCTAAAATTGTTTGATGCTTGGTGATCAGCTGATGGCCTCGTGCACGTCAAACAGATTTTTATTGTGCTCCTTTTAGACCTACCTATTGCCGTACAAAATTGATTAGTTTGAAAATTGTGTCGCCTATACTAGCATTTTTACCTCTCTGCTGCAAGAATCCAAAAAGTCTCTTCTTTGATACTAGTTATCCTACATTCTAGTGACTCGTATTCCATGAGAAGTCCCTTGCTCGAAAACATTTAACCAACAACTTTCAAAATGAAATATATTATAACAATACTAAATCTCATTAACGAGTCATGTTTAATGTAATTCAACTGTTGAAATTTGTTTTATTTTACTAGAAACACCATAATAAAGTGATTTAATAGCATATGATTTATAATGTTTGAAGTGTTCCGAAAATATCGTATGTTATTACTATTTTAGTTAAAGTATTTCACAAATTAATTTAAACAAATAATTTAAGATATTTTCTCAAAACTATTATTGCACAAATGCAATTGCTATTATTGTTTTATTTTATTATGATTTAATCAGACAATTACCATTATTTGTATATAAAAACTAATATACTACGTTTTGAAAATATTAATCAACTACCGCTATCAAGTGACAAACTTTGGGAATGTTGGAAAATAAAATCTATAACCCAAGTAAGGATGTTACGTTTAAAACTAGATCTGAGCAGTTGAAGTAGGTTTTTATTTTTTTATCATCACAGCCTTTAGTTGTTTGCGTTGTTAGTGTAATGCTATCCTGTATGTTGTAGTTTTTTCTTCTTACGTTTGTATTTATCTTTAATTTTGACTGCTTAGGCGTAACAGAATTCCTTAGGTTAGTTTTAATTTTAGTTTCCAATATGATCTTAAGTTAATAGGTATATGTTGGTTTTTTTACTTTTTTATATTCTAAATTTATCACTTGTTAACGCTAGTTGATTTATATTCTTGAAACGTCCAGTATTAGTTTCTATATACACAAGTAAAGGCAAATGTTGGATGAAACCATGTTAAAAATTATTACTATTGAATTTTTTTCATTTCTAGCAAGAAAAATAATTTCGTTTTTATATATAAATCCGTTTAGTCTAGTTTAAAACAAAACTATGTAAAGACGACAATGATTTATTTGATTAGTTGTCACTGACATATGCAACATTCACAATATAAACATAAGCTTAATCTTTGATGTGTCGGAATGTTCCTCTAACTACGGCACAGATATGTTTCTGTAGCTGACGTCAAAGGAAAGGATAGTCAGTTGAGAGTTAAATTTAAGGTGTTTTAAAAACAGATCAGTGAAATTTAACTTTGAGAATTTCAAGTCTGTAAAATGACTTTCTCTTTGTGGATATGTAATGCTAAGTATTTCTTTTAAGGAGAGTAGGAATAGTTATTTGTGCAACTAGTGAGACAAGTGGCACTTTTTTAAACGAGAGAAAAATGTTGACGCACGAGGCTTGCCGAGTATTAATACAATAGTGTCCAACCTCACGTCAAAACTGAGGTTATTTATGAATATTACAAATAACTTAGGTGTATTGTTGAAGAAACGGGATTGCCAACTTCAAAACTCGGCAAACGAAAAATACTCTCCGAGTACATACACTGTCAATCATCTTCATGAATAATTACTTCCTTTTTCAACTTTAAAACGTTGTTTTGTTGTTTATTTATGTTATTTTACATGTAAGAATTAATCTAACCTACATAAGGGACATTTCCTGTATATTATAAATCAATTCAAATAAACGTAACCTAAATTTCGTTTTGTTCGGTTGCCATTCGGAGTGTGTAAAGTAGTGGGCAAAGTGAAACTGTTGAGAAATCAGCTGTTTTGCAAACTAATTTAAATGAACAAAATGCCACTTTGTTAACAACTGTAGACAAAGGTCTTTTCCATGTTTACAAATTTTATGTCACCTTTTTTAAGAATCGTAAGGGAATTTTTAGTATTTATGTTAGGTAGAATATGGTACGTATTTCACATTTCACTGAGAAAAATTATTATTATATTTTTTTTACGATTTACCCAAAAAAATCCTTTGTAAAAATTTTCTTAAAAAATTGTTTGTATATTTATAAAAATATATTTTAAAATGATTTATTATATCTATGTGTGATTAGGGATCACAAAGTGTTCTGCCCAAAAGCTTAATTGGTTTCTTAGAAAATGGTACAGAAGTAATAAAAAACTCTCTTGGGAAACAGATATTGAAATAAACATATCCTCTGGAGCTCACTTCTGGAGTTTGGTAGCATGTAGTCTTGAGTTAGATACCTCTGTTTAATTTTTCCTATCAGGTCTCTCTTGACCAACTCTTGTTTCTTTCCGACCCTGTGAGCTATGAGATCATTCAATGTTTATTTCTTCCTTTTATTAAAAGCAATGATGACCGAGAGGTTTTTTGCTTTTATGAACATTTAAAAAAATGTATAATTGAGAACGTTCCTTACCTGTCTTAATACATTTTCTTTTCTAAATATTACGGACACATAATAAGCTAAACACCAGAGAGTTTTCAAGGATATAATCACATTTTCAGGTAATTGAGTCTAAGTACACTGTTGAACTACCTTAGATTCTGGCTTTTTCCATTGTAGGAAAACTGGAACAGTAAGATCCTTATAGACTTTCTGTATTTCTAATATGAGAACCTCTGGCAAATAAAATGTTTTGTGATTTCTTCCAAGCGTTTCTCCCATCCTTAAATACTCCAAGAGATGTTACATTTAAAAAATGTTCACAAAGAATAACATTGAATAAAAATAAATTTTTAAACTTTAATTTAAATAAGAAATCACAACGAAATGACGCAGCGGCTGGTAGAAATACAGAAAATAACAGGTGTCTTCAGTTGGACTACCAACTACACAACACAAAAATCTTTAAAAAAATATATAAACAACTATAGAACAAAACAACATATTTTATGACTTGTCTGGCGCTGGAGGCAACTAGGCTTACTACATCGGTTTGACAGAACACTTATAAACATTCATAAAACAATTCTATTCCGATCGATCTGCATGAAACTTATTTTCAATGAATTATAATTTTTTTAAAATAAATGTATACTCAAATAAAAACTAAATTTTTGTTACCATTTTTAAATTCCTAACATTTAGAAATTAATTTAAAATGGTAGTTGATATACCCGGTAGATTCTTCTAAATTTTCTTACATAAAAAGAAATGTTAAATTTGAACTACGTCTGAAAAATATAAATATCAGATAAATCAAAATGGAAATAAATAAATATTTAACTTTTTTAATTAAATTTTTTTGGTTATATGAAGGGCAGGTTGATGTAAACGTTGTCAAATTCGAAGTCTGCACTTCAAATTCATAAAAATCTGATTATGATTACAAGTTTCTGTAATTTTGGGTTGCACACAATTTTAAGAACAGTTTCAATTACGATGATGTGTTTATGAAATATTTTATAGTGAAACTGGTACGCACCAAAACGAAACAAACAAAAGACATAAGGGTTTTTGAAAAATTGTCGAGGTATCAACAGTAATTCCTCTTCAATAAGCCTCATTAATTCATAGTTGCTATAAGGTGAGAATAAATCTTTTCTTTCAATCAATTAAAAACCCCAAATCGCAAACATGTCTGGGGATCGTAAAAATCAGTCCATAAAGTTGCTGCCACGAACTATCCAATGGTTGCGAAGATCTTTATTTAAAACTGCATTGGTCATATTGGCATAATGAGGAGGAGCTCCATCCTGTTGGAAAAAAAGTCCCTCATCTCCAACTGAGTAAGATGATGAGATATGTGATCAGTTAATAGATGTGTATCCGTCTCCAGTCATTGTCTGATCCCAGATGACGACATCCCAAACTCTTGTACACTTTGATTTCAGCTCTGTCTTAGAAAATCTATCGTATTTCTGTAAAACTGATCCAATCTCTTTTACAATAGTTTTACATTCATGAATTGATTTTCTTAACAGAGGAATCACATTTGTGTAGGTTCTTTTAAAAACATCAAATCACTTCAAATATTTCTTTCTTACATATCTATGTAACATAACTGTAAGTTTGTAGAGTGTTACATATGTCCAGAATATTAATTAAAAATGGCGGCCTCCTACATAGGTCACAGTGTATTATCCTCTAAGAGTAAATAATCTTGATTAATTAATTACATTAGCTACAGCAAGATGATGAGCACACATCATACCTGTGTATATTATGTAATTCCACAAGCTTGTATGGATTAGATTGTAGTTAGGAAAATAATTACATATTAACACGTATGTTGTGATTATTACATGAGTTATTAGTTAAAAGGGAGATATTTAGAAAATAAAGAAACACAGGTTTGTTAAATATGAATATTTTATATAGAAAAAAAAGTTTGTTAGTTAATACTGTAATTAGTTTTTTCTGTGT
Organism: Aphrophora alni; assembly: GCA_963513935.1. NCBI lineage: Eukaryota > Metazoa > Arthropoda > Insecta > Hemiptera > Aphrophoridae > Aphrophora > Aphrophora alni. The sequence goes on from OY740768.1 coordinate 147,426,925, forward strand.
TACTATTTATTTCAGTAATAATGATCTGTTTCAATAAATTTATTTAATTTTCGATAAATATCTCTTGGTCAACAATTTTAATTTCGTAATTAGTCGTGTAGTCAATCATGATAAGCATGAACCGAAAATTTATCAATTTATTTTTTCATTTAAGTTTCCTTTATTACTTGTTTACAAATTAAATGTCGTCTACAAACTTTGTAAAAGGAGAAAATGATATAGTACCGTGCTATTTTTTATATAAATTGTATGTCTAACAAATTGGGGGGGGGGAGGGCACCATCATGGTATTTACACAGAGTCCCCAATGTAATACGAGCAAATTCTTTAAATTTAACGGTCGAAGTAGCTTTTTCGGACCTTGTAAGGAATGTTATATTGTATTTATTAGATTTCGGGTCGCTTAGCCTATCTCGCCTATATTCGAAAAGACCCTTACTCACTACTTTTGTGTCGGTAACTCGACCCTGAAAGTCGTAAATATACTAATATCACGTATTCTCAAGTTTAGAAATTATATTTTTGAAAATAACTTTGCTATTTGTCATCGTAGAGATGTCTGGCTTAATATAATTACATGCAGAATTGAAATCATCAAATATCTATCTTTGCATGTTGTATCAAACGACAAAAAACGTTTTAAGTGGTCGCCATGTTGAAATTTTCAAATGAATTTTTCATAATTTCAATATGGTTTTTATGAGCACATTATTCGAAAATTCATGTTCCAATCTTTATGTTCGTGGCTGATATCATTGCTTACGTACAAAAAAAAAAAAAAAAACATCGACGACGGACGGACGGCATGTGTAAAAATAACTTTTCGTTTTTCATGAACCATTGAAACGGAGGTAGACATTTTTGACGATTACTAAACTTACCCCTCGACTGGGTAAGTGAAAATTGACAAATATATTTAGCAAATACTATGTTTTTCCAACTTTATTTATTATACAGAAAGCAAGAGAGCAATAGAGGTTAAACAGAGTGTTATTATTTGATAACTTTTATTTGTTTATATTTTATTTATTTTCATTTTACATAACATCATTATAATTAATGTATAAATATGACGTAATCAATTAAATAGCTCATAAAACACACGTCTTTTGTTTTAAATAAGGTAATAGAGTTGTTTCATATTATATATAATACATAAGTATAAAGATTACCTTTTTTTTTGAAAATATATTCATATTTAATTTTTCCAATGCTTTCAAAATATATATGTTACTTGTTTTTACTCTTTAGCATATATTATAGTAGATAGTATAGTGTAAAGAAAGTGGATCGTCAAACACACGGAGACGCCTTCGGATATATTTTAGCTACAACACAGCCGGTTTCAAAAAAAATTTAGAACTATCCCAATATAAATGGTAGGTCTACTAGGAGGGTCTTTTGAATTTTGGGGGTAGCTACTATGCCAAAAATATATATAAAAAATTTATAAATCAAATAAAATAAATAACAATTTTAAATATTTTCAATAACTTGAGACTAATTTATCTGACAACTTTTTTTCAGGTTTTGAAAACTTTTTTGATTCCAGTATATCTTTTACGAATTATACTCTTATAGGTGCTTAGTACTATTTTCCAGAAACGAAATTTTTCTTCTATTTTTCAATTCCCTGAAACTAAATTAACTACGATTTTTATTTCGCTTCTGAAACACGTCTTTTATGAAATTAGTTCCAGTTACAATTTTGTAGGTATTTCACACAATATACCAGATCAAATGTTTTTAAAATTTTCAAAATTTGATAATTCCCTGAGACCAATTTAAGTACGAAATATTTTCGAGTTTGAAAAAACTTCTTTTATGAATTTAGTTCCAGTTACACTTTTTTTAGGTACTTCACACAATATACAAGAACAAATTTTTATTAAATTATCAAAATTTTACAATTCCCTGAGACTAATTTATTTTTGAAATATTTTCGACTTTGAGAAAAACGACTTTTATGAACTTAATTTGACGAATTTACTAATTTAAAAATTTTACAAATTACATTTTTTAGTTACATTCACACTGTTTACCAGGATTTAAAAAACTTTTTACAAGTCTGCTGTACGAATTGAATAAACTGCTTAAGCGATTGTGATGAAATTTTTCTCAACTAAGGACTTGTGACTCTGATTAGCGATTGTGGTGAAATTTTTTCTCAAGATAATCCTCTAAAGACTTGTACAACTGAAGTACAGCTCAGTGAGTTAACAGTTAAAAACTAAAGTATCAACTGTGAGACTTACAAAATAATATTTTTTCAAAATCCATTTCATTAAAATTTAGTGTTAAGATTAATGAAGTTACGAATAGTTGGAAAAAAAGAAGTTTGACAGCTGTTCAATCTCAATAAACCATATTTACGTGTTTGTATCACAAGCAGAACAAGTTTATGCCTTTATGGAAATAAGTAAATTGTTTTTCAAAAACAGCTCCATTATTCATTTTCAGTTCTAACTTAAAAATATTAAACTGGCATTTTTGCTGGGAATTACTTAGAGTTCATTTTATTTACTTTTGATGATCGATGACTAAGAAAGTTTGTGCAATAATTTTACACAATTTATTAATTATTGTGTTGCTAACATGCTACTGTTAGATTCTCTCTAGAAAAAAAAACAATAACAATATTTAATTGTTCAATTTGCATGACGTAAATAAAAGCAAGACTACCACACAAAGGCAATACAGAGCTACACAAACCATGTTAGCCAGTTGAAGTCAGAGATACATGAATGGAATTTCTCAACTGTGAATCTGTAACCCCGAGGCAATGCAGCAACATTTAATGTTACCCACTTTAACAATGCGCTATGAAATTTGATTTTCTCTGTAACAACAAACAATTTAATATACACTTATATAAATGTTGCTGTTTTCAACGAGAAATTGCACTGTTATAATTTAATACCAACTGTCTGTTCCCCTTTGTATATAATAGTGATAACTATGTATACTACTTTCCAGTTTACCTTTAAGCATATTTTGATAAAGGACTAATTGACTACATTACTCAGTGTAAGAAATAGGGCAAGTTTGGACTGTGTGAGTTTACTTACATAATATTATAATAAAGTTAAATATAATATTATTTAAAAATGTAACAATTTATAAAATTTAAATCCGATATCTTAACAGATAGTGGTGACGTCATTGCTATGATTATGGTTAATTTTAATATTATTGTATTGAACAAAATATGTAATGTAGCATTGCCTTACCCCCACAGCGTTACATCCTCAAAGAACCCTCACCATAGCTCTTTCTCCTGTCCTGTGTTATCCTCCTCCAGTTCCTCACTACCATCTGGTGGTTCCTCACCACATCTTTACTCTGTCTTTCCTCGGTCGTCCTCTTATTCTTCCCTCTCGCCCTCCCTCATATAGCTTCTTCCCTGAAGGATACTTGAATGTTAATACACGTGTGCGCGTGCACGTGTGTGTATGTATATCTGCAATGATGATGATTAATCTTAATAGAATTGTATTGGTAAAAATCATCTAATGCAGCATTGCCTTACTCCAAAACGTTACAATCCTTGAAAGGACCCTCACAACAGCGTTCTCTCCTCCTCTAGTACCTCACCCCTCTCAGGAGTGGTCCTACTCCTCCATTATATTATATAACTTTACTTCTTCTTCTTCTTCTTCTTCTTTTTCTTCTTCTTCTTCTTCTTCTTCTTCTTCTTCTTCTTCTTCTTCTTCTTCTTCTTCTTCACACCTCTGGGCCTTCCTCTTACAGATTCTGGGTGATCATTTCTTTCCAAATATCCTAACCATCACGGACATTCTCTTTTTATTTCCTTTACAACATTTAGGTCGTTGTACAGATCCTTCAGTTCTCAATTTGTCCTACCTCTTTATAGTCCGTTGTCCTCCTGTACAGATCCATAGATCTTCTTAAAATCTCCCTTTCCCATACTGTTAGCCTTCTTTCAGTTAATTTGGTCATACTATATGTTTTCGAGTCTTGTGAACGGTTCTGATAATTCTCTTATATATTTTTAATATGCATTGTTCTTAAAAACAAGGTGTAATACGGTACTAATTTGTGACAATTTAATCTTATTCTAAGATCTACATTTTGGGGTGTAATACTGATATTGGATCATGCCTATTTTGAGGTCGAAAACATATATCCCAGGTCTACCCATGCACCATAGAATACCCAGCTCTAATTATTCTAATTTATGATCATTACTTTATTTAAAATTAATTTCTAAATATTCATTCATACAGCACTGTCACTGATTAAGAAAAGAGCTGAAGTTGGGCGTTGCTAATTCTCAACTCGTCTCGATAAAATACAATAATTACACTTTCGATTTGGAGATTCGCCCTTCGGTAAAACTCCGAATCCCATGAACTCCATTAAAAGGGGTAAGGTGTAATTTAATATAAAATGTGGAATCCAAAATTTATGTGATAGTCATTGCCATCACATCTGCTTGCGCGTATGGACTGAGCCTTTTCGTAGTTTGTAGCATGGGCTGCTCAACAAACCTACAAACCGAGTTCCAGTCAGCAGTTTCTAACGATAACCAAAACTGACCACACTCAAGTAGGTCCCGCTTACTACCTAACCGAACCTAGTGCCGCCGTCACAAAGGACAACAGCTGTGTTGTTTGGAGGGTGTAATAACAACAATTAGGCTACAATTTATTATTAAATTTCTGCTTTAATATTACCACTTTTTTCTTACGGTTACCAAATATTTATACGCATCGACTCACATAAATACGTGTTAAAATGTATGATATGATCCAAATAATATTTATACAGGGTGTTCCAAACTATTTTCCAAAATCTCAGGATATGGTTTCTTGGGCCAAAATAAGTAAAATTACCAATTAAGTTCTACAACGAGTAGTTTTCAGTCTGTCCCCTATTTCGTTCGTGAAAATTTTAAACGGGCGCCATTTTGTTAACATATGAAACAAAGTTCTGGTTTTTGATCCGTTATGAAAAGGTAAAATGTTAAATATGTATTTCACATTTAGAGTTGATATTTAATTTATTTTCAAAAATATATTGTTTTTCCTGAACAACACAAATGTTGGGCAAATTAGCATTTTAAGACATATGTTCAACGGAACTTGTTTAAGTTACCTCTTTTAACACAAGGAGTCATATCCTAATTTTTGGAACGTAGTTTACAACACTGTATATATTAAATTGAAACTATATAATATTGTCTCTATTAATATGAAACTGTAGAGTACATTTGCATAAAAAACTAAATAAAATCAACAAAAATATATCCCTACTAACACCATATGGTAGGCCTACATTATAATTATTTAAACACAGATAGCACTACCAGTATGGTTTGTTTGTAGAGCGTGCTAATACCTAGGTGTAGCTTGTTTTCATTTCTTATCAACTATCGATATACGATTCTGTAACTATATATTTTGTAAGCATATTTTCTAGAGAAATATGCACGAATTAACTGTTATTTTCAATGCTGGACGATAAATAATATGCAGTGAATATTTGCGAATTTTCCAAAATTTTCGAAATTATGCAGATAGTTAAAGAAATAATAGCATTTAATTTACTTAAAATGAAAATGGATGTAGTGGTTATTGCATAATAGTAATTATTATTGCGCAGGCAATCTATGATAGTTAAGGAGGAGTAAATAAATTAAATTACAGTGAATCTCATTTCCGATTCACTGAAATTAGCTGTGAATTCATCTGGATTGTCTACTTGTATTATTTACTGGTTGCGCCCCACGTTTTTCTCTCTAAGTAGCCTATTCCAAATATATCCATAGCCACTAACAATCCTTCCTCAAAATTGTAGAAGGGACATGAAAAATTATTTTATACTTTTTAGTCGGTTTTAAAAACGTGGTATGTTAATTTTTTTGGTTATATTACAAATTTGTATGCATTATAAGGCATTTGGTTACGGAAAGTGAATGCAAATATAAATATGAGCCCTTATATTTTTTATAAATATATGGACTATTCGTGACACATTACGGAATAAGCTTTCCTTTTTTAAATCAGTACTTGGATTTCACCAAATGTGTTCACATAGAATGAAATTATCTTGCTCTGCAAATGATTTTATTTAGTTTGAGTAATGCACTGCAGTATATGTAGTAATTAATAATGTGTTACTATGTAATTAATTAGTGTTAGTCTATACGGATTTAGCTAATAGCATATAATTATTATCAGTGTATTCTGTACCTTGCAGTGTCTAATTACTTAAGAGCCTGATCTCAGGGCAGTCCTTGAAATATTGATTGTAGACACTCATTTCTTCAAATGTACAACTAAGGTTTTTCCAACATTATCCAAAAAGCAATTATTAATACACAACATATTAGATTTATTAGGTTAGGTTGTTATTAAAAAAAAATAATATGACACGGAATAAATAAATATTGTGCTTGATAATATTAAATAGACTAATATTCGAATACAAAATCTCCCAAAAATTACGCTTACTTAATCAAACGCGTTTCAACGACAAAGTCGTCATCCTCAGTGATTCATGAGTGTATAACTAACACTGAGGATGGGTGTCGAAGTCGGACGGTACTCTTCCACGTAGTGACACCTGGAAACTGCACATTTCTAGTCTTGACTAGGAGTGTGCAGGCTAATGTACCGACGCCGCGCAGCCTGGGTAGAAGAAATTACACCTCTCTCTGTCCCAGGCAAGTATCAACACAGAGATGATTGGGAAGTGCGACCAGTGCAGGACAAAATAAGGGCCTGGATAGGGGAATCCTCCCCCTTGCTGGGAAAGTGGGGCGTCCAGGTATACCCTGCTTGGGCGATACGGTGACCCTTGATGAAGGGGTGGCTGGTGATTGAGGTGAAGATTCTTTGTGGAGGGTTGGTTCCAATACATCACTTTGCGCTCTGGAGGCTTGGGTGAGCCGCGATCGAGTCTGGCAATCCCAGATCAGGGGTTCCCGCTAAGCGAATGCGCAGTGGGGCAAGTGCAGTTACTGTGAGTAGGCCTATTGAAGGAGGAACAACCCAGATTCTATGGTTCGGATCTGGGAAGGTTCTCTGGATAGACAGCTGAGGGGCAGTGGCTGGGCTACGGAGAGCCTGAGTCGCGGGAGGACTTTTGTATGGCGAATGCCTCACCGAGGATGGTGAGAACGTTGCTCAGGACCCTAGACGGGGCAAAAACCCAACTCAAATCTCCATGGATCGTACAAATGAACCAGCAGAAAATAACCAGTCAAGAGCAGAGAGGAAATCTCCAGTAGAGAAGGTCCTCAGTCTGCTTCTTGATGATGAGGAAATGCCTATGGAAGTCCCAATGGGTCAGGCCAGCAAGAAGGCAGAAGAAGGGAAGGTAGAAGCTCCAGCTGAGCAAGCTACCACTTCCTCAAGGGACAGTGTTGACAGGTCTGCTGATGCAGAAAGTCGATCTACTGTACTACCCTCTGAGGGAAGATCATCAGATGTAGATCTGAAACAAACGGCATCCAGGATAAACCGGAGGCACAGCCAAGAAAGGCGCCGCCTTCCACAGGGAGAAGAAGAGGCGGCGCAGAGAGGAGAAGATGGGTGCGGGCACTTGGGTGGAATACCCGAAAGCTACTCCTAAGAGCAAGGGGGGGGGGGCTGTTGACAAAGGAACGCCAAAAATGCAAAGGTCTGAAGTCAGCAGTCCTTCAAGGAGTAAAACAGGTACCAAAGAGACCTAGGAGCGTGACTTGGTCCAGAAGGCGTGACAAACTGTTGAGGGAGTGGCCTATTGTTAGTTGTATTAAGCTTCCTAGCACGAGAACGGGTTACAACCCCTTATGGCGATTTAACAGGTACAATTTCAGCTTGTTTATAGGGATATTATAATCAAATTTTAGTTCTTTTTTAAACAATGGGAGCCATAATGGCCCTACTTCTATACATGATTGGCTGATAGGATTGTCCGTTAGTTTTATATACGTGATATACGAGGCTTCAATTATTTTACGTTTGTATAGGTTACTTTCCCGGTGTAACAATTACTGTGACGCTGGTCATTGATATGTGGGTTACTTGACTTCATCTGCTTTCAACAAACATTTTATAAGGTTTTGTAAACAAACAAAATACAGTCATAGTCGTTTCATCTATGTAATTTATAATTTTTTCAAAGGGCCAGCAAAAGCTAATTTGTCTCAAATTTTTTACTGCACTTACATTGATTTTCCTCAATAGATTACACCTACATATTTTAAGTACTTAATTTTTAACTATTAACATTTGCACACAAACCAACATACATATACACAACAACACACGGTAGCAAACAAACCTGTATTCCTAGACTTACGTTTTTAGCCTATTCATACAAGAAAACTATATAATCAATACACTTACGAAAATACGCTTTTGCTATATAACCAATTAAAATCTCCGGTTTTTGTTTTAATAAATAAATAGAAAATAAATAAACAGCTAAATGAAGGAATAACAATTAAACAATACGGATGTAATTATATTTATTCATAAGGGTCTGTAATACAGTAAATTATATTATTATTGGTTTAAAGAATTCATATATGAATTCGTTTTAGTTTCTCGATTAAAAAATTGATGAATATAATAAACTTTTCAATAATGATTCGAATTTACCCCTAACCACAATCACTAGAAACTTTAAAATAAAACACAATTATCTGATTAATTATTCTTTATTTATTATTTCCCCTAAATAAGGGGCAAATTCGAATCATTATAGTGAATTTCACCACAGTGCTCAACAAGATTGTATCATAATAAACTTTTCTTGAGTTATATTAATTTCGTCTAATCATATTTGTATAACAATAAAACACTTTACCACTTATATTTTTACCGAAAGCTTTCGTTACTTCTCTGAATAATTATCGTTTACCAACCACTTTCTAAACACCCGATCGGATATAATACTGTGCTCATTGTCAAAACTTAAGATATACAGTATTATTAAGTTCTTTTTTGTCTTTTCTCTAGTACCATTTTATCAGTAATGTTGTCTGTCAAAGTTCATGTATATATATATATATATATATATATATATATATATATATCACTGCAAAGCCTTCATCTTGCTTTGCCGTTAGATTAATTGTCAAGCCGCAGCAGTTTGCAGTAATGCCAACCACATTATACATCATATCATGCTGGCCGTTCATTTCCGTTAATTAGTCCATATGTCTTCTGCTTAACTGCAATGCGATCCTATAGTTAGGTTCGCTAATGGTAGAAGTTAACTTTCTTTTCCCTTCACCATTATCCTTTACTTTGCAAATCTTCGGAAACTACAGAATTCTTGAAAATATACTACCGGGATAGTAAAACAGTTTCTACATTACAATCTAAGTAGCACACTTAAATATATACACAGTTAATACATTTGAAATCAATCTACGTGGATTTAACTTCGTAGTTGGTAGTCACATTGCGATGAGGGCTAGGCGCTATTACCGAATAAACCGGATAAACCGGACCACAGGCAATCCGGTTTTTAGAATGAAAAAAAAGTGAACAAGCTCAGATCAGTGGTGATTGTTTAATTATAATTTTCGAGCTATAAATTCCGTTACGTTACAGTGTTCATAAAGGTTATGGAACCCATCTCTAAGAATAGGTTGTATCATTTTACTATAGCCCGGCGATAGTATTGGTGGCTGTTTGAAAAAAAAAGATTTCTTTCAGTGTTCCATAAACGTAAGCACCAGGTGGTGTGAGATCTGGTTTTTGAGAAGGGTGCAGTAATGGAAAATGGTGTTGAGACAAACGAAGCGTGGAACCACTGGAAACCAAACGTTCCTGTCACTGGATAATATCCTAAGATATGTTATGAAAGGCTCTCTGTATTTACAGTGACAATTAGTTCCGTCCTTGTCCTCATAGAACTAACATTCCAATTTGCTAGTTGGCAACACTGCATACCATTTGGTCACCCTCACTGTGTTGTGGTTTCTTTACAACTACATCGGGTCTTTCAAATTAAAGAAAAGAGTTGTCTGCCGATTAACGTTCAGATGAAAATAATTCGTCAGAAAACCAGACAACAGAAGCTCAAGGTCGTCGTATAAGATTGCAGCACAAGATACAACTCTAGCTTTTTTACTACATTATCCAAAACGTTGATCGGTTTAAATTTTATGCACAAAATCACAAATACGCTTAAAAATCTCTCTCTCTCTCTCTCTCTCTCTCTCTCTCTCTCTCTCTTTCTCTCTCTCTCTCTCTCTCTCAAGTCTTCAATATTCTTCATGTAATCTTGAGTTAAATCCATCTCTTTTATGTTTCTCTTGATCATATTTAGTTCTTTTATAAGGTTTACTCAGAGGTGTACGCCTTTACACAAGGCAGTTGTTAATGAAAAAAAAAGAAAGATTATATATTTAAATAAGGACCTTAAAATTGCTTGGATTGTCCTCAGTATAAATAGTGTTTAAATCGAGTAATAATTAATGTTTATTTTTGTTTTATACCAATTATTCTTGATGTGTTAATTTTTAATTTGCGAATTGATTTTTGGAACTTTAAATTTTGGTAAAATTGGATTGAATCCCGTAGAGCCCATGACAGTTTTTTTATTGATAACTCACGAATTAACATTTTGTAGTGTTGGCAACAAGTATGATTTGTTCCACCTTTAGAAGGAAACGAATTTTGAGAAAATATAATTTTGTGTTTTTTATATGATAGCTATAATTAAAATTTATGTTTTCGTAAAAAAAAACTAACATGAAATATTCTCACTAAACAAATTTCATTAAAATCGGCACACACATTTTGGCTCCAGAACATTCCATTTACAACAGACGTATTAAAAAATAACGTTTTTTCGCTTAAGAGGACATCAAAACTGTACTAGATTATTTTAATTTTATAAACTTCATATTTCACGTGTGAAATTACATTTATTAAAACGATTGCATAGATTTTATATTTTTATACAAATTTCACATGGTCTCGCAACAAAAATGACTTTTTTAATACTCAGAGGACTTTGTCAGATTCGTTATTTCCGAAAAAAATGTATTCCATGTCAAAAATTACATGAACTTTATTGAATTACATTTATTAAAACGACTAAATAGATTTTCTGTCTATATACAAATTACAACCCTCACAAAAACACTTTTTTGGTTTCAGAGGACTTTAAGCTGGATTTGTTATTTTACAAAACATTGCATATCATCTGAAAAAAAAAATAAAAAAATAAAATAAAAACAAGTAGTACTTTAATCAATTAAGTTTATTAAAATAGCTCGACAGATATAATAAATTTATACAAATTGCACTCCCGTCCTCCCAACAAAAAATAACTTTCTTACACTCAGACGATTTTAAGTTGGATTCGATTTTTTAATTGAATTCCATGTGAAAAAAAAAAAAAAAAAATTATCTCTCTTTCTCTCTCTCTGCATGTATATTATAATATTGTATTGAGAGTTTTAAGTTATTTTCATTATACATTACAGTATTTGTATAATGAGACACCATATTTTTAAGTTTTTGTTTTGTATAGATAGAATTAACTTTTATGGTAAGATATAATGAATGTAAGCTAGCCGTACACATGTGTTTTACGTTAGGTGGCATATTATTATTTACGTAATTAAAAGTGCACTTAAGTATTTGAATATCGCATTTTTTAATAATGATTTTCTAATATCATTATGATAATTAATTTTATTGTACTATTATATATATATATATATATTATATAAAGTAATTTATGTACTATTAAGTTTTAAATATAGTATATAAAGATAAAATAATTGAGGAAGTATGAGGATTAGGTTAGAGAAAAATAAAGGAAAAGTTTATACTAACATAAGTTTGAGAACTCTTAGCTTTCCGTCTATTCCGTCTATTCTGTCTTTTTTTAAAAAATAACTTTATACCTTATATAAAAGGAAATATAAAAGATATTTAGTTCAGGTTTGGTACACAAATTTTGTATATTATTGTTTCTAAGTTTACTTAAAACAAAGAATTTATTATATATATGTGGATCTTTTCTAATATTTCTAACACCCTTATCTTAAAAAAAAAAACATTATACGAGACAAGGTTATTCCATTTCTAAAAGTAAACCATACGATTTTAAAAATATTATCCTGTAGATCAAAGGATAAACGAGTTATCAAGAAAGAACAAAAAATTTAATTTTATTCTAACGTTAAAATTGTTTTATATACTATTATAACGATATTTTGTTTATTTCTACTTTTAAAATATCTGAATCTTCACTCTAATACTATGGTTAATTTATTAATTCAGTCTAAAAAATGTTGGGAGATAAAACGATTCAAATTTAAAAATTCTATAAATGTTTGTTTGTAAGTTAATTTTGGGTGTTTTAGACAATTAGCAAGGAATTAAATTTATGACAATAACTCTTCTTTGACCCACAGAAAAATTAAAATATTATTTTGCATGTCGTTAAAAGACAAAAATATTTTGTCTCTTGTATATAATAAAGATAACAGTATTCCAGTTATCGACAATAAATATTTTAAACGGCAGCTATATTTTTAAAATATAAAAAATAACATCTTTTGCTTTTGGTATAGTTGTAAAACGTAATATAGAAAATACATGAAATAAATATATTATTTATTTTACAATACATGTTATGTTTCGTTTGTTTTTTGTAAAAAAAAAAATGGTAGAATAGACTAGAACCTAAGAGTTTCCAGACTTATATGTATTGGAATTCTTTTTTTTATTGTTACCAATGCATGAAGATATTTATTTCATCTTACACAAATCACGGCGATAATATTTTTAAAATGTGGAAACAAATCTTATTTGAAATAATATACTTTTTGATCTTCTACGAATCTAAACCTTATATTTAAATATCATTTATATAAAATAATAAATCATTACACATTTGAAAACGTAAGTTAGTTTTTTTAATACGAAAATAAATTACATTCCTTTTACTAAATTCGAAAAAGAGTTTATTTTAAAAATAATGTACGACGAAAAAACATTTTTTGTTAATTATAAATAAAGTTCTTAAGTAAATTTAATATAAAATCGTATTATCAGGTCAACAAGAAACTAAAGCGATACATGTAGTTCCAGTTTCACGCCCTTAGGCGAACTGACGAAGGAGGCAGGTTCTTCAACCGGATCCAACTTCGCAGTCGCAAAGCCCGCCAATGGAAACATCTTTCTATACATAACGAAATCAGATATACTTGTACCTCTTTTTTGATTTTCCTCCAATGAACACACCTTTGGTAATGTTGTTAAACATTAAAAATTATAAATATAACTTATAAATATAAATTTGTTGTTGATAATATAAGGACATAGTGGACGTACAGCTTTTCTAATTTTATAATAAGGATTACATTTTATTTCTTACTGTAGATTATACATATTTTTTCAAAAATGTGGACAAATAATATCTCTTACTATAAGTTTCCAATTTAATAAATTTTTATCTCTTTTTTATAATATTGTATTGCAAAAAACGTAGAAAACAAAGGCGAATTGAATAGCACGGTCGATTTTACATTAATATATATTAAATAAAAAATAATAATACAATGTATGAAAAAGTAAAATAAATACTAAATACTTAAATAAATATTCATTTAGAACAATCATAACCAGATAATGAGTACAAAAACTACCTTTAAAAAATAAGTTGATCATCTAAAATTGTGCTATACAATATTTTAGTATAATAGCATTGATAAAATAAATTAAAAACTAAACGGTCCAAACAAATTACACAAAATTTCTCACGCATCTGTTCACAAAAACAATTAGAATTACACGTCGCCAAAATGTCAGTTCAGTAATAAAAATGAATTATGGAAACCGCATTAATATATATTTAAAGAAGTGCCTAAAATTACTTCACATGTGTCATAAACACATCCTTAGAGTAGTTGTATTATTGAGATTTTAATAATTTTGGTCGAAGTTCACTTTTCTTTTTTCTAATAATTATTCTAGAACTGTAACATTTTTAGAGGTAAAATATGCCCACAGGTTTTGATTATTTATCTCTACATGTCAGTAAAATTTGAATGAAATTTTTAGAGTCTCTTTATTTTATAACCACTTTATTTCAGATTTTATTTTATTTATTTTTATTTTTATTTTATTTTATTAAATTTTTTGCCGATAACTCATTATTCAGTATTTTTGGAGATATCGCAATCGATACATTTTATCTGGTTTCTTAGAATCAACATTTAAGGAAAAATTTGATCAAAATAATTGACACGAATATGAGAAAACTCGTAATGTTTCATTTTATTCTTTTGGCTACACCCGAATTTTGAGTTATTTCGAGAAAATCGAAAAGTCCCGATTTATAACCAAAATAGGCTCAGGTAACAAATTTGGTTAAAATCGGTTCACGCGTTTCGGCTGTAGAGCAGTGCGCATGCGCATACAACAGACAATGGACAGACTGGCATCTTTTTTAAAACAAATATTTAGGAATAGTTGACCTCAAAATGTGTATATAGGCGTAAGAACTCTACATCGCTTTTTTACACAAAGTTTTGATTCTCATGAAGAAATTTCCGTGGAATTGTTTTGCAATCAGAAGGCAAATAAATGAACAATTAGCATTGTTTGTTTGGAAGCAATACTATTTAAAATTATTTTTAAACCCTGTTTAATTTTATGCATCGCTACGTTGGGCAACACTATTGAACGTTCGTTAAAATAGGCGAAGTAAATATCGCTGCCTAACACCGCTATACTCAGACCCCTAAGGCAACTTGATATTCAAAACAAATATGCAGTTTTAACTCCATCACAAATTTTCTGTATTCATTGTACAAATATTAAAAGAGTAGCATATACAGTTTGATTTATGGAGAAACATTCAGGACTATTTGTGAAAGTTAATAAAACAATTTTGATAAACATAGGTCAAACATTAAACGTAACTTTACAAATAGATAAGTTCAAATTTGATACAGTTAGGTTTTACAACTGTAAAATTTGGTGTAGTTAAAAAAAAAACGGTCATTTAAAATATTTACAGTACTATAACTTAAAAACCGTTAACTATTTTCTTCTTTTAAAGACTAACAAGAAGGATTTTCTCTGAATTAAAGGATAACCAAGTTATCAACAAAAAACTAAATATTTAATTCCTTGATAATTGGAATTTAGCTTAGAAATAAAACAATTTTTAGTTCTGATAGTTTTAGGATATTTTTCACTTTAGACATTATGAATAAATACATTTATTATATTGAATTAAAAAATGTTATGTTTTTGGCTAATCTTGGGAAATGATACATTTTTAGAAAATTTCTAAGTAATTGGATATTTAGTTTTGCCTTGATAATTCGGTTATGCCTTCGATTTTTAAAATTTGAAACAAATGTTTCTTTTAGTAGTTAAAAGAGGAAAATACTTTTATTCTTGTCATTTGGTTTTAAAAGTATATAGTTTACGACACATTAAATATGTTAAACGGACGCCATTTTGTAAATATCCAAAATAACATCTATATATTCCTTACACTTGTAAAACATGACAGAAAAAATGTGTACCAATTGTGAACTCAGATCTATTTATAAAATTAAACTGTTTTTAAGGAGGGAAAAAGATAGGAGATAAATGGGAAACTGAGCAATTTTGGAATTGTGTTCATAGGATTGTGTTTGGAATAGGATTGGAATTGTGTTCATTACCTTATTTCTACCAATAGATGAAACTCTGAAAGTTTCACTGTTTTTCATGAATCACCATACACTAATCACCTTATATGAATCACCCTATGTATTTCATCCGCATGAATCAGTCTCTATATATTATAAACACTAATAAATCTATTGCACGTGAATCACCCTATGTATGTCATAAACTGTAAGAAAACTGTTGGACGTGAATCACCCCATGTATATTATAAACTGTAGGGAAACTGTTGCTCGTGAATCACCCCATGTATATTATAAACTGTAGGGAAACTGTTGCACTGTTAAAAACTGTAAGAAAACCGAAGGAAACTGTTGGACGTGAATTACCCTATATATATATATATATATATATATATATATATATATATATATATTAAAGTGTAAGAAAACTGTTGCTCGTGAATCACCATATATATATATATATATATATATATATATATATATATATATATATATATATATATATATATATATATTATAAACTGTAAGGAAACAGTTGCACGTGATTCCCCCCATGTATGTTATAAAGTATAAGAAAACTGTTTCTCGTGAATTCCCCTTTGTATATTATAAACTGTAAGGAAACTGTTGCACATAAATCACTCATGTACATTATAAACTGTAAGGAAACTGTTGCACACAAAGATAGTGAAATATGCAGAATGCACAGTTTATAATTTTACAGCACTACAGGGAGTAATATTACGAAGGCACATGGAGCAATGTTTTGCTTTGCATTACTGTAAATCATTTAGCCAGAGCAATTACATTTATCCTCAGATAGCAATGAAGCTAAACTAGGAGAATGTTTATAACGGTACAAAGGTCTAAGAAATTCAATTTGAAAAAGATATCAATTAATATTGATTTTTACCCAAAGAAAATATACATTTTAGAGAAATGAATTTGCCAAACGGCTGCAATATAAACGATTTTACCAAAAGATGAAGATATGAATAATAGGCATGGTTATAAACATAAATTAATAACTAATATTATGTGTCAAAAGTAAATAATTTGTTTATGCTATTCTAAAAATGATTCAGGAAATTTTCCTGCTTCAGTTTTTGCTTTGGCAATGCAGAAGTTTAAATCATAATTTCCCGTTACTAGATGACTATTATCACACTGTATTAACAAATTACATCTTAATAAAAGCGTTGTTGATATTATCCCTCATCCAAAGATCATGAAATTCATTTTTTCTACATTATAAATGTTTCATTCGCAGAATAATATTTCTCCTGTCATTTTTATAACGCAGGAAGATATTCTGAATTGAGGAACAGTGTTTACTGTACAGCTTGGGTTCTTTTCAATCATTGATATATGATTGTGGGACTATTCACGATGAATTACCAGTGGTTGACTTGAGTTGAAGTTAAACAGTGTTGGTTAGTTTCCAACTGCACATAAAACACTGATTTCTACAAATTTTATATTTGACGATGTTTAAAATAAATGTATTAGACGCTTGTCAATATTGTGCCTAACATATTCAGATATTAAAATAGGACTCAACTAACTTTGCATTTTTAATGACGGCGGACAAATTTAATTTAGTTTTTTGTCAATTATTCCAGAACCGTAATAGATTTGCACTTGAGATTTTGCAGGGCGGTTTGAGACAATAACCTTCACATTTGACCTAAATTTGAGCGAAATTGGCAGAACAGTTTTTGAGAAATTATGTATTTTATGACAGCGTAAAGGCAGGCTTTTATTTTTTATCCATTATTTACGAAACCGTTAAATTTAGAGAGATAGCGATGAATACATTATCTATTCAACCTTAGAAGCTGCTCATGAAGAAGAAATATTTATATATATATATATATATATATATATATAAAATTATAAACCTAATTTTATGAAAATCGCAATTTTGTGTTTATTGTCTTACAGTATTTTGCCTCCTTCCAACCGGGATTCTACTGTTTGTTATACGTTGAGAAATCACTCTCGCTACTCAAGCAGCGCAAGTGCTTTATACAAAATCCTCTTAACAAAAAATATTAACAGTCTTTCTTGCTAACACAAATTATTAAATAATTAGTTATTACTCTATTTCACCTTTCTTAATTCAATGGAATCGAGACTCTGTCACGGGCCACCTTTCTCCATAATTGTTACATCAAAAAAATCTTTAATTTTGTCCACTTTAAAAAAATTTTGTTCCAATTATTTAATTATATTAATTTTTAAACTTAATGAACACTTTAAATGATGAACATGATATTTTTTAAAATGGAACTTTTAAAACTGATTTCAATATTTCTTTCTCTCTCCATCCTCTCCCCCCCATCTCTCTCTCTCTCTCTCTCTCTCTCTCTCTCTCTCTCTCTCTCTCTCTCTCTCTCTCTCTCTCTCTCTCTCTCTCTCTCTCTCTCTCTCTCTCTCTCTCTCTCTCTCTCTCTCTTTATATATATATATATATATAAATTACCTTTAATTTATTTTAATATTTTAAATTTCTTTTGATACCATTTAACTTCTTTCTTATCATTATATAATAAACATAACATAAATTTTATTATTTAATTTTTATACATCAACCATCATTTAGCATTAGCCTAATGTTGTAACTTTGTAACTTTGTATATAGCTGCCAAGGCCGGTTATGACTTTCATACACGTGCACGCGGCGGAGATTGGATACCTACAGGGCGGAGTGGTGTCCCAAATGTTCAATGCGCCGCGAGGACATCACATATCAGACGAAGCTTGCTATTGACAGAGAAACTTTATTGAAATATATACGCGTTCAGAGTCATAAACAGACACTCAAAGTTATACCAAGTAGAGACAAAAGTTGTTTAAGTATTTATTTTAAAGGAAAATATGAAAGGAAACACAATTATAAAACTATAAAACATCATTCAATTTATATTATGCCATGAATTTGCGTTCTCTTTGACCAGGCAAGTTTTTTCAACGACAAAATATGACCAAAGTAAATCTACTATTTTCTCTCTCAGGAGTCTTAGTTTAACGTTGAGTGTAGCTTGATGCGAAATTAAGAATCCTGCAGGACGGACGTTATTTTGTAATCCTGCCATTCTATTAATTCTTATTTATAAATGTGTTCCACTCTGGTCCCAAAACCTCTACATTCTAAACTCTACGTTATCTTGAGGGTTGGTAACTAGAGAATATGTTAAAGTTCATCAATGACGTAAAGTCAGATTGTGAGGAGATGAAAAAAGGTGTAGGGAACGTGAAGTTGGCCCTGAAGTAGAGGTAGCCGAGCCGGGAGGCGACTGGTAAATTATGGAAGAGTAAGGATTTACGATTCGGGAAGGATTTGAGTGCTTAGTGCGAGGAATGTTGATAAAATAATAACGGAAAATAGGTGTGTGCTGGCCCTAAAAAGGACCAGTCGGACTTAGGTTAGGTGAGGGGAGATAGGATATTATCTGGCCTCTATGATGGATGTTCACCCGTCATCGCTGGCGCCAAAGCACCTACAATTTCCTTTTCAGGAGGCGACTAGGGTGAAGCAAGTGATGCCGTTGCCCGGATTTCTCCGTTTAATTTCCCTTACGGGAGGCCACCGGGCGAGTCTTGAAGAGGCGTTGTTGAGTGGAATGAGAGCAGGAGTCAGGTGTTGAAAGAAATGATTCCAAAACGTGTATTGGGTTTAATGATGTTGGAATGTGGCAGGTGGCAGCAACAGTGTCTAGTGGAGCTTGCGAGTTGTCTTCGAGGTGTGTGGTGTTAGATGTTGAGGGGTCTCTCGTCCAGGAGAAGTGTTGTGTTGGTTTCTAGTTTGCGAAGTGATTGCGATGATGTTTGTGTGAGTTGTCCACTGCAGGTCTCCCGGAGGAGGTGTGTTGCCAGTTGGTGTCCTGGTTGACAAGTGTTCTGTTGGTCTCCTGGTTGACAAGTGTTGATTTTGTCCCTGGGAAATGAGTACTTATACAATTTTGGCTCTGCCAGCTTGTAGCATAGCTTGCCTCGGATTGGTTTGCTCCTAGACAATGAGCTGTCCATTGTTAAGTTTTCCGAGAAGCGACCAATCTCGACGTGCGATGTGTGTGAGGTTGGTCGGAGTTGTGTCGCGGATTGCCATTATTGTGGCCGCGGACTTTTAATTGCTCGACGTGAGCTGTCGGCCAATCAGAGACGAGTAGCGAGTGCGGGTCTTGTATTGTGAGATTGGCCGATATAGAGCCGTTTAAGGCCGGGGAATTGATGCTTGTTGTGTTGAGTGAGTGTTGGCAGGTTTTGCCGTGTAGATTGTGGGAGACTAGTCGGGTGAACTAGTTACCTTTGTGGTGACGTTAACATCCTGAATTGGCAAAGTATACAAGTGCAACCAAAATTTTAGTTCCGCAGGAAAATTTATGGATTCAAAATTTGTCTTATGGGAAACTTATAGAACTGTCTGAAAAGTGGCTTCGGTGTCATTGTTTTTAGAGAAAAAAAAGAGTCATTGACGGTTTTAAATTCTGCAGAAAACGTCGTGAAAAGGTTTGGAAGGATTGTAATACTTGATGCATTTCCTAAAGAAGCAGTTGAAAGATTTATTAGGCCCAGAACATTGAAGAATGAGATATTTAAGTAACCAGTTGAGTATTTTTAATATTAATAAAAAAAAAAATTAAACAGTGTTACAACACAAAACAGTTGAATTAATTTAATTTTTATTTATAATATTTGGAAAGTAAATTTGATTAACTGTTTTTGGTAATAAACTGTTGTTTTATTCTTGAAGTAATCTTCAATTCAACGTTGAACGTTCCTTCGGATTCCAAAAATTAATTCGTTAAGGACTTTACTGATATATAAAAATTTGAAGTGGTTGTTATAGGTGACATGTAGTCAGTAGTGATTTAGTAGGATACTAAATGTATTTTCCGTAGGGCCTATAATATAAATTTTTAAACTTCTGTAGTCCATACATTTACGTAGAATTAATTTAAGTACTTTACTATTAATTAAAAGAGAATATTTAAATTACATTTGTGCATTGAAAGAAAAATGCACGCTGTTTAAAATGAGCAGTGCCAAAACGTAGGTTAAATATGAAACTGGTGAACCTCTATACAGGGCGTTTCTGAAATACTTTGACAAGCTTTGGGAGCGGAATCGTTATATAAAAATAAATGAAAAACTTTTTTAATTTGTCTCCGAAACCGTTTCGTTTTCAGACAATCCGCCATTTTGTATTTTTTCCAAAAACATTTTAGCTTTTGTAGTAGTTGAGATATTGAAATCAGATTTGGAATACACATTTTTTATATAGTGGTTTACAAGTGTGCAAAAAAGAAAGACTCTATTTGTATTATTTTTAAAATGGCGACCGTTTAAAAGGTTTAGTGTTGAATATCTCAAAACCATTTACTTTACAAAAAGTACAAAGCAATAAATTTTCATCTTTTTCACTACAAATAAAATAATTTTTTTTATTTTTTCTGTAAGTCTAAGAATAGTCGAGTTATTAATAGAAAATCAAAAACATAATTTCTTGTTAGTTGTACACAACTAAGATTAGATTAGAAGAATTTTTTTTTTATTTCACAGAAAAAATATTTTAATAAACTAATTTTGTTTGTAGTTAAAAGAGAAAACTTTTTGTTTAATGCAATTAAAAAAAAAAAAAAAAATTAAATTAATTATTATGAGACATTTATTATTAAAATTATTCAAACACACACCATTTTGATAACAATAGAAATTCAGTCTAGAAACACCCTCTATGTAAGCATTGTATAGCTGCAAAGGAACTGGACTTAAATGAATTCATACTTTTTCTGTTAATAATAAAAAAATTGAACACAATTTGTTTTCAAATTAGAGCTGTTTCGATACAAATCGAAATCGTTGTAACTTACCCCAAAATTTGAGGTATCTAAAAAAAAATAAATAAATTATTCACGAGCTATGGCAAAAAAATCCCTACTAAATATTTTCATTAAAATCAGTCTTTTCGAGCACTGTACACACGACAAACGACAGAGAGATATTACAAAAACCATTTGAGTGATGTTTGAGGTGGTGTTTGAGGTTAGGGTTCAACATGGTAATCAATGTAAATATATGGGAGGGGAGTGAAAGGGTCTTTTAATGAATTAGTAAACATTTCTGATTTACTTGAAACTGCACACAAGAGTGGTAAGTGTCTATTTTATTTAATTACGAATAATTATTTACTCGTAAAAGTTTCGACAAATTTGACAAACTTGACAGAATTTGATTTGGGATAAATTAGAAATTATTAACTGGTTCTAATAATAAAATGTTTGAAAATGAAATTTAAATATCCTTGTGAGAAATATTGCTCTTTTTAACTTGAAGTATTGTAACGATACCAAAATTATAATCTTATAAAATCAAACACGCTTAAAAAAATAATCACATAATTAAACATATTCATTACCACCAACCAAATACATAACCCATATCATCAAAACCCATTCCACAGTAGATATAAATATTATTCATATTTTTCCTCCATATAATATAATTTGTACAGCATAAACAGTGGTAGAATTCATATTATGTGTTATAAGTTTAAAAAGAAAAAAAATAGAAGTACTATCACATTCGAGGGAATGGAAGTTTTTATGGTATACAAAAAAAGAAATATTTTGTGGCATTCTGTTTAAAAAATTCAAAGAGGCAACATCATTTGATGATCCAGAGAGATTAAGTGTTTTAAATGACAGTTTATTAAAAATTATTTAAAAAATAAATAAATAAAAAACCAATACCAAGTATCTAAAATATAATATTCGAATTAAGAACCATTGGTGAGTGAAATAGTTGTTTAGCTCTCCGTGAATTGATTCAACCTTGTTTCATCTTTCATACCCAAATCATTCAGATTATATCCAGACAAAATTAAAAACAAAAATTACAACTCTCGCATAATTCATTAAAGGCCGTAATAATAAATTCAAAACTCTGACCAAAAAAACTTTTATTAAAAAAACAATATAAATTCCATTTCTTTTTTAAACACAATACACCTTTTTTCATTCAATTTTGTATGACATTCACCCATCATTTATCCACCCCATCACACAGCTTTCCTTAATTTTTAAGGTATCACTTATCCTAATTTGTTTAGATTAAATAATTAGTGGTTTAGTTTATGTCATCCATACAAAAGTGTTGTAGAAATAACCCAAGGCAAAAGATACAGCCTGTTGAACTTTTAAACCCCGAGATTATGTGTAGACAACTCATTTTGTATACTTTGTAATTGAATTCCTCAAATAATAATGTTAAATAAATAAATGTTACTAAAATACATAGAAGTTTCATAAAATAATTGTATGGCATATTTGAATTATTTTATAGATCTAAGCTATGTTTACAGTATATTATTATGCAATACTAGTTTTAAGTAAATCAATTATTTTCTGACCTTATGCAGGGAACAGTAGAAGCTACATGTCTGGCAATATTCTTATCTCCACGTGGTAATATTTTTTAACTGGTTTTTGTGTCTTGTGCAAGGTAAAACATGCACAATAGTGTTACTTAGCAATAACGTGGCTTAGAATGATAATTTAAAATAATATTTGTTTATCAGTGTGAACAATTAATATTCTTATACAACGTTTAAACATAACCTTAAAATTTTATTTTAAATAAAAAATATTTAACAATACTGATTGGATGATATACCAAAAAAAAATGAAAACTTTTGACGATATTTTGCAATTTAATGAGGAAATTTTCCGCATCAATTTAGGCGTGGAGTTTTATATTAAATCCTAATTTGATATTTAAAAGAGCATTATTTTGTTATCGCACTGTTTAGCAAACTACGTCTCAACCAAAAAACCCTGGTTATCATCACCCAACGATCTTCAATAAAGTTTTTCTATTATTAAAAATGTTAAACACTAATTCGCAGAATAAACATTTCTCCTGTCAAATTCAGGCAGCTGGTAAAATGGTTTTCTAATTGATGAGTTGAATTATTTTGTTAATCCAAAGAAAGTATTGTTAACTAAATAGTTAATAATAATTTAATATTGAAGAACCTTAGGCATTTTACAAACTCTCAAGGCATTATAAGCAAAGTGAGTAAAGATCTAACAAAAATACTTTATTGCGTACTTTCCTAAAACGGCTTTATTGTATAAAGTAGCTGGATTATCTTTGCCCTCACTCCACACTCTTATTGTATAAACTAACTGGATTATCTTTGCCCTCACTCCACACTCTTATTGTATAAACTAACTGGATTATCTTCGCCCTCACTCCACACTGTTATTGTATAAAGTAGCTGGATTATCTTCGCCCTTACCCCACAGTCTTATTGTATAAAGTAGCTGAATTATCTTCGCTCTCACTCCACACTCTTATTGTATATACTAACTGGATTATCTTCGCCCTCACTCCACACTGTTATTGTATAAAGTAGCTGGATTATCTTCGCCCTTACCCCACAGTCTTATTGTATAAAGTAGCTGGATTATCTTCGCCCTTACCCCACAGTCTTATTGTATAAAGTAGCAGGATTATCTTCGCACTTACAGCACAGTCTTAGTGTATAAAGTAGCTGAATTATCTTCGCCCTCACTCCACACTCTTATTGTATAAACTAACTGGATTATCTTCGCACTTACCCCACAGTCTTATTGTATAAAGTAGCTGAATTATCTTCGCCCTCACTCCACACTCTTATTGTATATACTAACTGGATTATCTTCGCCCTCACTTCACACTCTTATTGTATAAAGTAGCTGGATTATCTTCGCCCTCACTCCACACTCTTATTGTATAAACTAACTGGATTATATTCGCCCTTACCCCACAGTCTTATTGTATAAAGTAGCTGAATTATCTTCGCCCTCACTCCACACTCTTATTGTATAAACTAACTGGATTATATTCGCCCTTACTCCACACTCTTATTGTATATACTAACTGGATTATCTTCGCCCTCACTCCACACTCTTATTGTATAAAGTAGCTGAATTATCTCCGCCCTCACTCCACACTCTTATTGTATATACTAACTGGATTATCTTCGCCCTTACCCCACAGTCTTATTGTATAAACTAACTGGATTATCTTTGCCCTCACTCCACACTCTTATTGTATAAACTAACTGGATTTTCTTCGCCCTTACCCCACAGTCTTATTGTATAAACTAACTGGATTATCTTTGCCCTCACTCCACACTTTTATTGTATAAACTAACTGGATTATCTCCGCCCTCACTCCACACTCTTATTGTATAAACTAACTGGATTATCTTCGCCCTTACCCCACAGTCTTATTGTATAAACTAACTGGATTATCTTTGCCCTCACTCCACACTCTTATTGTATAAACTAACTGGATTATCTTCGCCCTTACTCCACAGTCTTATTGTATAAACTAACTGGATTATCTTCGCCCTTACCCCACAGTCTTATTGTATAAACTAACTGGATTATCTTCGCCCTTACCCCACAGTCTTATTGTATAAACTAACTGGATTATCTTCGCCCTTACCCCACAGTCTTATTGTATAAACAAACTGGATTATCTTCGCCCTTACCCCACAGTCTTATTGTGTAAACAAACTGGATTATCTTCGCCCTTACCCCACAGTCTTATTGTATAAACACACTGGATTATCTTCGCCCTTACCCCACAGTCTTATTGTATAAACAAACTGGATTATCTTCGCCCTTACCCCACAGTCTTATTGTATAAACTAACTGGATTATCTTCGCCCTTACCCCACAGTCTTATTGTATAAACTAACTGGATTATCTTCGCCCTTACCCCACACTCTTATTGTATAAACAAACTGGATTATCTTCGCCCTTACCCCACAGTCTTATTGTATAAACAAACTGGATTATCTTCGCCCTTACCCCACACTCTTATTGTATAAACAAACTGGATTATCTTCGCCCTTACCCCACAGTCTTATTGTATAAACAAACTGGATTATCTTCGCCCTCACTCCACAGTCTTATTGTATAAACTAACTGGATTATCTTCGCCCTTACTCCACACTCTTATTGTATAAACTAACTGGATTATCTTCGCCCTTACCCCACAGTCTTATTGTATAAACAAACTGGATTATCTTCGCCCTCACTCCACAGTCTTATTGTATAAACTAACTGGATTATCTTCGCCCTTACTCCACACTCTTATTGTATAAACTAACTGGATTATCTTCGCCCTTACTCCACACTCTTATTGTATAAACTAACTGGATTATCTTCGCCCTCACTCCACAGTCTTATTGTAAAAACAAACTGGATTATCTTCGCCCTTACTCCACACTCTTATTGTATAAACTAACTGGATTATCTTCGCCCTTACCCCACAGTCTTATTGTATAAACTAACTGGATTATCTTCGCCCTTACTCCACACTCTTATTGTATAAACTAACTGGATTATCTTCGCCCTTACCCCACACTCTTATTGTATAAACAAACTGGATTATCTTCGCCCTTACCCCACAGTCTTATTGTATAAACTAACTGGATTATCTTTGCCCTCACTCCACACTCTTATTGTATAAACAAACTGGATTATCTTCGCCCTTACCCCACAGTCTTATTGTATAAACAAACTGGATTATCTTCGCCCTTACCCCACAGTCTTATTGTATAAACAAACTGGATTATCTTCGCCCTTACCCCACAGTCTTATTGTATAAACTAACTGGATTATCTTTGCCCTCACTCCACACTCTTATTGTATAAACAAACTGGATTATCTTCGCCCTTACCCCACAGTCTTATTGTATAAACAAACTGGATTATCTTCGCCCTTACCCCACAGTCTTATTGTATAAACAAACTGGATTATCTTCGCCCTTACCCCACAGTCTTATTGTATAAACTAACTGGATTATCTTCGCCCTTACCCCACAGTCTTATTGTATAAACTAACTGGATTATCTTCGCCCTTACCCCACACTCTTATTGTATAAACTAACTGGATTATCTTCGCCCTTACCCCACGCTCTTATTGTATAAACTAACTGGATTATCTTCGCCCTCACTCCACAGTCTTATTGTATAAACTAACTGGATTATCTTCGCCCTTACTCCACACTCTTATTGTATAAACTAACTGGATTATCTTCGCCCTTACCCCACACTCTTATTGTATAAACAAACTGGATTATCTTCGCCCTCACTCCACAGTCTTATTGTATAATTTACTGGATTATCTTCGCCCTTACCCCACACTCTTATTGTATAAACAAACTGGATTATCTTCGCCCTTACCCCACAGTCTTATTGTATAAACTAACTGGATTATCTTCGCCCTCACTCCACACTCTTATTGTATAAACTAACTGGATTATCTTCGCCCTTACCCCACACTCTTATTGTATAAACTAACTGGATTATCTTCGCCCTTACCCCACACTCTTATTGTATAAACAAACTGGATTATCTTCGCCCTTACTCCACACTCTTATTGTATAAACAAACTGGATTATCTTCGCCCTTACCCCACACTCTTATTGTATAAACAAACTGGATTATCTTCGCTCTTACTCCACACTCTTATTGTATAAACTAACTGGATTATCTTCGCCCTTACCCCACACTCTTATTGTATAAACTGGATTATCCTCGCCCTTACCCCACACTCTTATTGTATAAACAAACTGGATTATCTTCGCCCTTACCCCACAGTCTTATTGTGTAAACTAACTGGATTATCTTCGCCCTTACTCCACACTCTTATTGTATAAACTAACTGGATTATCTTCGCCCTTACTCCACACTCTTATTGTATAAACTAACTGGATTATCTTCGCCCTCACTCCACACTCTTATTGTATAAACTAACTGGATTATCTTCGCCCTTACTCCACACTCTTATTGTATAAACTCACTGGATTATCTTCACCCATACTCCACAGTGTTATTGTATAAACTAACTGCATTATCTTCGCCCTCACTCCACACTCTTATTGTATAAACTAACTGGATTATCTTCGCCCTCACTCCACACTCTTATTGTATAAACTAACTGGATTATCTTCGCCCTTACTCCACACTCTTATTGTATAAACTAACTGGATTATCTTCGCCCTTACTCCACACTCTTATTGTATAAACTAACTGGATTATCTTCGCCCTCACTCCACACTCTTATTGTATAAACTAACTGGATTATCTTCGCCCTCACTCCACAGTCTTATTGTATAAACTAACTGGATTATCTTCGCCCTCACTCCACACTCTTATTGTATAAACTAACTGGATTATCTTCGCCCTTACTCCACAGTCTTATTGTATAAACTAAGTGGATTATCTTCGCCCTTACTCCACACTCTTATTGTATAAACTCACTGGATTATCTTCACCCATACTCCACACTCTTATTGTATAAACTAACTGCATTATCTTCGCCCTCACTCCACACTCTTATTGTATAAACTAACTGGATTATCTTCGCCCTCACTCCACACTCTTATTGTATAAACTAACTGGATTATCTTCGCCCTTACTCCACACTCTTATTGTATAAACTAACTGGATTATCTTCGCCCTCACTCCACACTCTTATTGTATAAACTAACTGGATTATCTTCGCCCTTACTCCACAGTCTTATTGTATAAACTAACTGGATAACCTTCGCCCTCACTCCACAGTCTTATTGTATAAACTACCTGGATTATCTTCGCCCTCACTCCACACTCTTATTGTATAAACTAACTGGATTATCTTCGCCCTTACTCCACACTCTTATTGTATAAACTAACTGGATTATCTTCGCCCTCACTCCACACTCTTATTGTATAAACTAACTGGATTATCTTCGCCCTCACTCCACACTCTTATTGTATAAACTAACTGGATTATCTTCGCCCTCACTCCACAGTCTTATTGTATAAACTAACTGGATTATCTTCGCCCTTACTCCACAGTCTTATTGTATAAACTAACTGGATAACCTTCGCCCTCACTCCACAGTCTTATTGTATAAACTAACTGGATTATCTTCGCCCTTACTCCACAGTCTTATTGTATAAACTAACTGGATAACCTTCGCCCTCACTCCACAGTCTTATTGTATAAACTAACTGGATTATCTTCGCCCTCACTTCACAGTCTTATTGTATAAACTAACTGGATTATCTTCGCCCTCACTCCACAGTCTTATTGAATAAACTAACTGGATTATCTTCGCCCTCACTCCACAGTCTTATTGTATAAACTAACTGGATTATCTTCGCCCTCACTCCACACTGTTATTGTATAAAGTAGCTGGATTATCTTCGCCCTTACCCCACAGTCTTATTGTATAAAGTAGCTGAATTATCTTCGCTCTCACTCCACACTCTTATTGTATATACTAACTGGATTATCTTCGCCCTCACTCCACACTGTTATTGTATAAAGTAGCTGGATTATCTTCGCCCTTACCCCACAGTCTTATTGTATAAAGTAGCTGGATTATCTTCGCCCTTACCCCACAGTCTTATTTTATAAAGTAGCAGGATTATCTTCGCACTTACAGCACAGTCTTATTGTATAAACTAACTGGATAACCTTCGCCCTCACTCC
Organism: Aphrophora alni; assembly: GCA_963513935.1. Lineage (NCBI taxonomy): Eukaryota > Metazoa > Arthropoda > Insecta > Hemiptera > Aphrophoridae > Aphrophora > Aphrophora alni. The sequence continues at coordinate 147,456,106 of OY740768.1, forward strand.
ACAGTCTTATTGTATAAACTAACTGGATTATCTTCGCCCTCACTTCACAGTCTTATTGTATAAACTAACTGGATTATCTTCGCCCTCACTCCACACTCTTATTGTATAAACTAACTGGATAACCTTCGCCCTCACTCCACAGTCTTATTGTATAAACTAACTGGATTATCTTCGCCCTCACTCCACAGTCTTATTGTATAAACTAACTGGATTATCTTCGCCCTTACTCCACAGTCTTATTGTATAAACTAACTGGATAACCTTCGCCCTCACTCCACAGTCTTATTGTATAAACTAACTGGATTATCTTCGCCCTCACTTCACAGTCTTAATGTATAAACTAACTGGATAACCTTCGCCCTCACTCCACACTCTTATTGTGTAAACAAACTGGATAACCTTCGCCCTCACTCCACACTCTTATTGTATAAACTAACTGGATTATCTTCGCCCTCACTTCACACTCTTATTGTATAAACTAACTGGATAACCTTCGCCCTCACTCCACACTCTTATTGTATAAACTAACTGTATTATCTTCGCCCTTACCCCATAGTCTTATTGTATATACTAACTGGATTACCTTCGCCCTTACTCAACAGTCTTATTGTATAAAGTAGCTTGATTATCTTCGCCCTTACTCCACAATCTTATTGTATATACTAACTGGATTATCTTCGCCCTCACTCCACAGTCTTATTGTATAAACTAACTGGATTACCTTCGCCCTTACTCAACAGTCTTATTGTATAAAGTAGCTTGATATCTTCGCCCTTACTCCACACTCTTATTGTATATACTAACTGGATTATCTTCGCCCTCACTCCACAGTCTTATTGTATAAACTAACTGGATTACCTTCGCCCTTACTCAACAGTCTTATTGTATAAAGTAGCTTGATTATCTTCGCCCTTACTCCACAATCTTATTGTATATACTAACTGGATTATCTTCGCCCTTACTCCACACTCTTATTGTATAAACAAATTGGATTATCTTCGCCCTTACTCCACACTCTTATTGTATAAACTAACTGGATTATCTTCACCCTCGCTCCACACTCTTATTGTATAAACTAAGTGGATTATCTTCGCCCTCACTCCACAGTCTTATTGTATAAACTAACTGGATTATCTTCGCCCTTACTCCACAGTCTTATTGTATAAACTAACTGGATAACCTTCGCCCTCACTCCACAGTCTTATTGTATAAACTAACTGGATTATCTTCGCCCTCACTCCACAGTCTTATTGTATAAACTAACTGGATTATCTTCGCCCTCACTCCACAGTCTTATTGTATAAACTAACTGGATAACCTTCGCCCTCACTCCACAGTCTTAATGTATAAACTAACTGGATTATCTTCGCCCTCACTCCACAGTCTTATTGTATAAACTAACTGGATTATCTTCGCCCTCACTCCACAGTCTTATTGTATAAACTAAGTGGATTATCTTCGCCCTCACTCCACAGTCTTATTGTATAAACTAACTGGATTATCTTCGCCCTTACTCCACAGTCTTATTGTATAAACTAACTGGATAACCTTCGCCCTCACTCCACAGTCTTATTGTATAAACTAACTGGATTATCTTCGCCCTTACTCCACACTCTTATTGTATAAACTAACTGGATTATCTTCGCCCTTACCCCACACTCTTATTGTATAAACAAACTGGATTATCTTCGCCCTCACTCCACAGTCTTATTGTATAATTTACTGGATTATCTTCGCCCTTACCCCACACTCTTATTGTATAAACAAACTGGATTATCTTCGCCCTTACCCCACAGTCTTATTGTATAAACTAACTGGATTATCTTCGCCCTCACTCCACACTCTTATTGTATAAACTAACTGGATTATCTTCGCCCTTACCCCACACTCTTATTGTATAAACTAACTGGATTATCTTCGCCCTTACCCCACACTCTTATTGTATAAACAAACTGGATTATCTTCGCCCTTACTCCACACTCTTATTGTATAAACAAACTGGATTATCTTCGCCCTTACCCCACACTCTTATTGTATAAACAAACTGGATTATCTTCGCTCTTACTCCACACTCTTATTGTATAAACTAACTGGATTATCTTCGCCCTTACCCCACACTCTTATTGTATAAACTGGATTATCCTCGCCCTTACCCCACACTCTTATTGTATAAACAAACTGGATTATCTTCGCCCTTACCCCACAGTCTTATTGTGTAAACTAACTGGATTATCTTCGCCCTTACTCCACACTCTTATTGTATAAACTAACTGGATTATCTTCGCCCTTACTCCACACTCTTATTGTATAAACTAACTGGATTATCTTCGCCCTCACTCCACACTCTTATTGTATAAACTAACTGGATTATCTTCGCCCTTACTCCACACTCTTATTGTATAAACTCACTGGATTATCTTCACCCATACTCCACAGTGTTATTGTATAAACTAACTGCATTATCTTCGCCCTCACTCCACACTCTTATTGTATAAACTAACTGGATTATCTTCGCCCTCACTCCACACTCTTATTGTATAAACTAACTGGATTATCTTCGCCCTTACTCCACACTCTTATTGTATAAACTAACTGGATTATCTTCGCCCTTACTCCACACTCTTATTGTATAAACTAACTGGATTATCTTCGCCCTCACTCCACACTCTTATTGTATAAACTAACTGGATTATCTTCGCCCTCACTCCACAGTCTTATTGTATAAACTAACTGGATTATCTTCGCCCTCACTCCACACTCTTATTGTATAAACTAACTGGATTATCTTCGCCCTTACTCCACAGTCTTATTGTATAAACTAAGTGGATTATCTTCGCCCTTACTCCACACTCTTATTGTATAAACTCACTGGATTATCTTCACCCATACTCCACACTCTTATTGTATAAACTAACTGCATTATCTTCGCCCTCACTCCACACTCTTATTGTATAAACTAACTGGATTATCTTCGCCCTCACTCCACACTCTTATTGTATAAACTAACTGGATTATCTTCGCCCTTACTCCACACTCTTATTGTATAAACTAACTGGATTATCTTCGCCCTCACTCCACACTCTTATTGTATAAACTAACTGGATTATCTTCGCCCTTACTCCACAGTCTTATTGTATAAACTAACTGGATAACCTTCGCCCTCACTCCACAGTCTTATTGTATAAACTACCTGGATTATCTTCGCCCTCACTCCACACTCTTATTGTATAAACTAACTGGATTATCTTCGCCCTTACTCCACACTCTTATTGTATAAACTAACTGGATTATCTTCGCCCTCACTCCACACTCTTATTGTATAAACTAACTGGATTATCTTCGCCCTCACTCCACACTCTTATTGTATAAACTAACTGGATTATCTTCGCCCTCACTCCACAGTCTTATTGTATAAACTAACTGGATTATCTTCGCCCTTACTCCACAGTCTTATTGTATAAACTAACTGGATAACCTTCGCCCTCACTCCACAGTCTTATTGTATAAACTAACTGGATTATCTTCGCCCTTACTCCACAGTCTTATTGTATAAACTAACTGGATAACCTTCGCCCTCACTCCACAGTCTTATTGTATAAACTAACTGGATTATCTTCGCCCTCACTTCACAGTCTTATTGTATAAACTAACTGGATTATCTTCGCCCTCACTCCACAGTCTTATTGAATAAACTAACTGGATTATCTTCGCCCTCACTCCACAGTCTTATTGTATAAACTAACTGGATTATCTTCGCCCTCACTCCACACTGTTATTGTATAAAGTAGCTGGATTATCTTCGCCCTTACCCCACAGTCTTATTGTATAAAGTAGCTGAATTATCTTCGCTCTCACTCCACACTCTTATTGTATATACTAACTGGATTATCTTCGCCCTCACTCCACACTGTTATTGTATAAAGTAGCTGGATTATCTTCGCCCTTACCCCACAGTCTTATTGTATAAAGTAGCTGGATTATCTTCGCCCTTACCCCACAGTCTTATTGTATAAAGTAGCAGGATTATCTTCGCACTTACAGCACAGTCTTATTGTATAAACTAACTGGATAACCTTCGCCCTCACTCCACAGTCTTATTGTATAAACTAACTGGATTATCTTCGCCCTCACTTCACAGTCTTATTGTATAAACTAACTGGATTATCTTCGCCCTCACTCCACACTCTTATTGTATAAACTAACTGGATAACCTTCGCCCTCACTCCACAGTCTTATTGTATAAACTAACTGGATTATCTTCGCCCTCACTCCACAGTCTTATTGTATAAACTAACTGGATTATCTTCGCCCTTACTCCACAGTCTTATTGTATAAACTAACTGGATAACCTTCGCCCTCACTCCACAGTCTTATTGTATAAACTAACTGGATTATCTTCGCCCTCACTTCACAGTCTTAATGTATAAACTAACTGGATAACCTTCGCCCTCACTCCACACTCTTATTGTGTAAACAAACTGGATAACCTTCGCCCTCACTCCACACTCTTATTGTATAAACTAACTGGATTATCTTCGCCCTCACTTCACACTCTTATTGTATAAACTAACTGGATAACCTTCGCCCTCACTCCACACTCTTATTGTATAAACTAACTGTATTATCTTCGCCCTTACCCCACAGTCTTATTGTATATACTAACTGGATTACCTTCGCCCTTACTCAACAGTCTTATTGTATAAAGTAGCTTGATATCTTCGCCCTTACTCCACACTCTTATTGTATATACTAACTGGATTATCTTCGCCCTCACTCCACAGTCTTATTGTATAAACTAACTGGATTACCTTCGCCCTTACTCAACAGTCTTATTGTATAAAGTAGCTTGATTATCTTCGCCCTTACTCCACAATCTTATTGTATATACTAACTGGATTATCTTCGCCCTTACTCCACACTCTTATTGTATAAACAAATTGGATTATCTTCGCCCTTACTCCACACTCTTATTGTATAAACTAACTGGATTATCTTCACCCTCGCTCCACACTCTTATTGTATAAACTAAGTGGATTATCTTCGCCCTCACTCCACAGTCTTATTGTATAAACTAACTGGATTATCTTCGCCCTTACTCCACAGTCTTATTGTATAAACTAACTGGATAACCTTCGCCCTCACTCCACAGTCTTATTGTATAAACTAACTGGATTATCTTCGCCCTCACTCCACAGTCTTATTGTATAAACTAACTGGATTATCTTCGCCCTCACTCCACAGTCTTATTGTATAAACTAACTGGATAACCTTCGCCCTCACTCCACAGTCTTAATGTATAAACTAACTGGATTATCTTCGCCCTCACTCCACAGTCTTATTGTATAAACTAACTGGATTATCTTCGCCCTCACTCCACAGTCTTATTGTATAAACTAAGTGGATTATCTTCGCCCTCACTCCACAGTCTTATTGTATAAACTAACTGGATTATCTTCGCCCTTACTCCACAGTCTTATTGTATAAACTAACTGGATAACCTTCGCCCTCACTCCACAGTCTTAATGTATAAACTAACTGGATAACCTTCGCCCTCACTCCACAGTCTTAATGTATAAACTAACTGGATTATCTTCGCCCTTACCCCACAGTCTTATTGTATAAACTAACTGGATTACCTTCGCCCTTACTCAACAGTCTTATTGTATAAAGTAGCTTGATTATCTTCGCCCTTACTCCACACTCTTATTGTATATACTAACTGGATTATCTTCGCCCTCACTCCACAGTCTTAATGTATAAACTAACTGGATTATCTTCGCCCTCACTCCACAGTCTTATTGTATAAACTAACTGGATTATCTTCGCCCTTACTCCACAGTCTTTTTGTATAAACTAACTGGATTATCTTCACCCTCGCTCCACACTCTTATTGTATAAACTAAGTGGATTATCTTCGCCCTCACTCCACACTCTTATTGTATAAACTAACTGGATTATCTTCGCCCTTACTCCACACTTTTATTGTATAAACTAACTGGATTATCTTCGCCCTTACTTCACAGTCTTATTGTTTAAACTAACTGGATTATCTTCGCCCTTACTCCACAGTCTTATTGTATAAACTAACTGGATTATCTTCACCCTCGCTCCACACTCTTATTGTATAAACTAAGTGGATTATCTTCGCCCTCACTCCACACTCTTATTGTATAAACTAACTGGATTATCTTCGCCCTTACTCCACACTTTTATTGTATAAACTAACTGGATTATCTTCGCCCTTACTTCACAGTCTTATTGTTTAAACTAACTGGATTATCTTCGCCCTCACTCCACAGTCTTATTGTTTAAACTAACTGGATTATCTTCGCCCTTACTCAACAGTCTTATTGTATAAAGTAGCTTGATTATCTTCGCCCTTACTCCACAATCTTATTGTATATACTAACTGGATTATCTTCGCCCTTACTCCACAGTCTTATTGTATAAACTAACTGGATTATCTTCGCCCTCGCTCCACACTCTTATTGTATAAACTAACTGCATTATCTTCGCCCTTACTCCACAGTCTTATTGTATAAACTAACTGGATTATCTTCGCCCTCACTCCACGCTCTTATTGTATAAACTAACTGGATTATCTTCGCCCTCGCTCCACACTCTTATTGTATAAACTAACTGCATTATCTTCGCCCTCGCTCCACGCTCTTATTGTATAAACTAACTGGATTATCTTCGCCCTCACTCCACAGTCTTATTGTATAAACTAACTGGATTATCTTCGCCCTCGCTCTACACTCTTATTGTATAAACTAACTGCATTATCTTCGCCCTCACTCCACACTCTTATCGTATAAACTAACTGGATTATCTTCGCCCTCACTCCACACTCTTATTGTATAAACTAACTGGATTATCTTCGCCCTCACTCCACACTCTTATTGTATAAACTAACTGGATTATCTTCGCCCTCACTCCACAGTCTTATTGTATAAACTAACTGGATTATCTTCGCCCTCGCTCTACACTCTTATTGTATAAACTAACAGCATTATCTTCGCCCTCACTCCACGCTCTTATTGTATAAACTAACTGGATTATCTTCGCCCTCACTCCACACTCTTATTGTATAAACTAACAGCATTATCTTCGCCCTCACTCCACGCTCTTATTGTATAAACTAACTGGATTATCTTCGCCCTCACTCCACACTCTTATTGTATAAACTAACAGCATTATCTTCGCCCTCTCTCCACACTCTTATTGTACAAACTAACTGCATTATCTTCGCCCTCGCTCCACACTCTTATTGTATAAACTAACTGGATTATCTTCGCCCTCACTCCACACTCTTATTGTATAAACTAACAGCATTATCTTCGCCCTCACTCCACGCTCTTATTGTATAAACTAACTGGATTATCTTCGCCCTCGCTCCACAGTCTTATTGTATAAACTAACTGCATTATCTTCGCCCTCACTCCACAGTCTTATTGTATAAACTAACTGGATTATCTTCGCCCTCGCTCCACACTTATTGTATAAACTAACTATATTATCTTCGCCCTCACTCCACAGTCTTATTGTATAAAGTAGCTGGATTGTCTTTGCCCTCGCTCCACACTCTAATTGTATAAACTCAGTTGTAAACGGTCAAATATTCTTTGTTCCTGTTGGAATATTAAAAATAAAAAGAAAGACAAGCCTGAAGCATAATTTAAAATGTTTGATTACGGTTTACAATTGAAATTTTAATAAATAAAATTACGCAAGGTTTTTTTAGATCGAGTTTTGAGAATTGATTGAATTAACATTTCATTAAAAATCAGGTTTGTATTTCAAAACTAGAACTCCCCAATGGACGAGTGTTAACACTTTAGCTTGTCAATATAATCTTTGAAAATTAAATTTACTCCCTGTGAATCACTAATTGCGTCTTAGGTATATTATCCGTTCCAAGTAAACATCAGCTTTGGGGACAACCTCATTGAGTATTCCGTTGGACACGGGTTTACCGAGATTAGTTTCTGTTAGCATATGACGTAAGCAGACAGCAAATTGCAGCTTCTGATTCCATCATCTTCGTATACGGCAAACACGGTATAATCCTTTGAATTGAGTTATGAATTGAAATTACACACTAGTAAGTAGTTTATTAGAAATATAGAGTTTTAAAAACACTATGTTCATGTTTTATTGAACATGAATAATTAGATAATTTCTTTTTTTTCTCTTAGAAACCATTTTTCGTTTGTAGAACGTAAAATTAAAAGAAGTGAAATGTATATATATAAACCTTTGTAGCAATTTAAGATTAATTTAGATTATGTTTTGTTATATTAGTAATTTATTTTATAAGGAGCATCTTTTATATAACAAGATGATGAGCGCTCTCATGCTACTCACCCAGCCCCATCATATAATGCAATACAAGTAAATTAAATTAGATTACATTATATTAGGTTAGATTGAGTTACGTCAGATTTAATTAAAGTAGGTTTTGAAAGGTTAGGTTAGGTTAGGTCAGGTTTGAAATGATAAAAAGTTGAATTCTCGGGCCTAGAGTTTAATGTTTAATTGTTTTCACAGATCAAATCAAGACTATTATCCAGCATGCAATATTTTGTCCAATTTAATGTGTTATTAGTTGAATAACGAAAGAAATATTTTTTTAAACTCTTTAAAATGACCATTATTTTGATATTTCCAATTCTTTTTTTCTGGGTTCTATTTGAGCACACGATAGTCTCCTCTACCAAAATTCATTTTTGTGATACTATTGTGCTTACGTATAGACAATGACGATGTGCGGATAAAATAATTATAAAAATCAGTTTTTCAGTTTCTTGAGGAAAAGTGAAGATCAGTCAAAAAAAGCAGGTTGAAATCTTTTGCGGTTACAAAACTTAACTTGTTTTCGTATACTAGGTATACTTAACCTAACCTATTATAACCTAACTTAAACTATACTTTGTATACTAGGTAAAACCTAACCTAACCTATACTTCGTAACTAGATAAAACCTAACCTAACCTTACATAACCTAACCTAACCTAACCTAACCTAATCTTCGTATACTAGGTAAAACCTAACCTAACCTTACATAACCTAACCTAACCTAACCTAATCTTCGTAAGTATAGTTACTAGGTAAAACCTAACCTAACCTAATATATTTAACCTAACCTAATCTATTCTAACTTAACCTATACTTTGTATACTAGGTAAAACCTAACCTAACGTAACCTTACATAACCTAACCTAACCTTACATAACCTAACCTAACCTAACCTAATCTTTGTATACTAGGTAAAACCTAACCTAACCTAACATATTTAACCTAACCTAACCTAACATATTTAACCTAACCTAACCTAACTTAACCTATACTTTGTATACTAGGTAAAACCTAACCTAACGTAACCTTACATAACCTAACCTAACCTAACCTAATCTTCGTATACTAGGTAAAACCTAACCTAACCTAACATATTTAACCTAACCTAACCTAACCTAACTTAACCTATACTTTGTATACTAGGTAAAACCTAACCTAACGTAACCTTACATAACCTAACCTAACCTAACCTAATCTTCGTATACTAGGTAAAACCTAACCTAACCTAACATATTTAACCTAACCTAACCTAACTTAACCTATACTTCGTATACTAGGTAAAACCTAACCTAACATAACCTTACGTAACCAAATAATCTATTAACAGATTTAAACATAAATCAAACAACTGCAGTGGCTGTTTTTATTACAGTTTGGCATCGTATAATGTATTTCATTAAATTACTCTTCTGGAATTATTGTTTAAATACTTAAAATAGCATTTGTACTACTTACTTACACTGTCCATGTAAAATGAAGACGGGATGTAGTACGACTTAATTTAGCAGCTCCTTAATCAATACAATACATATCCATGGGCAATTCGTTGCTACTCCCTCTGGACAACTCTATTTATAAGTTTCAAGGTCACCTATTCTACTGCCACTTAGAAATAAAACTTTCAACATCATTTATAAAAAAAACACACAAATGAAAAAATAAAGAAGGATTTATAATTTTTTACCTTCACTTTAGTCAATTTATAGTTACCACCACTTTTGTCAATTTAACGTCTAGATCTTTTGTTCACCAATGATTTCCTAGTTAAATAAATGGACTAACAATTAGAAACACGGTCAACTTTCTTATATAACATTACAAAATTCAATAAAATAATTGTTAAAAATGTATTACACGTCAGTCATTTTTTGATTAAAGAAAAAGAATCCTGACATTGAATTACATTAAAATCACTTTAAATACAAATTACATGTGTAAAGTCTTAGATTTATGTGTTTTGTTGTGCGTATGATAGCTGATTATTTTACAACTATCATAGTCAATATTTGACCGAACTACAAAGAGATATTTTACCTAGAAGAAATTATTTTATTATTATATTTATTTACTAATAAACGCTCTCTACCAACTTTTTTATAAACTAAGAGTCGAAGCTTTTTGGAACCGTTAACTAGGTCACCTGAAGTTTCTTCTGATAGTTTAGAATATTTCGCCTCCTCAATTTAAATGTAGAATTTTTGAGTACTAAAAAGTTTCAAATGGGAACCCACAATTTGTGACATGTTAAATTAAATACAAAATTATGCTCACGAAATATTTTATGGATGACGGTAATTTTGAGATTAAAAAAAATATAAAATATCAAAAACATTAAAAAAGATTTTGACAAAATCATCATCCAAATGAAAAACATATCATCCACATTTTGTAACAATATTTGCCCTTAGTTTTGACTAAAAATACCTTATCATATTTATTTATTATTTATTTTTTTTTTTAATGTTTTGAATGTGCCTATAAGTATTAAACTTTTGCGAAACAGTAAATTTCAGTTCAAGATCAAATGGTTTTCTCAGATTAGACTAGCAAATATTTTAAAATCTGTTTAGTGTTATAGTTTCACAAATTAAGAAATTTTACAATTTAAAAATTCTGAAATACATTTTATACCATTATTTTGATTAGGGTCATCCAAAAAATATTTCCTAAGCATAAATAATTTTGTCTTTGTATGCCTTTTAATTAGAGATATCACAAAATGTGGGTTTCTGTTTAAACATTTTAAGCACCCCCCCCATTTCCGTTTTCAGGAGAAGTGCAAAATGTAAAATTATAATAAAGAAATTTCAGTGACTTATATACAAAGTGTAAAATAAGTCCTCCTGATGCAACTAATTAAAATGTAAACATATTGAGATACCAAGTTTCGTAAGGAATTTTGATTTGGCCTGGACAGTCGAGTTGACCACAGATTGTTCCTAACCTTAATTTAAACAGATGTTTATTTGTCTGTACAGTATATTGAAGCTAAACAGCACTTTTTATATTTCTATTTAGGTTGAGAAATATCGGTAACTACTCTATTTTTATTCTTTTTATAAAAAATTTGATAATTATTATTTTCTTATTTTAAAATTGTTTTACTCTGAAAGATATTTATAATCTTTTCGTTTCATCATTAATTTCACTACACAATGGATTTTACAAACAGTGAAAAGGTTCATGTAATAGAAATTTATTTTACAAGTCATAAGAATTGCGTACTACCAGAGACCACTATCCAAATAGAAGTGTGTCTGTTGGAAGGTTTGGATAATTTTTATTAGTTCAACAAATTGTTTATTTTACGTTTAGTCATTTGTTGATGTTTACACTTTCTATACTATGACTAATTAATTTTTTAAGTTGATTCAAAAACGAGAAGTACGAAAAATCGGCTACAGAAAATTCATCACAAGTCAATTTTTCTAAACTTTAAACGTGTAGATTCATCAAGATTTTACAAAGAATAACTAAGTATAGAATTATAAAATATGTAGAGTTCTATAAGAAACTTTAGGTTATCAGCCATATTGGTCAATGGCGCCAATTTCTTTTTAACTTTGGAATAATTATTTTTAATAACCATGAAAGCGTAATGCATGTTCTCCATTTAATTTTTTCGATATATCAATAGCTTATTAGACACCAATGGTGGCAAAAATAAAATTATCATACTTTAAATATATACATGTACATTAATTAAGTTATTTGCGCCAGTTGGTATTTTCACAAGAAAGAAACCATTTTAAGTTAGACCTATGCGATCTTATTTACTTTGATAAAACTAATTTCATACAAGGGGTTCCTTCCTCTCATTCAGAAAAAACAAAACATTTGATAACAAACTCGTATAAATCGAATATTTCTAAAGATTTTTTTAACGATTTAATCAGTTAGGAATATCTTTTTCAACGCAAATTTTCAATGTAATACAACTCTTCTTGAAGTTGGCCTAGATGTAGAATACTAAGAGCGATTTTGGAAATTATGTTTTTAAACACACCCCTTCCAAAAAAAAAACATTATACCTAAAATTAGCATTAAATTTACCATTTCGTCTATGTTACTATATTTTATTTTTCCTGTTGTAAGGATAATAGTATTTGAGATGTTGAATTACTATCAGAGTTTTTTAAAGAAGAAATCCGAAAAAAGAAAATCAACCACTTCAACACGGTAGTAGTATGGATATCGAAATTTATATTTACCAGATGTTAGTCACGTAACATAACATGTTTATGATATAAAAATAAAATTACGATATTTATAGAAATGATCTGATGAACACTACGGGGAGTAATAAACCCCTGCCGTACATTAATGTGCCCAACATTAGTGTGCATTATTTAGGTACGGCCATTACATTCATCTCCTGGCATTAACTATTCATTTTTATATTGACTCAAATGTATAACGAGAACAATACAAAGACAATTCAATTAATTTAAATGTCGTAACATATTTCATATTCCATTTTTATAATAACGAAAAATGAAAGTTGATTTTAGCAGATTTTAGACATTAATAATGTGGCTTCAAATTTTGGTAAAAACTTTCACTTTTACATAGGGCTACACATATAGTTACAGTAGAAATTATTATAAAAAATGTTTTGTAATTTATTTAGTTCTAAACATATTAAGCTTCAGTCTAAAAAATATTGTTTCAGAACGAAATCTGATAATATAAATTCATCATATCCTTGATGTTTTATTTTAACTAACAATTAAATTACCTTTAATGGTTTCCACCAGGTGACTTCTTTTTTAAAACACTAACGCATTTCAAAGCATCTTCTCCATCTTCTGAGTTCTATTTCTTTTCACTCAGTTGAGATCGTTAACACATTAAAATAAAACATGGTTTTATTTTAGGTAATATTTGTAGTAACAGGTTAGTTAATATATTTAAATTCTATATTTTAAAATTGTTATACAATCTTGTTGAGCACTGTGGTAAAATTCACAATAATGATTCGAATTTACCCCTAACCACAATCATTGGAAACTTTAAAATAAAACACAATTATCTGATTAATTGTTCTTTATTAATTATTTCCACTAAATGCCCTGATGTACATTTCGATAGCATGGTTATCATCATCGGAGGGTCTTGCTTCTAAACTAAATATTACCTTACATATCTACTAATGAAATATAATTAAACATAAAACTATAATAACCTGAATTCAAGCTAAAATCCCTCCCACTCCCCAGATCAGTTGGCCACTAAGATAGAGGCTTGGGCTGGCCTATTGTCAAGTTATTGTTATATGTCTTTGACCTATGGAGTGGGGTGAAAGATAACTGTACCTCTAACAAAACTAATGAGAACAGGTGGCCTACTCCTTACAAAAGTCTTTATAAACTTAACAATACAAAACAATCTGACTACTTAATTTATTACATCTGTATTTTCCCTTGATTAGAACGAAAATTAATCTCTCTCTCTCTCTCTCTCTCTCTCTCTCTCTCTCTCTCCCTCTCTTCCTCTCTCTCTCTCTCTCTCTCTCTCTCTCTCTCTCTCTCTCTCTCTCTCTCTCTCTCTCTCTCTCTCTCTCTCTCTCTCTCTCTCTCTCTCTCTCTCTCTCTCTCTCTCTCTCTCTCTCTCTCTCTCTCTATATATATATATATATGTTGTAAGATATATATATCTTACAACTAATTGAATACATATGTTACTTAGATATACTTAATATAGATTTTACAACTATTAAAATACATATGTTTATTCTAACTTAACTTGTTATATATAGACATAACTTAATACCTGTATAAATCTCATAACTAAAATACATAGTTAATTTTACATAATTTAAAAACTGTATTTCCCTAAGATTACCGTGAAAGTTAATATCTTGGTTTCAACAAAGAGAAAAGACAAGCATTAGGGATAGGTCCTTTATCTGCATTCAATAACCTGCCATCATTGCAATTTGCAATGAAAATGCTTTCATAACTGTTCAATAACTTGTTTGAGATTACATTTTTCACTAGTTTTACATAATTCAAATCTAAATCATGATTTGTTTCAAGTATATGTTCAGCTAAACTAGACTTTACTGGCCTGTCGTATTTGATGTGAAATAAATGTTCTTTAAATCTAGTCAATATTTTTCTCTATGTTTGTCCAATATAGTTCTTATCGAATGTAGTTAATTTGAAGTGAATTAAGTTAGTTCGAGTTAATTTGAAAAATTCGACTTCCTAATACCCCCATATACGTTTTAAATTTGTTTGATAGCATACAAAAATGTTGTTTTAATGGTTTTCTGATCTTTTGAAACAACATTTCAGGAAAAAATATTACTGCCACTTTAAGGGTACTTATAGTGAGTAAGTCCTTGGCTATCCCTAGGGATCTTAACTGTATATGCATTTTTATATAGTTTGGGTCAGATCTCTCTCTTTAATTTTTTCTTACAAGGTGAGAATTTAATCGATTCTCTTCTGTTCATGTTATTAGAGGATTCGAGGGCTAAGAGGTCTTTATTTTATTTTCTTCTTTTTATTTTATTTGGCGATGAAGACCCAGAGGTTTTCCCTTTTAAACAACCAGAAACAAAACTAAATTATCCCGCTCTCGTTCCCATCTGTTCATAATTGCAGCCTATTTGTTGTATTCAGTTGGTCTGTATCATAAAATCTATCATGTCATTATTTTTAAAGGCAACATACATTTGTTAATGGCCTGTAAACACGAAACAATTGAGGTAGAAAGCTTGTTTATGTTAAACAAATGCAACATTGTAATTATGCTCTAAATTTATTTTCGTAAACATGGGAGACAAAATTAATATGACGATAGGCAAACATTGTATACATGTTGGGCTTAGTAGAAAATGTTGCGTTAATCTGGAAATTGACTTCTATCTAAATGAATTTATTGTTTATATAAGTAATAAAATATATATTTACTGGATGTAAATGAAGTTGTCCAATTTAAATTCCCCTACCCGATATTCCTAGATTGTCTTTGTAAATGAATCCTTTTGAAATGTTCTATGCATAAATTAAATTTATAAAATTACAAAAATATAAATTTTATTTTGTACGACAGTTTTAATAAACTCAACTTTATAAATATAACTTTGATACTTGATTTTTTAGAGTTTATTTAGACCCTGATGCTATTACAATATTCGAAAGCTAAGGTCTTTGTTGTATCTTATTTTTTATATGAAATGTAATGACGGAGAGTTTTATCACATTAAAACACCAAGAACATAAAATTTAGTCTTATTTTGAAACAGTTGTCCAAACAGATTTTGTATTGTAGTTGAACACTCTATTTTGTTTTAAAGTTATTTGATAATTATTATTTTTCATATTAATATTTTTTATTCTAACATTTTCCATCAAAATACGCAACGTTTCCTGAGTATTAATCAATTACTGTTGTCAAATGATAAACTTAAAGAAAAAAAAAGTTAAAATCAATCACATAGAACTGTTTTTCACTGCTCTAAATTTATTATTTTATAATTGAAGTTACTCACGAAACGTCGTTTATTTGTTTTTACGTACAAAAAAGTTTCAGAGAGGAGTCATCATTAGGTCCAACTCAGATTTGAAGTAGTGATCACTAGAGCAATACTTCATTTTAAATATTTTCCAACGAACAAATAGTTGATTATAATAAAACTTTGTCCTTAGTTTTAAAACATTGTTTCTTCTCTATAAATCTAGTGTATTTGTGAACTAGTAAAATAGATTTATTTCACATTATTATCGTGAAAACAATAAGATTTTTAATTTAAACCTTAAATACAAATGAAATCAAATAATAATAGTTGATGCAATTATTTGGTAATAAAAAGTCTGTATGTAAGAATTATATATATAAAGAAAAGAACATAAAATAAGACTTCTAGCCCTTAAATATTCTAATAGCATCATGGTTGGAAGAGAATAGGAGTTGGTCCAATAGTTTACTCATATGGCAGATGAAGCAAGGGATCTAAGTGAAAACTAAATGAAAAAAGGTTTAGATCCAGCTAGTCTCCCTCGGGATTGGCAACCCCGTACTCACTAAACTGAGCACCGGAAGGTATATATTAAAAGCGAGTAATTTAAAAAATCAATTAATTAAATGCCAACATTTAATGTAAGGCATAAACTGTTTATGATAGGTGGAATTTACACAGTCTTTCCTTAATATATTACGTAACGTTGTTACAGTAGACTACTCTAAGTAAATCATCTCATTTAGTATTCCGTTGGTCAAAGGTTTACTGAGATTACCGTCTGTTAACATGTGACGTCATCAAAGGCATTAATTTGTCATTTCTGATAAACCTCAACTACAGAGAGTATGTGTTCAGTGTATACTTATTGATATTTATTGTAAGAGAGACAATCATAAAACAAAATATCATGTCGTTCTCAAATTTTTATAAATTAAGCTGTTAAATACCAAGATGGTATGATCCCATTATGGTGTATACCCATCTTTTCTATGTAAACCAACCGTTAACAATGTTTACAGAATACGTTAATTTCACATATCCTTATTCTTGTGAAGGATACACTTGACTCTGAGCAGCATCGTGTCTTTAGTCTCTACTAGTTTTTCCATGGAGTTGCAATTTTACTAATAGCTTAATCATTTGTTATTGTACCTCATAACAAATTTTATGTGTGCAATGTGTCTTTAATTTTAAACCTGCTTTGTGCTTACGTAATAAAAGCAAAGAGAAAGAAAAAAAGGGGCAATAACAGACAGATGTTTACGTACAAACGGCAAACGGTAAAAATAACAGATGGTCGACTTACGTACAGACAATGATAATAACAGACGGACGGCTATCTTCCAGATGAGAATAAAAAGAAACGGTAAGCTTACGTACAAACGGCAATAACAACAGACGGAGAACTAACGTACAGAACACGATAATAACAGAAGGATGACTTAAATAGACGGAAATAATAACAAACTCTTAGCTTACGTACAGACGAACAATAATAACAGACGGAGGGTTTGCGTACAAACGGCAATAATAACAGACACATAGCTTACGTACAAACGACAATAAGACGAACTGTTTACGAACAAACGGTGATAATAAGAAACGGAGAGGTTACGTACAAACGGCAATAATAACAGACGGACGGTTTGTGTACAAACGGCAATAATAAAAGACACATAGCTTACGTACAAACGACAATAAGACGAACTGTTTACGAACAAACGGTGATAATAACAAAGGGAGAGGTTACGTACGAACGGCAATAATAACAGACACATAGCTTACGTACAAAAGACAATAAGACGAACTGTTTACGAACAAACGGTGATAATAACAAAGGGAGATGTTACGTACGAACGGCAATAATAACAGACGGAGGGTTTGCGTACAAACGGCAATAATAACAGACACATAGCTTACGTACAAACGACAATAAGACGAACTGTTTACGAACAAACGGTGATAATAACAAAGGGAGAGGTTACGTACGAACGGCAATAATAACAGACACATAGCTTACGTACAAAAGACAATAAGACGAACTGTTTACGAACAAACGGTGATAATAACAAAGGGAGATGTTACGTACGAACGGCAATAATAACCGACGGAGGGTTTGCGTACAAACGGCAATAATAACAGACACATAGCTTACGTACAAACGACAATAAGACGAACTGTTTACGAACAAACGGTGATAATAACAAAGGGAGAGGTTACGTACGAACGGCAATAATAACAGACACATAGCTTACGTACAAACGACAATAAGACGAACTGTTTACGAACAAACGGTGATAATAACAAAGGGAGAGGTTACGTACGAACGGCAATAATAACAGACACATAGCTTACGTACAAAAGACAATAAGACGAACTGTTTACGAACAAACGGTGATAATAACAAAGGGAGATGTTACGTACGAACGGCAATAATAACAGACGGAGGGTTTGCGTACAAACGGCAATAATAACAGACACATAGCTTACGTACAAACGACAATAAGACGAACTGTTTACGAACAAACGGTGATAATAACAAAGGGAGAGGTTACGTACGAACGGCAATAATAACAGACACATAGCTTACGTACAAAAGACAATAAGACGAACTGTTTACGAACAAACGGTGATAATAACAAAGGGAGATGTTACGTACGAACGGCAATAATAACCGACGGAGGGTTTGCGTACAAACGGCAATAATAACAGACAAATAGCTTACGTACAAACGACAATAAGACGAACTGTTTACGAACAAACGGTGATAATAACAAAGGGAGAGGTTACGTACGAACGGCAATAATAACAGACACATAGCTTACGTACAAACGACAATAAGACGAACTGTTTACGAACAAACGGTGATAATAACAAAGGGAGAGGTTACGTACGAACGGCAATAATAACAGACGGAGGGTTTGCGTACAAACGGCAATAATAACAGACACATAGCTTACGTACAAACGACAATAAGACGAACTGTTTACGAATAAACGGTGATAATAACAAACGGAGAGCTTACGTACAGACGAACAATAATAACAGACGGAGGGTTTGCGTACAAACGGCAATAATAACAGACACATAGCTTACGTACAAACGACATAAGACGAACTGTTTACTGGTTCAACGTTAACGCTCATACTTTTTGCCTAATATATAAGTAACCTAACCTAACCTATAAACAGTTTTTTTTTTTCAAAAGTCATTATTTAGTTATTTAAATTCTACCAAAATAGCAACTAAGCTAATTGAATTTTATTTAATATGTGCTTTGTAGTATGTTTTTAAATTATAACTAACCCAATGAAATGTAATATTTTCAAATCCAATAAATAAATCATTACTGACGATACAACTCTGATCAAATTTAAAATTTCATAATAATAATAATTTAATCGAATTTGAAATATTGGAATATTCAATTAGATCACAAATTCAAAATGAAATACAAACATTGTTTTATAATTGTTGACGTTCGTTATTTGATAGAGTTAGGCCTAGTTTTAATTGATTAATTATTCGATTTGGTTTATTTAAGAAGGACAGTCGTTTTGAAAAAAAATGATCTCTGTATAGAGGGACAATGTAAACTCTGAGGATTAAAGCTAAATATTTCAGTTTTAATCACATATGTACCGAGTAATAATTTAAATACAGGTGACGTCCAACAGAATTCATAATGAGCTGAAGTCTATGACGAGGCTCAATTCAGAAGCTTATGTCCTTTTAAATAAAATATTAATACACGGTTTGACATACGCAAAGTAAATTAATTTTTATTGGAGAGATATTTAGTGTTAATTTTTGTAGGTATTTAAAAGGAAGAACACTCTAAATTTAACTAACGTCAATGGTTTGGAGATTATTATTTAAGTGAATATATGTACTTTATTAAAAAAATAAAATAAAAATTACTTACTGTATTTAAACCAATGCGTAATAATTTTTGTTTTTTGGATAATTATTTCTAAAATCTAGTGGTTTTGTACTTCTCTCTCTCTCTCTCTCTCTCTCTCTCTCTCTCTCTCTCTCTCTCTCTCTCTCTCTCTCTCTCTCTCTCTCTCTCTCTCTCTCTCTCTCTCTCTCTCTCTCTCTCTCTCTCTCTCTCTCTCTCTCTCTCTCTCTCTCTCTCTCTCTCTCTCTCTCTCTCTCTCTCTCTATCTCTCTCTCTCTCTCATATATATATTGATGAAGTCGAAGATCTGTAATAGGCCTATTATAGTATTAGACGAGGATTTGGTTAAAATAAAAATGTAGCTCACTAACAGATAGAGGCATAAACAAGTTTCCAGTACCTGTGACAGTTGCAGTGACATCTACACATTTAAAGGTCTGTGAGAGGCTTAACAGATAGAGGCATAAACAAGTTTACAGTACCTGTGACAGTTGCAGTGACATCTAAACTTTTTAAGGTCTGTGAGAGGCTTAACAGGTAGAGGCATAAACAAGTTTACACTACCTGTAACAGTTGCAGTCACATCTACACATTTAAAGGTATGTGAGAGGCTTAACAGATAGAGGCATAAACAAGTTTACAGTACCTGTGACAGTTGCAGTGACATCTAAACTTTTTAAGGTCTGTGAGAGGCTTAACAGATAGAGGCATAAACAAGTTTACAGTACCTGTGACAGTTGCAGTGACATCTACACATTTAAAGGTCTGTGAGAGGCTTAACAGATAGAGGCATAAACAAGTTTACAGTACCTGTGACAGTTGCAGTGACATCTACACATTTAAAGGTCTGTGAGAGGCTTAACAGATAGAGGCATAAACAAGTTTACAGTACCTGTGACAGTTGCAGTGACATCTAAACTTTTTAAGGTCTGTGAGAGGCTTAACAGATAGAGGCATAAACAAGTTTACAGTACCTGTGACAGTTGCAGTTACGTCTAAACATTAAGAGGTGGTGAGAGACTTAATATATAGAGGCATAAACAAGTTTACAATACCTGTGACAGTTGCAGTGACATCTACACATTTAAAGGTCTGTGAGAGGCTTAACAGATAGAGGCATAAACAAGTTTACAGTACCTGTGACAGTTGCAGTTACGTCTAAACATTAAGAGGTGGTGAGAGACTTAATATATAGAGGCATAAACAAGTTTACAATACCTGTGACAGTTGCAGTGACATCTACACATTTAAAGGTCTGTGAGAGGCTTAACAGATAGAGGCATAAACAAGTTTACAGTACCTGTGACAGTTGCAGTTACGTCTAAACATTAAGAGGTGGTGAGAGACTTAATATATAGAGGCATAAACAAGTTTACAATACCTGTGACAGTTGCAGTGACATCTACACATTTAAAGGTCTGTGAGAGGCTTAACAGATAGAGGCATAAACAAGTTTACAGTACCTGTGACAGTTGCAGCGACATCTAAACATTAAAAGATCGTGAGAGACTTAACAGATAGAGGCAGAAACAAGTTTACAGTACCTGTGACAGTTGCAGTTACGTCTAAACATTAAGAGGTGGTGAGAGACTTAATAGATAGAGGCATATACAAGTTTACAGTACATGTGACAGTTGCAGTTACGTCTAAACATTAAAAGGTTTCTGAGAGGCTTAACAGTTAGAGGCATAAACAAGTTTACAGTACCGGTGACAGTTGCAGTGACATCTAAACATAAAAGGTCGTGAGAGAATTAATAGATAGAGGCATAAACAAGTTTAAAGTACCTGTGACAGTTGCAGTGGCATCTAAACATTTAAAGGTCTGAGAGCGGCTTAACAGATAGAGGCATAAACAAGTTTACAGTACCTGTGACAGTTGCAGTAACATCTACACACTTAAAGGTCTGTGAGAGACTTAACAGATAGAGGCATAAACAAGTTTACAGTACCTGTGACAGTTGCAGTCACATCTAAACATTTAAAGGTCTGTGAGAGGCTTAACAGATAGAGGCATAAACAAGTTTACAGTACCTGTAACAGTTGCAGTTACGTCTAAACATTTAAAGGTCTGTGAGAGACTTAACAGATAGAGGCATAAACAAGTGTACAGTACCTATGACAGTTGCAGTCACATCTAAACATTTAAAGGTCTTTGAAATGCTTAACAGATAGAGGCATAAACAAGTTTACAGTACCTGTAACAGTTGCAGTGACATCTACACATTTAAAGGTCTGTGAGAGGCTTAACAGATAGAGGCATAAACAAGTTTACAGTACCTGTGACAGTTGCAGTGACATCTAAACTTTTTAAGGTCTGTGAGAGGCTTAACAGGTAGAGGCATAAACAAGTTTACAGTACCTGTGACAGTTGCAGTCACATCTAAACATTTAAAGGTCTGTGAGAGGCTTAACAGATAGAGGCATAAACAAGTTTACAGTACCTGTGACGGTTGCAGTTACGTCTAAACATTAAGAGGTGGTGAGAGACTTAATATATAGAGGCATAAACAAGTTTACAATACCTGTGACAGTTGCAGTGACATCTACACATTTAAAAGGTCTGTGAGAGGCTTAACAGATAGAGGCATAAACAAGTTTACAGTACCTGTGACAGTTGCAGCGACATCTAAACATTAAAAGATCGTGAGAGACTTAACAGATAGAGGCAGAAACAAGTTTACAGTACCTGTGACAGTTGCAGTTACGTCTAAACATAAGAGGTGGTGAGAGACTTAATAGATAGAGGCATATACAAGTTTACAGTACATGTGACAGTTGCAGTGACATCTACACATTTAAAGGTCTGTGAGAGGCTTAACAGATAGAGGCATAAACAAGTTTACAGTACCTGTGACAGTTGCAGCGACATCTAAACATTAAAAGATCGTGAGAGACTTAACAGATAGAGGCAGAAACAAGTTTACAGTACCTGTGACAGTTGCAGTTACGTCTAAACATAAGAGGTGGTGAGAGACTTAATAGATAGAGGCATATACAAGTTTACAGTACATGTGACAGTTGCAGTCACATCTACACATTTAAAGGTCTGTGAGAGGCTTAACAGATAGAGGCATAAACAAGTTTACAGTACCTGTGACAGTTGCAGTTACGTCTAAACATTAAAAGGTTTCTGCGAGGCTTAACAGTTAGAGGCATAAACAAGTTTACAGTACCGGTGACAGTTGCAGTGACATCTAAACATAAAAGGTCGTGAGAGAATTAATAGATAGAGGCATAAACAAGTTTAAAGTACCTGTGACAGTTGCAGTGGCATCTAAACATTTAAAGGTCTGTGAGAGACTTAACAGATAGAGGCATAAACAAGTTTACACTACCTGTGACAGTTGCAGTCACATCTATACATTAAAAGGTCTGTGAGAGGCTTAACAGATAGAGGCATAAACAAGTTTACAGTACCTGTGACAGTTGCAGTTAGGTCTAAACATTAAAAGGTCGTGAGAGACTTAACAGATAGAGGCATAAACAAGTTTACACTACCTGTGACAGTTGCAGTTACGTCTAAACATTAAGAGGTCGTGAGAGACTTAACAGATAGAGGCATAAACAAATTTACAGTACCTGTGACAGTTGCAGTCACATCTAAACATTTAAAGGTCTGTGAGAGGCTTAACAGATAGAGGCATAAACAAGTTTACAGTACCTATGACAGTTGCAGTGACATCTACACATTTAAAGGTCTGTGAGAGGCTTAACAGATAGAGGCATAAACAAGTTTACAGTACCTGTGACAGTTGCAGTGACATCTACACATTTAAAGGTCTGTGAGAGACTTAACAGATAGAGGCATAAACAAGTTTACACTACCTGTGACAGTTGCAGTTACGTCTAAACATTAAAAGGTCGTGAGAGACTTAACAGATAGAGGCATAAACAAGTTTACAGTACCTATGACAGTTGCAGTCACATCTAAACATTAAAAGGTCTGTGAGAGACTTAACAGATAGAGGCATAAATAAGTTTACAGTACCTGTGACAGTTGCAGTGACATCTACACATTTAAAGGTCTGTGAGAGACTTAACAGATAGAGGCATAAACAAGTTTACACTACCTGTGACAGTTGCAGTCACATCTATACATTAAAAGGTCTGTGAGAGGCTTAACAGATAGAGGCATAAACAAGTTTACAGTACCTGTGACAGTTGCAGTGACATCTACACATTTAAAGGTCTGTGAGAGACTTAACAGATAGAGGCATAAACAAGTTTACACTACCTGTGACAGTTGCAGTTACGTCTAAACATTAAAAGGTCTGTGAGAGGCTTAACAGATAGAGGCATAAACAAGTTTACAGTACCTGTGACAGTTGCAGTTAGGTCTAAACATTAAAAGGTCGTGAGAGACTTAACAGATAGAGGCATAAACAAGTTTACACTACCTGTGACAGTTGCAGTTACGTCTAAACATTAAGAGGTCGTGAGAGACTTAACAGATAGAGGCATAAACAAATTTACAGTACCTGTAACAGTTGCAGTGACATCTACACATTTAAAGGTCTGTGAGAGGCCTAACAGATAGAGGCATATACAAGTTTACAGTACCTGTGACAGTTGCAGTGACATCTACACATTTAAAGGTCTGTGAGAGACTTAACAGATAGAGGCATAAACAAGTTTACAGTACCAGTGACAGTTGCAGTGACATCTACATATTAAAAGGTCTGTGAGAGGCTTAACAGATAGAGGCATATACAAGTTTACAGTACCTGTGACAGTTGCAGTCACATCTACACATTTAAAGGTCTGTGTGAGACTTAACAGATAGAGGCATAAACAAGTTTACAGTACCTGTGACAGTTGCAGTGACATCTAAACATTAAAAGGTCTCTGAAAGGCTTAACAGATAGAGGCATAAACAAGTTTACAGTACCTGTGACAGTTGCAGTTACGTCTAAACATTAAAAGGTCTCTGAAAGGCTTAACAGATAGAGGCGTAAACAAGTTTACAGTACCTGTGACAGTTGCGGTCACATCTACACATTTAAAGGTCTGTGTGAGACTTAACAGATAGAACCATAAACAAGTTTACAGTACCTGTGACAGTTGCGGTCACATCTACACATTTAAAGGTCTGTGTGAGACTTAACAGATAGAGGCATAAACAAGTTTACAGTACCTGTGACAGTTGCAGTGACATCTAAACATTTAAAGGTCTGTGAGAGACTTAACAGATAGAGGCATAAACAAGTTTACAGTACCTGTGACAGTTGCAGTCACATCTAAACATTTAAAGGTCTATGAGAGACTTAACAGATAGAGGCGTAAACAAGTTTACAGTACCTGTGACAGTTGCAGTCACATCTACACATTTAAAGGTCTGTGTGAGACTTAACAGATAGAGGCGTAAACAAGTTTACAGTACCTGTGACAGTTGCAGTCACATCTAAACATTTAAAGGTCTATGAGAGACTTAACAGATAGAGGCGTAAACAAGTTTACAGTACCTGTGACAGTTGCAGTCACATCTACACATTTAAAGGTCTGTGTGAGACTTAACAGATAGAGGCGTAAACAAGTTTACAGTACCTGTGACAGTTGCAGTGACATCTAAACATTTAAAGGTCTCTGAGAGGCTTAACAGATAGAGGCGTAAACAAGTTTACAGTACCTGTGACAGTTGCAGTCACATCTAAACATTTAAAGGTCTGTGAGAGACTTAACAGATAGAGGCATAAACAAGTTTACAGTACCTATTACAGTTGCAGTGACATCTAAACATTTAAAGGTCTCTGAGAGGCTTAACAGATAGAGGCATAAACAAGTTTACAGTACCTATGACAGTTGCAGTCACATCTAAACATTAAAAGGTCTGTGAGAGACTTAACAGATAGAGGCATAAACAAGTTTACAGTACCTATTACAGTTGCAGTGACATCTATACATTAAAAGGTCTGTGAGAGACTTAACAGATAGAGGCATAAACAAGTTTACAATACCTATTACAGTTGCAGTCACATCTATACATTAAAAGGTCTGTGAGAGGCTTAACAGATAGAGGCATAAACAAGTTTACAGTACCTATTACAGTTGCAGTGACATCTATACATTAAAAGGTCTGTGAGAGACTTAACAGATAGAGGCATAAACAAGTTTACAGTACCTATGACAGTTGCAGTCACATCTAAACATTAAAAGGTCTCTGAGAGGCTTAACAGATAGAGGCATAAACAAGTTTACAGTACCTATGACAGTTGCAGTCACATCTAAACATTAAAATGTCTCTGAGAGACTTAACAGATAGAGGCATAAACAAGTTTACAGTACCTGTGACAGTTGCAGTCACATCTAAACATTTAAAGGTCTGTGAGAGACTTAACAGATAGAGGCATAAACAAGTTTACAGTACCTATGACAGTTGCAGTCACATCTAAACATTTAAAGGTCTGTGAGAGACTTAACAGATAGAGGCATAAACAAGTTTACAGTACCTGTGACAGTTGCAGTCACATCTAAACATTAAAATGTCTCTGAGAGGCTTAACAGATAGAGGCATAAACAAGTTTACAGTACCTGACAGTTGCAGTCACATCTAAACATTTAAAGGTCTGTGAGAGACTTAACAGATAAAGGCATAAACAAGTTTACACTACCTGTAACAGTTGCAGTCACATCTAAACATTTAAAGGTCTGTGAGAGACTTAACAGATAAAGGCATAAACAAGTTTACAGTACCTGTGACAGTTGCAGTCACATCTAAACATTTAAAGGTCTGTGAGAGACTTAACAGATAAAGGCATAAACAAGTTTACACTACCTGTAACAGTTACAGTGACATCTAAACATTTAAAGGTCTGTGAGAGACTTAACAGATAAAGGCATAAACAAGTTTACACTACCTGTAACAGTTGCAGTCACATCTAAACATTTAAAGGTCTGTGAGAGACTTAACAGATAAAGGCATAAACAAGTTTACAGTACCTGTGACAGTTGCAGTCACATCTAAACATTTAAAGGTCTGTGAGAGACTTAACAGATAAAGGCATAAACAAGTTTACACTACCTGTAACAGTTGCAGTGACATCTAAACATTTAAAGGTCTGTGAGAGACTTAACAGATAAAGGCATAAACAAGTTTACACTACCTGTAACAGTTGCACTCACATCTAAACATTTAAAGGTCTGTGAGAGACTTAACAGATAAAGGCATTAACATGTTTACAGTACCTATGACAGTTGCAGTCACATCTAAACATTTAAAGGTCTGTGAGAGACTTAACAGATAAAGGCATAAACAAGTTTACACTACCTGTGACAGTTGCAGTCACATCTAAACATTTAAAGGTCTGTGAGAGACTTAACAGATAAAGGCATTAACATGTTTACAGTACCTATGACAGTTGCAGTCACATCTAAACATTTAAAGGTCTGTGAGAGGCCTAACAGATAGAGGCATAAACAAGTTTACAGTACCTGTGACAGTTGCAGTCACATCTAAACATTTAAAGGTCTGTGAGAGACTTAACAGATAAAGGCATAAACAAGTTTACAGTACCTGTAACAGTTGCAGTCACATCTAAACATTTAAAGGTCTGTGAGAGACTTAACAGATAAAGGCATAAACAAGTTTACAGTACCTGTGACAGTTGCAGTCACATCTAAACATTTAAAGGTCTGTGAGAGACTTAACAGATAAAGGCATAAACAAGTTTACACTACCTGTAACAGTTACAGTGACATCTAAACATTTAAAGGTCTGTGAGAGACTTAACAGATAAAGGCATAAACAAGTTTACACTACCTGTAACAGTTACAGTCACATCTAAACATTTAAAGGTCTGTGAGAGACTTAACAGATAAAGGCATAAACAAGTTTACAGTACCTGTGACAGTTGCAGTCACATCTAAACATTTAAAGGTCTGTGAGAGACTTAACAGATAAAGGCATAAACAAGTTTACACTACCTGTAACAGTTGCAGTCACATCTAAACATTTAAAGGTCTGTGAGAGACTTAACAGATAAAGGCATAAACAAGTTTACAGTACCTGTGACAGTTGCAGTCACATCTAAACATTTAAAGGTCTGTGAGAGACTTAACAGATAAAGGCATAAACAAGTTTACACTACCTGTAACAGTTACAGTGACATCTAAACATTTAAAGGTCTGTGAGAGACTTAACAGATAGAGGCATAAACAAGTTTACAGTACCTGTGACAGTTGCAGTCACATCTAAACATTTAAAGGTCTGTGAGAGACTTAACAGATAGAGGCATAAACAAGTTTACAGTACCTGTGACAGTTGCAGTCACATCTAAACATTTAAAGGTCTGTGAGAGACTTAACAGATAAAGGCATAAACAAGTTTACAGTACCTATGACAGTTGCAGTCACATCTAAACATTTAAAGGTCTGTGAGAGACTTAACAGATAGAGGCATAAACAAGTTTACAGTACCTGTAACAGTTGCAGTGACATCTAAACATTTAAAGGTCTGTGAGAGACTTAACAGATAGAGGCATAAACAAGTTTACAGTACCTATGACAGTTGCAGTCACATCTAAACATTTAAAGGTCTGTGAATTATTCACACAAATTGTTTTGTTGTTTATGTTACATTTAGTGTAAACTCAGTGTTACAAAATGAAAACACGTCGCCATGAATTAATTAATTGCCCCCCTAAGGGTATCAAAATAATTTGTTTTTCTTGGTTATAGAATGAAAACAGTGCGTTGCTTTTCAGTAATAATAAATGAGGCCGCAATGTTTATACTGAAACTGTTCTCATTAACTCGTCTATGTTCTAACCTACCCAACGGCTGTAATATAATTTTTTTAGTTATTTATAACAACGCTAGGTGAAATTCAACTTTCGAGTTTTCGTTATGTTTATTATTACAATTGAATGAACTAGAAAATTAATATTCTGCTCGTGTTGATTCTGGTTCAATTAATGAACACAGATTTGAAAATAATCACATTGTAAACACAATAAACAAAATATTTTGAACTTGTGATTTTGTAAATTTGTATACTAGTTGATAAACTTAGAGTTGCTTGCGTTCTCAAACAAATCTCTCCATATAAAGATTCAAATAATCTACGACTATAACTTCAAATAATATATGTTAAACCATGTAGCCTTATACATAAGACACAATTATAAGATATACAATATAAGAAATGCAGATAAAATTTAAAAAAACAACTGTCATATGGAAGAATTAATATTTTATTCATTCTCGGCAATCAATAGTTGAAAATTGTATTACCACTCTTTCTATTTTGTTTTGCCATTATTTTGATCAGCAAAATAAATTAAAATATTAAATTTAATTTTTAATTCCTTAAAGACAATTCTTTAGAAAGACTTATAAATCTTGTTGTATCAATAAAGTAATAAAATTAACTCTTTAGTACTTTAATTATATTTTTTAAAGAATACTATTAGAGTATGTAATTAAAAAAAACGAAACACTTATCAAAAGTAGAGTTAGCTCATGTTTTTTTCTAAAAGGTTGGCATACTGTTAAATTAGTTTAAACACTCATTTATACACCCTTGTTCATAACAATTTGTAGTTAAAAAAAGAGGAAAAAACAGTTGTTAAAATTATTAGAGTTGACAGATTTTCAGCTATGTACATTTAAATCTCGAATACATAACGTGCATGATAAAAGCTTAGACTGTGAGAAATCGACGATAAGGTTGGTATTTATAATAATAAACGTATACTACACAGAAAATGTGAAATTTATTAAAAAAGTTATTCAAGGACTTCAGTAAAAACATTATTTTAATATGAATGAAGTGATCACTAAACCACAAATAAAACACTAACACAATTATTAACGTTAGTGTTTTTGTGTTTTCATTTGAAAGCTCTGCCTGGCTCATTTATAACTAACGAGTTTATATTATCTAGCACAAAAAGTGTTCAATATTCACTTTAGATAGTGAATATACAAGTTTACAGTACCTGTGACAGAAACTGACTATTAAGATCAAGTCAGTTTTCACTATAAAAAGTGTTAAATATTCACTTTAGGTAACATTAAGATCCAGTCAGTTTTTAATATAAAAAGTATTAAATATTCACTTTAGGTAACATTAAGATCCAGTCAGTTTTCACTATAAAAAGTATTAAATATTCACTTTAGGTAACATTAAGATCCAGTCAGTTTTCACTATAAAAAGTATTAAATATTCACTTTAGGTAACATTAAGATCCAGTCAGTTTTCACTATAAAAAGTATTAAATATTCACTTTAGGTAGTATTAAGATCCAGTCAGTTTTCACTATAAAAAGTATTAAATATTCACTTTAGGTAACATTAAGATCCAGTCAGTTTTCACTATAAAAAGTATTAAATATTCACTTTAGGTAACATTAAGATCCAGTCAGTTTTCACTATAAAAAGTATTAAATATTCACTTTAGGTAGTATTAAGATCCAGTCAGTTCTCACTATAAAAAGTATTAAATATTCACTTTAGGTAACATTAAGATCCAGTCAGTTTTCAATATAAAAAGTATTAAATATTCACTTTAGGTAATATTAAAATCTAGTCAGTTTTCACTATAAAAAAGTATTAAATATTCACTTTAGGTAATATTAAGATCCAGTCAGTGTTCACTATAATAAGTATTAAATATTCACTTTAGGTAATATTAAAATCTAGTCAGTTTTCACTATAAAAAGTATTAAATATTCACTTTAGGTAATATTAAGTTCCAGTCAGTGTTCACTATAAAAAGTATTAAATATTCACTTTAGGTAATATTAAGATCCAGTCAGTTTTCACTATAAAAAAGTATTAAATATTCACTTTAGGTAATATTAAAATCTAGTCAGTTTTCACTATAAAAAAGTATTAAATATTCACTTTAGGTAATATTAAGATCCAGTCAGTGTTCACTATAATAAGTATTAAATATTCACTTTAGGTAATATTAAAATCTAGTCAGTTTTCACTATAAAAAGTATTAAATATTCACTTTAGGTAATATTAAGTTCCAGTCAGTGTTCACTATAAAAAGTATTAAATATTCACTTTAGGTAATATTAAGATCCAGTCAGTGTTACTATAAAAAGTATTAAATATTCACTTTAGGTAATATTAAGATCCAGTCAGTTTTCACTATAATAAGTATTAAATATTCACTTTAGGTAATATTAAAATCTAGTCAGTTTTCACTATAAAAAAGTATTAAATATTCACTTTAGGTAATATTAAAATCTAGTCAGTTTTCACTATAAAAAGTATTAAATATTCACTGTAGGTAATATTAAGATCCAGTCAGTGTTCACTATAATAAGTATTAAATATTCACTTTAGGTAATATTAAGATCCAGTCAGTGTTCACTATAATAAGTATTAAATATTCACTTTAGGTAATATTAAGATCCAGTCAGTGTTACTATAAAAAGTATTAAATATTCACTTTAGGTAATATTAAGATCCAGTCAGTTTGCAATATAAAAAATGCTAAATAAACAAATAAAAATAACTGCAACTGTTATGTCGTTAAAAATCCCGTTATTGCCACTTGTAACAGTTAAAATAATTTTATATTTTTTCGCCGTGTCGTAATCTGGTAAAATTTAAAACAAGTAAAACTTTAGCACCCCCCCCCCAATTTAATACAAGTAGGTCCTCTAAATCTATCACCCAAATGTTGGTTCCTTTGGCCTTGTAGGAAATGTTAAATTATATTGGCAGATCATTGTTGGTTTAAAACAGTAGTTACTTAGGTCTTGTGAATTTCGTTAGTGAGTATATCAAAGTAGTAGGCTCCAACGGGCCTCGTATGTATTAAAAAGTATCGGTTTGCACGTGTCCGTGGCTGGTATCAAATTTGTACATACATGAAAGAACGTCTTATATCGGTGACCCAGTCCAGCTGGATCTTGTAAATGTACGAATATCACATTTTATTTGGAAGTCAGGTGTCTAAATTACATTATTCGTAATAACTTTCCTTTTTGTCATTGTAAAGAAGTGAGCTTCCATTACATACAGAATTTAAATCTAAAATTTGTAGTGTGTTGCAAGTTGAATGACATAAGGTAAATGAAAAACTGTTTAAAATGACCGCCATTTTGATATTTTAATTATACAGTTTCCTGAATATCAATATGTGAGTAACAAACTTCATGTCCCTTGTTTTGAAGCACGCTTAGGTACAGACGATGTGAGGGCATGTATGTCAAAAATCGTTTGAGACAATGAAATTTGAAGATTAGTAAAAAAACAGAACTGGTCAAATTCTTTTGCAATTTCTAAAATTACGCCATAATTAGTATACTGTATCAGTAAAATATATAGAATTTTAAAAGGACTACCTTAAGCAATTTAAAGAAACCTGTTGTAATTAAAATGCGATTTTAAACACGCATGATGATGTATTCAAAAAGGTATTGTATTCTTTGAAGAATTGAGAGGTTGTATATTTGTGAAGTATTTATGAAGTAATTAAAGTTCTTATATTTGTGAAGTGCTCATGAAGTTATTAAAATTCATATATTTCTGAAGTGCTTATGAAGTAATTAAAATTATTATATTCGAGAAGAGCTTATGATGCAATTACAATTATATATTTGTGAAATTCTCATGAAGTTATTAAAATTCATATATTTCTGAAGTGCTTATGAAGTAATTTAAATTCGTATATTCGTGAAGTCATTATGAAGTAATTAAAGTTCTTATATTTGTGAAGTACTTATGAAGTAATTAAAGTTCTTATATTTGTGAAGTGATTATGAAGTAATTAAAAATATTATATTCCAGAAGAGATTATGAAGTAATTAAAATTGTATATTTCTGAAGTGCTTATGAAGTAAATTCGTAGATTCGTGAAGTGCTTATGAAGTGATTAAAATTATTATATTCGAGAATAGCTTATGAAGTAATTAAAATTTGTATATTTGCGTTGTTCTTATAAAGTAATTAAAATTTGTATATTTGTGAACTGCTTATGAAATAATTGAAATTTGTATATTTGTGAATGTTTATGAAGTACTTAAAATTTGTATATGTGTGAATGTTTATGAAGTACTTAAAATTCGTATATGTGTGAATGTTTATGAAGGAATTAATATTCATTTTGTCATGTATTATCTACGTAAAACTTAAAATAACAGTTTTAATGTACGGTAAGCTACGTGTTTGTCAACATAACAGCTTGTACTAAAAAAATAAGTTATCCAAATTATGTAGTTTGAGTACAATCCCTAAACCTAAACATTATCTTCTTATATATATTTACTGACGCGAAGTTCCCTGAGATACTTTTCCCTTCTTGTTTAAAAACGAAACATAATCGCATCTTTAGAACCGGTATTGGACAAACGGTGATTAATACATTTAATTTGGGCCTTTTAGAGGATACAGTAAAGAAATATTTAATACAAATTGTTGGAGCCGACGGTGGCAACCCCAAAATTTTGAGTTATCAGCTCAAATGAAAACATTTCGCGAGATATCCCTAAATTATTTCTATTTATAAGGTGATCGCCCTTTTCGTTAGCTCGATTTGAAATTACAAAATAAGACAAATATTGTGTGAAAAATGCTCCAATTTGAAAATTTCTGGAACATTAATAAGGGGAGTCCGAACGTCATTTAAACATAATGTTAACTATATGTCACATAATTTAAAAAAACTATCAGGACTAGTGACTTCATTTTTTAAAAATTAAAAGTATGTTCCTTTAGCTAGTTCTTCACATGAGGTTTTTGTTTTTTAGTTATGGAAAAGTATTTTATTTTATTTTTGACCTTTTTTTCAGGAATATATATATATATATATATATATATATATATATATATATATATATATATATATATATTTGTTTTCAGAACGGAAAAACAAATAGCAATAACCCTATGTGAGGAACTAGTGTTTGGTATAAGGAAACTACTATAAAAATTACATTACATTATATTGAATAGTTTTCGAACTGTGTGACATCAAAAATTAAAAAAAACTAAATTACGGGAAATTGACGCAATCCAGTAATGCATACAATGACTTACATTTTAATATTCTCCAGCTGCATATGATGGGTTGTCTGGGTCCTCTGCCCCTTGATACTGGTCATCAAACTTTTTACTTTAATAGCTTTTTCGGCTTTCCTGATGCGCTCAGTATCCAGACGTTTCATAGCAACCACACAATTGTTCCCAATTTCTAATTCTAATTGTTGTAAAACTTACCCATTATTGAAAGACAAAACTGCATCTTGAACTTCAAATTTTAGAGTAGTGAGGTTTACGAATGTTCTTTTCGGGACTCTACTTCAAATTACGTTATTCAACGATCCAAATTACGATTCGTTGGGATTTTGAGATTTTCCTTTCAAACACTTTTTCAGCAATTCGGGGTTATTTAATCCTTGAAAATGGGTTTTATTTCTAACATTACTGTTTCAGGAAGATATCATGGTTCTCTTCCTCTTTATAGAAAGCTATGTTGTAGCGGCACCACGTGTCAGGGTCTTTTGGGCAAAGTTCGTGTGTTGGATTCCCATTTGATGATTGAAAGTTGACACGAGTTGCATGTAAGCATTTAGTAAATTAGGTATTAAAATATATTTTCTTCAATATAAACCTTATGTGTTATATATTATTGACAAGAGGAAGTTCTGTAGAATATTTTTGTACTAAAATCTAAAAAATCGTTAAATTTTTTTTGGCGTTCCGACTGCCCTATGTCCGACTGCTCCTAAAAGTTTGGAGGCATAAAAAATAAAAAAAAGTTTTAAAATATTGAGTTATATCTAAAATCGCCGTAAAAATAGCGGTTTCTATGAGAAAATGCGAACTGTTCACCATATTGGAAAAATAACGGATATTTAATATTGTAAAACCTCTAGTTTTAAATCAAAAAAATCCTGAGGTTACCTTTTATAGCTTGTTTGTAACTGTTATACTTATGAAATAAAACATAGGTCACATTTGTTTTAATCACCCTGTATATCAATAATTTGATTAAAATCGGTCCACCTGTTTGAGCTGTAGAATACTGCACATACAACAGACGACGAACATCATTCTAAAAACCACCTTTTAAGGACTCAGAGGTCCTTTAAATGTATATATCCTAAAAATCTCGACATTGATTTTATTTTAACAACTATCTCTATATTAGATATACATAAGAAATTGAAAATCATGTTTTGAGAATGTAGGATTACACTATACATTTTCAATGCTATTTATTTTGCGCAGAACCAATATCGGTTATCGTATTTTTTTTTAGAAATCTTACATCCACACTTTCGGTTTGAAAAACTAGACACAAACAATTGTTGGTTGTCATTATGCTACTTACCTAGCTCCTTCAAATGTAATACAAACCGATCTTCCAAAATGTAATACAAAGTTGATTTCATAGGCTTTGTAAGAAATGTTAAATTATATTGATAGATTAATGGGTCTAACCTAATAGAGTATGTTTGTTATAAGAGTTATTAAACAGGTTTTCTGAACCTCACTAAGTTCTTGACGACTGCTAGGCTCTGACAGGCTTCGTAGCTGTTTTCATTTGTTTTGCTTACGTCATTGACTTGACTCTGAATGACCTCGACGCTATACATATGTGAAGGAGTTTCCTCTGATAACGCTCATGTGGGTGATTCGGCCCTTCCGGATCTCCTAACTATAAATTATGTTTGGGGGTCCGGGATCGAAATAAAATATCTGATAATAACTTTTCTAATTGGGGTGAGGTAGTGTTAGGAATAATTTAGACGTAAATATTGTTAAGAGTAAGGTGTAAGATTAAATTTGTTAGAATAATGATTATGCAAGAAATATATTTATAGTTTATTATTGTAAGTTTGCTGGGAGGTTTAGTTATGTGAAATGATACCAGGAAGTGATAAGTTGTGCAAATGCTGACTAGGCTGCTGGTCTAGTGAATATATAAGTTAAAATGACACAGTGAGGAGGGGAAATTGAAATAACAAGGGAGGACAAAGAGGACTTTTTCCGGGGGGATCAGCTAAGTGGGACGGTCTCTCCCGTGGAGAGACTTTGGTGCAGCGGCGAAGGGGGTAAGTTTGGAAGGTCTCGGCATAGGAAAGAACACTGGTGAATTGGAATTTGAGACTTGACAGATCAGGCAGTCTAGAGTCGGCTAACTTCAAAGAAGAAGTAGGGTAAGGAGACAATTTCTCTTTTTATGTTTGTGTTTTGTTTTGAGGGCAAAATCTAGAAAGACAAATATTCTAAACTGGAGGAGCAACAAATTGTTTTTAGAAATAAGATAGTGGTCGATAGATTTGGGGTTATGGAATAACTTAAGCTCAGCTGTGTCATTTAGTATCTTGTATCGGTGAGCTAAATGTAAGTCATGGTGTTACTAATTGTGTGAGAAAAGATAAATACTTGATAGTGTCCCAGTAACTATATGGATATGTTTTATGTGTAATAAATTATCTCTTATCTTTGACGATATTGCCAAGCGATTTATTTATCTTATGTGAACCCCTAGAATATGAATATAGAAGAAAACCTATTAGTAGCAATATAGATAGAGTAGCAATAGATGGAGAATGTTAATCTTAAATTTGTTATCTAAATTAGTGTGTTATATACGAGATTTGAAGAAAAAACAGTTTTCTGACCTTTTCCCCGTTTTCAGAGGCCATGGTAATTGAAAATTAGTAAGAAACAGATGTTGAAATTTTTGGCGATTAACAAAATTACACAATACTTCGTTTAATGTGTAAGTAAAAGTGTTTGTAATTCCAATTAAATATCGTTTATATGTAGACTGTTGTTGTGAATTTTACATGACTTTACCAATAACGTTACACTTATTTTGCTTTTTTCTATCAAACACTGAAAAACCTTTTCATTCTTTAGTTTTAATTCTCTTTTTTTACAACTAAAACTGTTTGTAGTAAGGATTTTAACTGATATCTCAAGACAAATGTTATATCACGCCACTAACTTAAAACGTGTTGTATTTGATTTATTCTTTCATAAATATGGAATTGTTTCTATTTAATTTAGAAACATTAATAAGCTAAAACATATTTTGAGGTAAGTTCATGTTACTAGAGATAAACCAATACCTTTTATTATTTCCTACCTTACTGTGAATAAACATTTGTAAGATAATATTAGATAGAATAAACTCGAACACAAGATCTCACACAAATTACGTTTACTTAAACAAACGCGTTTCGAGTTTCTGTTACAGTTTAGTTAATGTAGCTCGTGTATCACTAAGGATGACGACCTTGTCGTTGACACGCGTTTGATTATGTAAAATTATTTTTTGTAAGATCTTGTGTTCGTGTTTTATTCTATCTAAACAACTTTAGTTTTAAAAACAAAATTGTCTGCGTTTCCGCCTGTAAAATTACATTTTCTTGGGTTTCTGTCCATATATTTAGCTTGGGTTTCTGTCCATATATTCAGCTTGGGTTTCTGTCCATATATTTAACTTGGGTTTCTGTCTATATATTTAACTTGGGTTTCTGTCAATATATTCAGCTTGGGTTTCTGTCCATATATTCAGTACACATTATAGAAACAAACTTTATCTTTGTTATTTAATTGGTCCTATTCTAAGTCCTTAAATTATATTATTACTTCTTTTTTGATATTTTATGAAAAAAAGAAGAAGAGGAATATTTTATTCTGTAAATATTGCTTCTTCATAGAAAATATTTAAAAAATAACACTTTTCGTGTAGTATTTCTATGTTGGTTTGTTTTTTACTTACCCTTTCCATTTCATCAGTGTTCCATCAGCTTACAGTGTTTTATTTACATACCATGTAAAAACACTAACTTTTTTATAGTGTTTGTGCGATGTGAGTGAATATTTATTAATTAGCTATAATTTGCTAATGTACAATTAAACTAGGTTAATCTTTTCAAATCTTCTTCCACCTATGGTGTATTAGCAGAAACTCCATTCAAAATTTCAACTTATATAAATCCGTTAAAAAAAAAAAATT
Source organism: Aphrophora alni (assembly GCA_963513935.1). Taxonomy (NCBI): domain Eukaryota; kingdom Metazoa; phylum Arthropoda; class Insecta; order Hemiptera; family Aphrophoridae; genus Aphrophora; species Aphrophora alni. The sequence goes on from OY740768.1 coordinate 147,493,773, forward strand.
GACAAGTGGAAACAAAAACAAAATGGCGGCAGTATAAGAACTAAGGACTTTCGGACATTTTAACATAGATATTGTGAATTGACTTTGATCCAAAAACCTGAAAGTATTAGTAGAGAGTTCTAATATACCCTATAGGGTGTCCCATAAGTAAAGTGCCAAACTCTGGGAAAAGGTTATATGCGTCAAAATAAAGAGAAAATCACGAATCAAATTTTTTCCCAAAACGCTTCGTTTACCAGATATCCGCCATTTTGCTTTTTTTTACAAAATAATTGTTATTTTCAAATTTTTTAAACCGATCTTTATAAAACTCGGTAAGTATGTTTAAATAAAAGAGACCTACTGTAGAAAAAAATTCAACTAGGTCCAATTTAAAATTTCAAAATGGCGGGAAAACGGTAAAAAATACAAAAATGTACTAGGAACAATTTTTTTTATAAAATTTTATTTCCAATCTGTTAACACCAAAAACATGAGAATCGAACAAAACATAACCGAGATACATTGAAACCATTTATTGAGTGACAACATATAACGGGATTAAGAAATGAGAAAATAAATTAAATAAAAAATAAAATCTTAACACAAGATAGCTTTTTAAAAGTTAACAATTTCAACAAATGTTCCATGTGTCCTCCATTCAATTCTATGACACAAAATTCATTATCTTTCTCATCGACTCCCTCATTCTTTCAAATACCCCAGGCGTTTGTCTTATAATTTTGATAAACCTGACTGTGCCCCTGAATTACTGTATTCAATATAAAATATTTTGTTAATTCCACATCATTAAGAAACTACAATGTTTTCAATATTATGACAATTATTTATAAAGGATGTTCAAGGAATCAAGGACAAATAAGTTCAGTGATAAATGAAGGTACACTTAGTATCTTATATATATATACACATTCTGTTTATTTCTTTCAATTAACTCTGCACGTACATCACAGTACATAAATTTGTGTTTAAAGCAATTCGTAGAGTACATTACAGGCTACATAATATTTAGCTATTCTGTAACTCTTTTGGAGTCCTCTTTGAGGGTTTTTTTTATCTAAACTAAATTTTGTACATCCAATCAAAATAGAGGGTTGTGAGCTATGATTAATAATTTTATTCTCATGTCAAACACAATTTGTTTTAGTTCCTGTTAGAGAAAATTTATCTTAAAATGTTTGTTACTGTCAAAAAATAAGTTGACAATGCAATATCAGAAGTTGATAACAATTTGTTTTAAAAATAATAAATATTCCAAACAAAACTAACACTTAATTCTAAAATATTTCAGAATATACTGTATTGAAAAATTGTAAAATTTTGTTAAAATATGAGAAAAAAAACATATATCGTACATAGTTGTCTCCATATGTATTCGTATATAAATTAAAAAATAATTATACTTAACTAATTTTTTGTTAATAAAATCCAATTTTTAAAATTTACAAATTTTCATTTAACAATTAAATATATATATACAATTTTAAAATCACTAATTAAATCTTTGGAAATTACTATATTTAATTGTAACATTGTTTACAATTTATATAAATTGCACTAAAAAAAATCTGTTTCACAATAAGAATAAATGTGTACAAAATTAAAAAAACTGGATCATTTTACCCCTCCCCAACTTTATAAAACATAAAATTTGTGGCAGTAAAAGCATATGCATATATTGAATGTACATGCCACTGGTTTAACGAAATATTATTCTTAATTTAATATAAAACCAACAACACAACTTTGTTGATAAACTCACATAAGTTATTAGATAAACAACAAACATATTTTTTTCACATAACAGTATAAACATGGTTTATATCCTACTATTAAATTACAGTCAGAATAAATTACTGAAATCTCTTTCAAGTAATATTAAAAGAAATAATATTCAATAGTCTTCCATATTATATTATAAAACATGTAATTGTCTCTCCCAGACAAAACATATAAACATATACATTTGATGTGTGCAAATCACGTCCACACTCACATGCACACATACTAAGGAGGGGCATACAAGGTGCAGTACAGGATTCTATTTGTGCATTTTTTTTTGTCGCTAATTACAGTACAACCCATCTATAAAACAAAAGAAGCTAACAGAATATTTTCTCAAACACATCGTACCGTATCATTTTTATTATGTGTATAAAAATGTATTTTATACTATACATTGTAATATCCTATAAAAACTGTTACCCATAATTTATGCAACGTTTTTTAACCGAAGTATCTATTTATGGGTTAAGTGGTTCTTCTCTATCATACTTTATATTATACGTTACATTATAACAATAAATATCATATCCTTCGTTGCCCATTTACAATGATCATTAAAAATAACATTCAAACTTTCGATAGTCTTGGAAACCATAACAAAATAAAATAAAAATAGCTTTGCTAAAATATTAAGTGGTGACTTTCAAGTCAAACACGTCGCAGTACCAATCAGGAGAAAAAGAACGGTTCTGAAGAATTTCAATCAATTTTAATTTTAGTTTAGTATTTATAACTCTTAAAATATTAAATTTTAACATATTCAGACATTGTGATCAGCCATTAGATGGTTACCATTAGAGAACCATGCCCTCTTTTTAATGACATTTCAAATGTGGTATCCAAATTTTAAAATGTCACCACCGTTTATCAATATTGCTGCTATTTTTTAAAATATCAGCACCATGTACAAAGTTTTTTGATGGAAAATGTTATTTTAGGATTTTTTTATTCTTGGGAATTTTTCGCTACACTCAACACTTTATAATCTACGGTCTTTGCAAGATAAGAAATAAATTTACTTCATTTTTAGTAGGTGTTAGTTATTATTATATCTTAAATTTGGGTTGATATTATAATTCCCTACAGCACAGAAAACCGATAGACTATCTGAATGTGGGGAAGTGTATTTTATGAACTTATTTTAATTCTAAGTCCTACCTTTCAATCTTGATGAATACATACCAGATATAATACAGATAGCATTGTTTTATACAATTATATTTTGTAGGGAATTTTATTTTTACTGCAAATTGAAGATAAAAAAAATTAAAAGCATTCAATAAAAATATAGTATATGATAAATTCAAATTTTGTTTAGATCGTAGATTTTAAACGGTTGAGTTTATCAAAAGTACCTTAAGTACTTTTCTCTCTCAAATATGATAAAAATATGGTGCTGATTTTTAAAAAATGAAGTTTTTTGCCATATTGGTAATTCCCTTATAAAGTAGGGAAGGTTAAAATTTTAATTTTTGAGTATTATAGTTTAAGATATTCTAAAAGTTTCCATCTTGAGTCGACCACTCTCTATACAGATTTACCTTATTAGATTTATAGATGCTATAAATTTATATTTATAGTCGTGCGGCATTAAAAATTGTTAGACTATTCAAACTGAAAAAAAGTCAAATAACTCGTTTCAAATATATAATAGTACTAAACAACAATTTGAATAACATATATGTAATGAATACATTGTTAATCTAAAAACAATGAAATAAATTCCGACACGATCAGGTTATATTCGGAGATTCGAGTTTGAATTTCGGTCACGTTGAAACGGTTTCATTTAATAATTGTTTGATTGTATAAAAACAGTTTAAAAGATGTTTATTTGAATTAAAATATTAGAAGCTAATTAAAACCAGTCTTGCAATTTTACTATGTTGAAATGTACATGTTAAATTTACAGCACATTAAAAATATATAACAAATTAATCAATTTGTTTTTACAAATGTATGCAATACAGTTAGTTTTTTACTGTTTTTTTTAAATTTTTTAATTTTAAAACAAGAAATTGACTATGTAACCAAACAATGTATTCCTCTTATCGATATGTTTAGGTGATCTTTAATGTACCAATTATTAAATTGAAATATTGCCTTCAAAAAATTATCATTTCTCTTATGTTTTGAATCTTAAATATTTTAAAAAGTTAAAAACATTTGCAAAATGAATAAATTCCTGTTTAAACTGACTTTAATTCTTAGAAACGAACTTTTTTTGCACTATCACATTTTTGAGATCATAACAATTAAGTAAAGAAAAAAAATTGACAGTACTCTTCCTTTATACTTTGTTAATTAATTTTAAAATAAATATTATATACACTATGATATATTGCCTATACAAAATATAATTTAAATAAATTAACTTAAACTTTTTTCATACAGTACTTATTTTTTAACATAAATTAGTGTAAGACTGTATTTCATATATCCTTACAACAGCCATTTCTTTCATATCTTTAAATACAGTACTGGTGTAACTTTATTTCGTGTTTGTGCTAACATTGGCTCTCTAAATGTTGTCTGAAGCTATACAGAAGCCACTAAAGAATTCACTACCAGTCTCCTTCCAAGGTTTCAAATTATTTTTATATTTACAAATCAATTTTAAATGCTTTCTGTTAACAAACTATTATTTTGACGTCCCTGAAAGTGCACATATTTTTATATTTATTTTCACTTTTTTCTCTCTTATTATTTAAATGTATATAACGTTAAGTTCTTTATTTTTATTTTTTAAATAGTATATATGTACAAAATAAATTTCAAAATTGACCATGTAACAATTTGTCAAATGATAACTATTGATGAATGATTGCCTATATTCTGCTCGTGAATTAGATAGATGACTTAATTGTTTAACACAACTGAAACAGTCTGGGAGGCCAAACGGGAACACTAGGAAGATCGTTGGTTTTGCCTTAAAATATACATTTCTTGTATAAAAAGCATTCTACTGTAGCTAAAGAAACTGACCACTATTATTTCAAATTGTCTAGTTTTGTCATCTACGACATGCGACTAACTACAATTTCTTTGAAGTGAAGTGGGTCCAAATTTGGCCCCCCAAAAATTTAAGTGATTGAATCTTTTACAACTACAATAGGTTATATACTCATCCTTATATTATATAACTTTTCATATATATTAACACTACATAGAACTACTCTACAAAACACTAGTTTTTTTTCCTGCTCACTACATTATTCTAGATTTCTGAATATCACCAGTGTATAATATTTCTTAGGGATACAAATTATTTTACAATCCCTGTTTCATTAATATATATATTTAGTGACTTTGGAAACAGTTTTAGTGTGTTTTTTACACGTGTTTTTGCATTTTTGTTGTTGTTATTGTGTGTTTGAGTGCAGTTACAATACAATTAACCTAAATTTAACTTAATACAGTTGCAATCATACCAACTGGAGGGGGGGGGACTACATATATTCTTTGTACATATATATCTTGAAAGGGTTACATATTTTCTAATAACTTTCACCTTCCAAAATATAAACGTTATTTAACTTATCAACAACTATACTAGAAGAGACACTGTTCCGCTTGGTTAAAGTTTCCATAGATTACACTCACTCATACGCCCCGCACTTGTTCTGGTATTCTAATAAAATAAGCCAGCTTGTGTGTAAACTCTACTTACATCATATCAAATGGCCGTTAACTTTTCACGACAGTTTTTTTGTATTGACGATTGGTCTCGTGTCGATCCTTGTTGCCTTCCAGAACACCCATTTCTTCTCCAAAGGACATTTAGCCTGTCCCCATCATCAGAGTCTTTCACACCAAGAAAAAATAAACAATATAAGCCCAGTCATATGACTGGCCCGAACAAAACATACTCCATTCCTATTTATCTGCTCCATTTTAAAACAACGCATGTTTATACAGTTTAGAAAATGACGGACAATTTTTAAAGGAAATCCAAAATTAAATTATTTGTGTTGTTTTTATTTGTTAGAAATAAATTTTGGTTTTAAAACATATCAACAATAGTTTTATTTTTAATTTATTTTCAATATCAAAATAAAATTTATTAATTTTTACCGTTAAATTTTAAAAGGACCGTTATATTCACTCATAAAATAATACATTATTTGCAACTCAGTATGAGAAATTAATGTTCGTTAAATACTATTATATTTTATAATAGTAAAAACAAATTCGTGAACCAGAATTAGGGAATTGATAATGAGGTCAGTATTACAAACCTTGTTTGTTTATCTGGTTTTAGCAAATTTCTAACACCGGGTGTCAAATATTAGTATGAAAAGGTAAAAAACTAAAACGTTATAAATGGTTTTTTTTGTGTAAAAATATAACTGAAATTGAGTATGTCCTCATTTTAAAGGTCTTGTATGATATACAATACCTGCGCAAATTAGAGATCACTAACAGCGACGAGTCAAATATTAAAAAAAATCAATTTACTTCATAAGAAAAATAAACTTTAGATCTGAAAAACAGGAATTTTGAGGTTAAAATTAAATTGATAGAGTATTGAGGATTCCTGTTCAAATTCAAAGTTGAATAAAATAACTGTAATAATTTTGTTATTTATTATTTTCCTTAGATAAAGGAATATTTTGTGATTTAAATTTGTTTAATAGTTTTCTTTTAGATTAAACATACAATAATTAATTTTATACAGCTTGGCAAACTGCAAATATATGATTAAGCATTAAGATGACTTCTATAAACGATTCACAAATATAAACTTCAGTTGCAGTCCTATAATTTTGTCGTTAGAATGGAACAATAATCGTCGTTGCAATGGAAAGAACATGAACGAAAAGCAATATTAAAATTAAGAAAGCAACTAAATTGAAATAAAAAAAATACTTGCAATTGAAATTGAATAAATTTAAAAAAGGTTATTTACAAAACAGTTAAACTATTTTGTTTAGGAGGCAAATTATGTATTTCCAATTATAACAATGTATTAGGTATATGTTAATAAGGAGTAAAAAATGTAGGAGAGTCGTTTTACAGTTTCAGATTTTTAAATGCATGTAAGTTTATTTAAACTTACATGCATATGATATATGGCAAAAATTTATTTAATTTATAAAAATCGTAAATTAATTTGAATACACAACAAAATATATTTGAAATAATAAATTTTCCATGCGTAATTTAGATGTATGAGCAAACAGAGGAGGAATGGAGTTAACATCAAATTAAAATCTTTTATAATTTCGAATTACTAATTACATTGACAGGGTCTTGAAAGACTTTCGAGTTTTAAAATTTTGTTAACACAATTATTTTGATACAAAAAACCAAGAAATGTTTCATTATTTCATGATATGATTTGTTAGAGTCGATGGTGATGGTTGGGTGTATTACCATCAGACCAAGAGACTTGGTGCCAGCCAGTCTTCATCAGCTAGCTGCTATGAAACAAACCATAATATTATGTTTTGCCACAACATGCAAAGTAAGTGCTAGCTACAAAGTGCTTAGTGAATGACTAACCGCGTGAATCCCTGTCAACATCAAGTAATAAGAAATATATTTGATACTTAATTAGTAGGAGTAGGTTTAATAGCATGCAGAACATTTTTGAGCACACAATATTAATACGTAAATTACCATCATGCCTACAGTTGACTATATATTGCATACTAACCTATATAAAGGGTGATAATTTTATCATGGGAACTATACAGGGTGTTACAAAAAGTTTTGTAACACCTTTACAAAGTTTATTTACACCCTGTATATTTCGTTAACTATTGATTCTATAAACAAGCCTAAATGTCACTTCCTTTGTCACTTTTTCTTGGAATTTAAAAATCATGTTTTGCAAACTTTTAAAATATAGCCACTATTTTGCCAATGTGGCAGCTAATTTTAATATTTCCTATTTTTACTTTTGTTTTCAGATTTTAAATAGAATTTTAACGCTTTTTAATCTTCGGTATTTGTTGGAAAACATACTCGTTTAAAGGCGCTTGAATTAAAAAAAAAAATGTTTGGTGGATTCCGTCATTCTCATTGTTGTATCAAGTTAAAAATTGAATTAGCCATAGTTTAGGAAGTAAAAATACCAATGCAGGACGAAAACGAAATAAAATAATTTGTAGAACAGATAAACATTTGTTCAAATCTACTGCAATTATAAAGCATAAGTTAGCAATTATAAATGGATATGAACTAGTTTTATCTGTTCTTCAAATTAGTTATTTCAGTTCCAAAGTCCTGCATTGATTTCTAGATTCCCAGTTTTTACCTTGACGCAACAATGTGAATTATGAAAAATTTCCTCTCGAAAATTCATCAAACTACAAAATTTCAAAAATTCAAGATCATTTAACTCTTACACTTTTTTATATAAAAAAAAAAATGCAATCAAAAATTGAATGTAAAATTCAAATACACGATAAAAAAATGAAACATTATGTGTTTCCATAGGGAATTTTAAAGTTAGCTGCCATATTCAATAATAACGAAACATCATGGGTTTCCATAGGGAATTTTAAAGTTAGCTGTCATATTCAATAATAACGAAACATCATGGGTTTCCATAGAGAATTTTAAAGTTAGCTGCCATATTCAATAATAACGAAACATCGTGGGTTTCCATAAGGAATTTTAAAGTTAGCTGTCATATTCAATAATAAAGAAACATCATGGGTTCCATAAGGAATTTTAAAGTTAACTGTCATATTCAATAATAACAAAACATAATGGGTTCCATAAGGAATTTTAAAGTTAGCTGTCATATTCAATAATAACGAAACATCATGGGTTTCCATAAATTTTTTTAAAGTTAACTGTCATATTCAATAATAAAGAAACATCATGGGATTCCATAAGGAATTTTAAAGTTAACTGTCATATTCAATAATAACAAAACATAATGGGTTCCATAAGGAATTTTAAAGTTAGCTGTCATATTCAATAATAACGAAACATCATGGGTTTCCATAAATTTTTTTAAAGTTAACTGTCATATTCAATAATAAAGAAACATCATGGGATTCCATAAGGAATTTTAAAGTTAGTTGTTATATTGAAAAATGGGGGTGAATGGGAGTGATGATGTGTTGTTGCTGAATATCTTGCAACATAATATAGGAACTTAACAAGAGTTCCCTTATCCTCTCTCACTCCAACTCCAGCACTTAACCTACCAGAGGTGCCCCTGTTAAGCTGAGCAACCCAGTGGAAGGTTGGGTAACCAATCCCAGCGGGAAATTGGGTCAGCGAGCAGATTTGTGCTGGGGGCTGAGGATTTCCTCAGTTTCTTTTCTCTTCATAAAGAGACCTGATAGCAATGGGAAAAACAATAACGGAAACGTTTACCCTAGGTGTTAATTCGGTAAAACCGAAAAATCCACCATATTCGGAGGTCGGCCCCAAGGATTCTGGGGGGGGGACGAACTATTGCTTGAAAGTGATCCATTTAGGAAGAGTTTAGTAGTATAGCGATCACCAAAAAAACAGTATAAATGCAGGTATTTCATGTGATTTAGAAAATGAAACATCTGTTCCACATTTACTCAGAAAGGAACATTATTACATGCAATGGCATAAAGAAATAACTGTCAGTGAATTGCAAAAACGCATCAATGAATTAGAATAAGCTGCACAAAGCTCTGAAAAAAGTAGTAAACTGGGCGCAATTGTGGCGCATAAATCTCAACGAAGACAAATCTACACATATAAATTTCACATAGAAGATAGTAAAAGTCCCCGTAACCATTAACCAAATCATACCCTACAGCTAAATACTTGGGTATGATCCTGGATGCAAAGCTCAAGTGAAGGAGCATGTGAAAAAGAAAAAAAGAGGAGCTGAGCAAGAAAAGATAAAAAATGAATATCTACATAAATTATATATTGACTGAAAACACATTGAAATTTCCAAAAATGCTACGAAAGAAACTTTTTTTTTTTCGAATCTCTGATTTCCATTCCTGTAAAAAAAAAAGCTATTTTGTTATTTTTAAACCAATTGTGTAAACATCGTACTAATATAGCTTAATGAGTTATTTGCCATTATTTGCATATATAAAAATGAATATAAATATAAAAACATAAAAAAGAAACTATTACACATGACAAGACAAAGCAGTTTATATTTGAAAGATAGGGTAAAAGGGTAGTTTAACCGATAAATTGTTATAACACTAATCTCCGCGTGTTATAATTGGCGTGGCGTGAAAACACAACACATCAGATATTCAAAAAAATTTTATAGATTTTCAGAAACAGTTTCAAAACAAAAATAATGTTTCACAATATTATTTATCTTTTGTAATTTTAAAAATAGTTAAACAAAAAGTGAAGTGTTTTCTATCCATGAGTCTGATTTAAAACAAAATGGAGGGGTTTAAATTTAACATTTGGTTTTGATTTTTCATTCACAATCCGGTTGCTATTTATTACAACTGTGCTACTTATTTAACACTACCAAACAGTGAACACAATAATTAGCTAACTGTACACATACAAGATGCTGTAGTTGTGTTTTTAAATAGCATGCTTATTTATATATAAACTTATTTGATATATAAAGCAGGACATCAAGATAAAAAAAAATAATAAAAAAAGGAAAAAAAAGTACTCAGTTTGTTTATAAAACACTAATTTTTCTACTAGTTTTTGTTAATAATCTCTATTGAATTTGAAAAAAATTGATTATAAATTGTTGTCAGTTCCCTAGGTGAACCGATTTTTATGAAATTTGGTGTATAAGTACATTTTTACATAACCTCTTGGCATTTTTTGGATAACTCAAAATGTAGCTAGATAAAGAAAAATAAGTTGTAATGATTTTTAACAATGATTTTAATGTAATGATTAAGTTGTAACAATTTCCTTAAAGTATGAGCTACAGCAAGCTGACTTTAATATATTAGCAGCAACCTTACGGAATATTTTGAATGGTGAATTAATAAAACAATGTTTTTTTATAAATAAATTAATACTAAAATAAACAAAGGTCAGTTTTTAAAAGTTTTGATTCTTTCAAAGTTATATCTACTACATTTTTTTTAGATTGTGATATATTAGAGATTAATTAATGTTCTGGTTTTTGATTAGTTTATGCAAAACATAACAATATTTTTTTAATTGTGTTTAATACAGAGTTAACGTAAATTCCTATACCAATTTAAAAGTAAATATCTAAACTTGTTCTTTGAAATTGTTTTAATTAAACAGACAATGAAGGGTTTCTAAACAAAAGTATATTTAAACTTTTCTCCGTATTTTGGTGTTCTAAATTTACTCTTTCAAGCTAACTTTTATGAGTCTAATTATTAGTGTTTAGGGCTTTATTAGAATAAAAAAACCTGATATTAAGTGTTTAATAACAGAAATATTCACATTCTGATAATAACACGGTGTGCAAATGTTAAAAGAGTTTAATGTTTCTTAATTACCTAAAGGGCGAGAGACAACTCAGTCGCCACAGCTTTATAAAAGAAGGAAGAGAATGCCTCCTCATCCTCGAATATTTTAATAGCATCAGTATGTGAAGAGAACGAGAGTTAGTTAAGAGGAGGTTGATAGGAAAGAGAAAGAGACTAACGTAAGATGCCCCCTCATCCTCAAATACTCTAATAGCATCAGTATGTGAAGAGAACGAGAGTTAGTTAAGAGGGGGTTGAAAGGAAAGAGAAAGAGACTAACGTAAGATGCCCCCTCATAAGGGAACGAGAGTTAGTTAAGAGGGGGTTGATAGGAAAGAGAAAGAGACTAACGTAAAATGCCCCCTCATCCTCAAATACTCTAATAGCATCAGTATGTGAAGAGAACGAGAGTTAGTTAAGAGGGGGTTGATAGGAAAGAGAAAGAGACTAACGTAAGATGCCCCCTCATCCTCAAATACTCTAATAGCATCAGTCAGTATGATAAGAGAACGAGAGTTAGTTAAGAGGGGGTTGAAAGGAAAGAGAAAGAGACTAATGTAAGATGCCCCCTCATAAGAGAACGAGAGTTAGTTAAGAGGGGGTTGATAGGAAAGAGAAAGAGACTAACGTAAGATGCCCCCTCATCCTCAAATACTCTAATAGCATCAGTATGTGAAGAGAACGAGAGTTAGTTAAGAGGGGGTTGATAGGAAAGAGAAAGAGACTAACGTAAGATGCCCCCTCATCCTCAAATACTCTAATAGCATCAGTCAGTATGATAAGAGAACGAGAGTTAGTTAAGAGGGGGTTGAAAGGAAAGAGAAAGAGACTAATGTAAGATGCCCCCTCATAAGAGAACGAGAGTTAGTTAAGAGGGGGTTGATAGGAAAGAGAAAGAGACTAACGTAAGATGCCCCCTCATCCTCAAATACTCTAATAGCATCAGTATGTGAAGAGAACGAGAGTTAGTTAAGAGGGGGTTGATAGGAAAGAGAAAGAGACTAACGTAAGATGCCCCCTCATAAGAGAACGAGAGTTAGTTAAGAGGGGGTTGAAAGGAAAGAGAAAGAGACTAATGTAAGATGCCCCCTCATAAGAGAACGAGAGTTAGTTAAGAGGGGGTTGATAGGAAAGAGAAAGAGACTAACGTAAGATGCCCCCTCATAAGAGAACGAGAAGTAGTTAAGAGGGGGTTGATAGGAAAGAGAAAGAGACTAACGTAAGATGCCCCCTCATAAGAGAACGAGAGTTAGTTAAGAGGGGGTTGATAGGAAAGAGAAAGAGACTAACGTAAGATGCCCCCTCATAAGAGAATGAGAGTTAGTTAAGAGGGGGTTGATAGGAAAGAGAAAGAGACAAACGTAAGATGCCCCCTCATAAGAGAACGAGAGTTAGTTAAGAGGGGGTTGATAGGAAAGAGAAAGAGACTAACGTAAGATGCCCCCTCATAAGAGAACGAGAGTTAGTTAAGAGGGGGTTGATAGGAAAGAGAAAGAGACTAACGTAAGATGCCCCCTCATAAGAGAACGAGAGTTAGTTAAGAGGGGGTTGATAGGAAAGAGAAAGAGACAAACGTAAGATGCCCCCTCATAAGAGAACGAGAGTTAGTTAAGAGGGGGTTGATAGGAAAGAGAAAGAGACTAACGTAAGATGCCCCCTCATAAGAGAACGAGAGTTAGTTAAGAGGGGGTTGAAGGAAAGAGAAAGAGACTAACGAAAGACTGTATATCCAGCAAGGATCCCTCGGGATTACCAGCTCGTACTCTTTATAAGTACACTTTTGAAAAGATTAGTATTGAAAAATGTTTATTTTTTTAAATAACTGTAGAAATTGTTTAGTTAAAATATTACTGTAAGAAAAGTATCATACGAAAATTAAAATCAAATATTTGTTACATAAGTAACGTAGCTGAATATACAGTTCAATTTGTAACACAAGTAAGAATGAAATTTATAGTTAGTGGTGATCCGATATTTATAGGCTTAAATGTGTATATTTTATAGAGTATAACTTACAATTATATAGGAAGATACAATTTATGTGAATATAGCAATTTATTAGAAAATTTGGTCCCAAAATATAAATATATTCTATGAAAATGTTCCAAGTAAACAAAACTTTTAACGACTACAATAAAAAGTAATTTATTATTATTAATTCCTAAATATCTCTTGATATTTAATATTTATTTGATATTTTTATTAACTAGGTTCCGTTAATTATTGACTTAATTATTTTTAAAAAAATGTAATTGTTATTTCGTTTTTCTCCACTGTTAAATGTATTTTTTTGTACAAACAATGGTGATACATTAAGCATTAATAACAACATGTTAAAAATATATATAGTATTCGGCGGAATTGTAAAAACTTTCTAAATAGTTTTTGAATAACAATTTTCAGAAAATCAAGTTTGTTTTATTATTATCAATGCCGATAAAACAGATGAAATTGCTCTCAGTTATTTCAATAAGAATTTCATAAAAATTAGTCACAACTTTTACGTACAAAGTTGAGTGACAAGTAAAGATTGTCAAAACAGGCCTACTCCATTTGTTATCCAGACTTTTCGCAAAGTAAGTATGATATCTATATAAAAATTAATTTGTAAAATACCAGATTATTCCCGATATTTATTTATGGATTTATTTACTGCCTGCTTTAGATTGAATTTTGCAGTTCAAAAGAGAGTTCTAGATACATTGTAATTTTTATCGATTTATGTTATGTGTATAGTTATCATGAAAACAAAATATTATGTGTGTATACAATATTATTTACAAAACTAACGTAGAAAGTAACACAGTTGGGCAAGATTTAACTGAATATATTTCAACTTAAATGGAAAACAGAAATAACATATAGCAACATTAAGGAAGATCCTTGCTGCAATTTACATCCAAAGCCACGATCTTTGTTCCAACTTTAAGACTAAAGGAGGACTACAATGGCAGATATCCTGCTCACGAGGCAGGAAGTAAATATCCATTAGTATTCTCAACAAAGCCGACGCAATTGTCCTGGAATTTACAACTGTAGCAGGACATCGCATGTATGCGATAAGAATATTTACAAAACTGCAACTTTATAGTAACGAATGTTGTCATGGAAAATTCTGCCCACAATGCACTTTAAAACAAACATTTGGCACGATCCCCTCTCCCGCTAACCCCCTTCTCACTACTACCCTTTACAATTTAACACTTTGGGGTGTGTTTCAAGATAAAACAGCGATTTGTATTTACAATGTTCTATATATTAGTTCAGTGAGAGCGAATATTCATTAGTGTAATTAAAAGATTTAAACCAGGAATAAGTGTGGTTGATTTTATGTGCGAGAGTTAATGCATTGTTAATAATACAGGATGCATGTAATATCACTTTGGAAATCTCAATTTATAGTAATAATCTGGTTATAAAGTTATTTGATAAAGATGGATTGTTCATAGTTGCCATCATTTGTAATATATAAAATAAACTAACACACGACGTTTTGAAAGTATAAATCAACCCCCATTATCAAGTGATAAAATATGGCGTAAAAGTGAAAAACTTTAACATTGCCTAAGAGCTGGGTTCTATTTTTAGGTTATAAATTTAGTTTTAGTTTCCAATATGAAACTAGTTATGTTGGTGTTTTCGCTTTTATACTTTAGGTTATCACTTGAAAACGGCAGTTGATTATTCTCTCGAAACGTCGTGTGTTAGTTTTCATACACAAATGTTGGATTAAATCATGTTAATAATATCATTTATCTTTTCGTGCGATTTGAACTTATTCCCTTAGCTAAAAGTACTGATATCAATAAAAAAAAAAAAAAAAAATCACTGTTCGTTTTAACTAGACTGCATACTATTTTTTAAACTCAGAAAAAAGTATTTATTTTGAGAAATAGTTTAAATTATGCTCTAAAGATAATACAAAGCTTCCAATGAAAAAAAAATCAAACAGCTATAATTAATTCCTTGCTGTTTGAAATGCGAAAACGCCTTTGTCTTTATGGCCTTATAAAAAAAGTAATAAAAGTATATACGATAATAAATTTAGCCCTCTAATACTTTAATAGTGTTAGAGTCTGAAAATACAAGATGATAGAAATAGGATCTGATAGAACAATGAAAAATAGGAATCTAATATAAAGCTAGATTAAAATGGCGTAAATCTAGCTTGGTTACTAGGGATTGCAACACAAGTAACACAACCTACAATGATCACCTAAGGAGTTAATGAATAAATATATTTTTTCAGTTAACTATTTTGTATATGAAAAAAACCTTTTCGTGAGACATAAGTCCTCAGAAATACAAAAAAAAAAATTAATAAATTTAAATAATTATATTAATTAGGTTGTTATTTTATTTTTTATTCAAATAGAAGTTCAGATATGGTTTAATGGATACATTTTTGTATTTGAACAAAAACCATACGCTCATAACCCGTTGCAAGTTCTCTAAAAATGGAATTTTATATCAACACTAATCGTATTTCAAAATGTTCAATTCCATCTCTTTTTTAAAAAAGGAGTTTGTTAATTTACAAAATATCGGAAAGTTGGTTTCATTACCCTAATAACACGACTAAAGTTTCATTTTACAACTTTGTTTGTCTGAAACTTAAAGAATAACAAATAATAACATAAACACACACTAAAAAACTTGGATTGTAGAGAGAAAAATTAAATTTTAAACTATACCATTCTAATGTTATAAAAAATTTGTCTACAGGTAGATGCATCAAATTTCACATACTACTATAAAGGACAATAATTTAATACAAATACAGTGTACATACAAAATTTTAATTGTTAAGCTCAGTGAAATGTAGTAATGGTACTTTGCCTGAATTATTGTACATAAACTTAAATAATGCATGCGCTCACAACATGCCATGCACTCAATAGTTAGTATGCACTATCTTATCATAATAACAGCAATATATATTCATAAACCGAATCATCAACATCAAACATAACGTTTGTTATATTGGCGCCTTATTTCATTACACTCTAAATTGATTTAGAAATAATTAAGAAAGAAATTTGTGGTACTCAATTCTACTATTGAATTTTTAATATTTTAAATAATATGGTTTAATGCCATTATTTGTGTATATAAAACACAAAGTTTCGAGAATATAAATCAACTCACATTTTCAGGTGATAAAACTACATTTATTTTCTCGAAATGTCGTGTATTGGTTTATATACACAAATTATAGTAAATGTCCAAATAAACCGTATTAAAGAATCTATGAATAATGCAAAACTATCTAATATTTTGTTAAAGTTATTTGCTGTTAATTTCAGACTCTACTACCATGTCAAAAATTTAGAACTATCGATTGAAATGAATTTCGTTAAAAACCTCTGTGAATTGCATACTTTTAAGAATTTTTACTGTCTCATTGTTTAAAGTGGTGTTTTGGGATGATTTTACTAAGGTTACAAAAATCGATATAATATATTCGTGGATGTATTCATTTTCGTCCAACAAATTTTGTACAATCTGTGTTCATCAACATTGATTTAACAGATTTTGTGATTGATTTAAATCTTAATTGAAATATAAATCTGTTTTAGTGAGAAATATAAACGGAAAATATAATTTTTATAACATTAAAAAAAATCTAATTTAACGGTTTGGATTTAGTCTATCACAATTTAAAATCTGAAAACCAAAAATAAACTGTATTGACAGTTTTAAAATAGTAGAAAATATTATAATTGAACCTTTGATGTCTTAAATTTTTTAATATCTGAGAGGTAATCAATTTCTATGATTTATATTCATGTATATCATAAATCACAGATTTTTTTATGCATGGCAGTTATAAAATATTAAAATAAGACCAGACCACAGTGAGGTTAGACAATCTAATTTGGCTTTCCATGCTATGTATTTTACGTGAAGGAAAATATTTTAACTTTTACAAGTATTTAGTTTTCATTTTAATTAATATTTTAGCACTTGCTCAAACACCTGAGTTTGTAATTAAATTAGGAATAATATTATCAAACACAAATGAATTTAATCGTATTTAAAGTATTTTGTGAGAAGGGGTTTTCTTCAGTGTTAATTTTTTTTTCGTTCAAATTAAATATGTCTTATTTCTTAATTTTGGCGAGATTTCTTCTTTTTTTTATTGTTATTACTAACGACGGATATTCTTTTCTACAATAAAGTATTATTATTATTGTTGTTTATTATACAGGGTGTTTCTGTATTGCGCGGAGATAATTCAGAGGGTTTTTATATGGGACAAAATAAAGAAAATATTTCCTATAAACATATGTGCGGAAACGATTTTTTAACAGTTAGTCGTCATTTTGTTTTTTAATAAATAATTTATATCTTTAGAAGCTCTTAACCGATTGAGATGAAATGTTGCACGTTTCTTACCAATGTAAAAACCTGGTTTGGAAAAAAAACTTGTTCCAGTAGTTTCTTTCAAAATGGCGGCAATTTTAAATGAAAATAACTCAAAACAGTACATTTTTATAAAAACCGTCAAGAGTAAATCTTTGTAAATAGTTAAATTTCCTATCGAATGGTAAACGGTCAAAACTTTGAAACAAAGGGTAACAGTAAAACAGCGCCCATTAGTGTGCATTGCTGAGAGCGATGGACAATATTATATGAGGATTAATATAACCGTATGTAAACTCAATAAGAATTAGTTAATTATGCAATGTTGTGAATTTAACGAAAATATTATGAAATTTGGGGTCAAAGATTTTGAAATCCGATATCTTGAAGTGTATCAAATTAATGGACGCTTTGTTAGACAGTTATACCATTCGATAATAAATTAACCGGGATACAAAAATTTACCCATGACAATTTTTAATTTTTTTAAAAGGCCGCCATATTGCAAAATGGCGGTAAGATTTTAAAGTTCAAATGTTTTATAACATTATTAGGAAAAAGTATTAGGTTTTGATGTTTTCTGTAAATCTTATAGTTTCAGAAATCCTAATGGTGGCCCAGCTAGAAGACACCCTGTATATATAGGTGTATATTTAATTAATATAAACTGTTTTTCTTCTTTTTTTTAAATAACATGATTTTAATGACATTAATTAATAAACATATATCTATTTTAAATAGTTGTATTTTATGTTTATATAAACAAATTTTTGAATTTCGTTTTTTGTTTTTAAAGATAATTTTAATCTATATTATTCATTTTTTATTTTGTTTTATATTTTTAATTTTGTTTATTAAATTCTCGATTTATTTTGTCGTTTTTGTATTTTCATTGAAATTAAATAAATAATTAATTTTATTCTACATACGTACAAGACACTAAAAATCCTTGCATAGTATTAAAGCAAGACTTTATAACGAATTCATTCCACATTATTCTTCAAGAACTTTTCACGTCATTGTTTAGTAATTTTAATAATTATACTAATCTTGATCCAACGTTTAGAATCAAAAACTAAATATTGGAACATGTTTTACCTGGAATTGTTGCATCGCGGGGTACGCCATCATCCCTGGCGTAGGTTGCTGTAATGCTGCCCCCTGTGCAGCGACAGCTGAGGCTATCTGTTGTGTCGGTATTTGGGGTTGGGCAGGCCATGCACCGGGTAATTGCATCCCCATCCGCCTGGAAAATATAAATATCATCAAATTGTTAAATCTAGTTTCGACTACTACAATATGTTGATTTTTCTTGTTGTTGAAAGGAAGAAACCTCTCGGTCAACATCTTATAAAAAAAGGGAGAAAATAAATTAAAATAAAGACCCTTAATCCTCCAATACTTTAAAAGCTTCAGAGTCGGAGGAGAACAAGCGTTGATCAAGAAAGATCTGATAAAAATAATGAAAGAGAGGGATCTAACCTATTACTGCACGAATAAAGTATAGATCTATCTAGGGTATCTTCTAAAGTTATAGTACAGTCAGTTGAAAAGAATTCATATAGACGTTTCATACAACTTTTTTTTTTTACAACCCTGAGAAAATGTACGTAGTTCATTTTTACATTTTGTTGAAGTAAATAATTTCTTGAGGTTTCAATATTATCGGACAAGATTAATAATCAATTATTTTAACTGCCAAAAAACTATTACAAGAAAGGTAGCGTAGGAAAATATAATTTTTTAAATTCATATGGTTATGATACGAAAAGACCATTTAAAAACAAAGGCGATTATTTGCTATTACATACCTACCCTGTACGCTGGGTAGAAATTAGCGTTATTTCTGGTTTTAAAGTTATTTAATGATGATGATTGTCCAATATCAATAATATGGTTTGATCGGAACTTGGTATCATTTTTGTGTATAAAACTAATACGCAAAGTTTCCAGTGAATAAATCAACCCCCGTTTTCAAGCGATAAACATAGAAGATAAAAAAGGGTGCTTTTAGTTTTGACTACTCAAACCTAGCTTTAGTTTGTAGTTGTAATTTTAGTTTCCTACAAGGCCACTACCAAGATATATATATATATGTGTGTGTTTTTCACTTTTTTTTACGTTCTAGATCTAACACTTGATAACGGGAATTAGATTATACGCTCGAAAATTTGCGTATTAGTTGTTATATACAAAAATGACGGTAATCAATATTGTATTTGTATTTTTTAAATTTGATAATTAAACATTTTATTAAAACTAAAGATACAGTAATCAAAGATAAAGTAACACATAACTAAACCAGTGATAATTGTGAACAATAGATTGTTATAAAGTAGAAACTCATATAAAATATTTTATTAAAAAGTCAGATGGTAATTTAGTACAAATAAAACGTAGAAATATCTGGAATTCAATTAGGGAATATTCTCGTTCTAAGGAACTTAATTTGAAAAATATGAAAAGTTATTGTTTAAAAAGAAGCCTTGGGAAAACAATTGCCATCTATTGTATATCTCGACACACATTTACATAAAACAACAGACAGCTACAGAATTGACTTTTTATATCATCAATCGCTAAACTGTCATCTGATTTACTTTTTATGGCTTCCATGTATTTTTTATTGTTTTAGTAAAACCAATTAGTCTATCACATAACCCTGTTTTTTTACTTTTGTCTCACTCAATGGATATATATCACTTAACTAATAATTTTTCATGCAGTACGTAAAACAGAATCACGATTAACGCTGGAGTAGCTTTTAGTATTTGTTTGGCAAAAACCGTTCTAAAAATACCGTTTAGACTGATTTTTGTTATGTGCTTTCATGGAATTATACTGTATTTGCTCAAAACCAAAGATTTTCAAAATAATACCCATCAGGTCGGGTTTGGCTCAAAATGAGAGGTATTCTACAACGATGTTTGTTGTGTTTTCTAAGGCACGTGATATGCACATCATTTTGTTCCCTTGAGCAATACACCAATCTTGAAAGACGTAACCTAACCTAACCTAACCTAACCTAACCTAACCTAACCTAACCTAACCTAACCTAACCTAACTTAACCTAACCTAACCTAACCTAACCTAACCCAACCTAACCTAACCTAACCTAACCTAACCTAACCTAACCTAACCTAACCTAACCTAACCTAACCTAACCTAACCTAACCTAACCTAACCTAACCTAACCTAACCTAACCTAACCTAACCTAACCTAACCTAACCTAACCTAACCTAACCTAACCTAACCTAACCTAACCTAACCTAACCTAACCTAACCTAACCTAACCTAACCTAACCTAACCCAACCCAACCTAACCTAACCTAACCTAACCTAACCTAACCTAACCTAACCTAACCTAACCTAACCTAACCTAACCTAACCTAACCTAACCTAACCTAACCTAACCTAACCTAACCTAACCTAACCTAACCTAACCTAACCTAACCTAACCTAACCTAACCTAACCTAACCTAACCTAACCACACATAACTAAACCAGTGATAATTGTGAACAATAGATTGTTATAAAGTAGAAACTCATATAAAATATTTTATTAAAAAGTCAGATGGTAATTTAGTACAAATAAAACGTAGAAATATCTGGAATTCAATTAGGGAATATTCTCGTTCT
This sequence comes from Aphrophora alni, assembly GCA_963513935.1. NCBI lineage: Eukaryota > Metazoa > Arthropoda > Insecta > Hemiptera > Aphrophoridae > Aphrophora > Aphrophora alni. The sequence goes on from OY740768.1 coordinate 147,514,956, forward strand.
AAGGAACTTAATTTGAAAAATATGAAAAGGTATTGTTTAAAAAGAAGCCTTGGGAAAGCAATTGTCATCTATGGTATATCTCGACACACATTTACATAAAACAACAGACAGCTACAGAATTGACTTTTTATATCATCAATCGCTAAACTGTCATCTGATTTATTTTTTATGACTTCCATGTATTTTTTATTGTTTTAGTAAAACCAATTAGTCTATCACATAACCCTGTTTTTTTACTTTTGTCTCACTCAATGGATATATATCACTTAACTAATAATTTTTCATGCAGTACGTAAAACAGAATCACGATTAACGCTGGAGTAGCTTTTAGTATTTGTTTGGCAAAAACCGTTCTAAAAATACCGTTTAGACTGATTTTTGTTATGTGCTTTCATGGAATTATACTGTATTTGCTCAAAACCAAAGATTTTCAAAATAATACCCATCAGGTCGGGTTTGGCTCAAAATGAGAGGTATTCTACAACGATGTTTGTTGTGTTTTCTAAGGCACGTGATATGCACATCATTTTGTTCCCTTGAGCAATACACCAATCTTGAAAGACGTAACCTAACCTAACCTAACCTAACCTAACCTAACCTAACCTAACCTAACCTAACCTAACCTAACCTAACTTAACCTAACCTAACCTAACCTAACCTAACCCAACCTAACCTAACCTAACCTAACCTAACCTAACCTAACCTAACCTAACCTAACCTAACCTAACCTAACCTAACCTAACCTAACCTAACCTAACCTAACCTAACCTAACCTAACCTAACCTAACCTAACCTAACCTAACCTAACCTAACCTAACCTAACCTAACCTAACCTAACCTAACCTAACCTAACCTAACCTAACCTAACCTAACCTAACCTAACCTAACCTAACCTAACCTAACCTAACCTAACCTAACCTAACCCAACCCAACCTAACCTAACCTAACCTAACCTAACCTAACCTAACCTAACCTAACCTAACCTAACCTAACCTAACCTAACCTAACCTAACCTAACCTAACCTAACCTAACCTAACCTAACCTAACCTAACCTAACCTAACCTAACCTAACCTAACCTAACCTAACCTAACCTAACCACACATAACTAAACCAGTGATAATTGTGAACAATAGATTGTTATAAAGTAGAAACTCATATAAAATATTTTATTAAAAAGTCAGATGGTAATTTAGTACAAATAAAACGTAGAAATATCTGGAATTCAATTAGGGAATATTCTCGTTCTAAGGAACTTAATTTGAAAAATATGAAAAGGTATTGTTTAAAAAGAAGCCTTGGGAAAGCAATTGTCATCTATGGTATATCTCGACACACATTTACATAAAACAACAGACAGCTACAGAATTGACTTTTTATATCATCAATCGCTAAACTGTCATCTGATTTATTTTTTATGACTTCCATGTATTTTTTATTGTTTTAGTAAAACCAATTAGTCTATCACATAACCCTGTTTTTTTACTTTTGTCTCACTCAATGGATATATATCACTTAACTAATAATTTTTCATGCAGTACGTAAAACAGAATCACGATTAACGCTGGAGTAGCTTTTAGTATTTGTTTGGCAAAAACCGTTCTAAAAATACCGTTTAGACTGATTTTTGTTATGTGCTTTCATGGAATTATACTGTATTTGCTCAAAACCAAAGATTTTCAAAATAATACCCATCAGGTCGGGTTTGGCTCAAAATGAGAGGTATTCTACAACGATGTTTGTTGTGTTTTCTAAGGCACGTGATATGCACATCATTTTGTTCCCTTGAGCAATACACCAATCTTGAAAGACGTAACCTAACCTAACCTAACCTAACCTAACCTAACCTAACCTAACCTAACCTAACCTAACCTAACCTAACTTAACCTAACCTAACCTAACCTAACCTAACCTAACCTAACATAACCTAACCTAACCTAACCTAACCTAACCTAACCTAACCTAACCTAACCTAACCTAACCTAACCTAACCTAACCTAACCAATCTTGGACTTACCCCATGTAACCTTGTTGATAGCCGAACTGTCCATAGGTGTAGCCTTGCATCCCTTGTAAGAACTGCCCTTGCATCTGAGCGGCAGCAGCCGCTGTTGTAGGATAACTCTGTGGATACCAGTAGCCCAGTTGTTGTCCGTATGCATAAGGAAACTGCGCTCCCGCCAAAGGCTAAACAAATAAGGGTTGAATTATTTTATTTGGTAAAAAAAAGTCATTTTAAAAATGCATAATAATCAAAAAACCATTTAAATATTTTCACACACACACACCACCTATAGTAGAGGATATGATTTGTAATATCAAAAAGTCAAATTCTTTTTTGATTAATTTTTCGCATTTAACAGCATCAGGAGACTGACAAAATGATATTCAATACAACGCCCGACTGTCGTCTGTACGGAACCACGACAGCGGCCACAAAAATTTAAAATAAGAACATGAAAGATGGCTTCCGGAACTATTAAAGTTCAGAAAAATCTAATTGAAAATATTAAAGTAGGTTTTTCAAATTTGTAATTGGTTTTTGTTTTATTGAGTTTGTAAAAACAATGAGATAACAATGCAGATTTCAATTCGGCATGTAACGATAGCAACCTCTATCTCTAAACAATGACAAATGATGAAGTTTTGGTCAAAATGTAATTTCTAAAATTGATCTCCCAAGAAAAAGAGATTTTGTAAAGTTACAAGATCTGGCAAGTCACTGGGCTAGCAGACTTCAAAACGTAGTGATATCACAACTACGATGTGTAGAAAAATTGCGATATAAACACCCTAGTAGGAATACTAGGTAAGCAGCCTTGATCAAGAAATACAAATTAACATTTACTACAGCGCCAAGAAACAAACTTTGGGTGTTAGATTTAGAAGATCTGTTTTTATTATATCATACGATAGGGTTAGTAAAACCACAATGACACTACTTAACAAATTTTACAAAATAGGATACAAAACATTTCAAAACAAAGTATTGAGGCAAATCTGTAAAGCTCCATGGTATGTGAGGTGCGACAACATCCATCGTGACTTAAAAAATCAATACCGTGGCTGAGGAAATTAAGGTATGCTCCTTAAGACACAGTAAGAGACTGGAAGCTCATGAGAATATAGAAATGCTCCCTCTCCTCAACGCCAGCAAGGACCTACGAAGGCTGAAGAGGACAAAGCCCATTGACTCTGTGCGAGACTAAAACTGGACTCTGTTTAATGAACTAGAGCTGTTTGAACCATATCATTGTTAAAACCATGTATTAAGAATAAATTGCTTGTTAGGTTGTATTTAACTTAGTTGTAATAAAATATTAAATAAAATATATATATATTCATATCGTATCTCTGTCATATTGAATAAAGTAAGTAAAGTGAGGCCAACTGTGATTTGCCGAGGGGAACAGAAGACTGGTGGGGGAACTCCTCTCTGCAGTAGTAATTGTAGTCATTAAGGTTAGTGTGTATTGTACCTCTGAAGGTGATAGCAGTTGTAATGAAATGCGCATAAGTGAGAATAAAGATAACTATACTTGTGTTGTTAGTGTTTTGTTGTGGTTTTAGGGGATTTTCCTACATTGTATATTCACTCTAGTGATTCATAAGTTTTAATATTATTAATTATAAATTATTTTAGTACCAATAACATAAAAATTGCTACATTAGGGTCAATAATTCCTTCACATGTATCATAACAAAATTTCAGAATGAATTTAAGACTCTTGAAAGCTGTAGTTCACAAGAAGAAGACAATGGAGTTTAGGCAAACATATATATCTGGTCGACAAAGGCCGGACACAAAGAAGTCAGAGAACTGTCCTAATTTGCATGTAAATATCGCTCCACTGTAGTACAGTATAGAGTTTATGTACGAGCCAAATAAAGTTTCAAACAATACAACTGTTTCAGTTTATAACAGCTCTCGTGGGCAAAGACTGTGTTACTTTTCTTTGCGTATAACAACATTTAAAGATTTCTTTTAAGTTTTTAAGCAAATAAACTGTGTACAGACTTTCTCGTACACTCATCATCAAAACCAAATATACAGTTTAAATCAATCATCGCTGACCACATCAAATCTGTAGTGATCAATCGGAGAATGAAATTGAATCGTGTAGTCAATTTTCAAATTTGTATTTTAACATTTATTTCATAGCTGTAAAATTTGTTATTTGTGATTTGATTTGGATTCTGCTATAAAATGGTCCCATTTCCTATGGTTCCCTGTAAAATGTAAAACAGTACTTAATATCTTGAGAGTGAATTAATTTTTTTTTTTTTAAATTCTCTAACAGTTTCTACTTCATTTTATTTTTGAAACCAAACCATACATAACTGTGAATTTATCAAAAACCAACATCCAATTTATGGGATAAATAATAACTAAATTATTGTAAATATAATTAATATAACGTAAATATAAAATAGTCTATAGTATAGTAAATAAACGGCAGTTCTGGCTTATTAAGCCATTATCAATTTTAAGTTGGTATTATTCTCAGTTGACGTCAAACACAAATCATTCATAAAATCAATGCACAACACAAAACATTATAATCAAAAACACAATAAGGGATATAATAGACTGTTTGACAAAGATAAGTTGACATAATATTAAGTTATATGAATAGTCAGAATAGTGATAATCAGAATCAATAAAATGATAGAGTTACTAAAATTAGAATCCAACAATAGTTATTGTCATTGTTAAACCAAAATCAATAAGTGTAAAGGAGTTACTAAAAATGGACACAAACAATTGTCATCGTCAAAACAAATTAAAAAAATTGAAATGTTATTAAAATTAAAATTGAACTACAATTGTCATCATCAAACCAAAATCAATAAACTTAATAATTAGTAATATATATATATATATATATATATATATATATATATATATATATATATATATACATATATATATATATATATATATATATATATATATATATATATATATATAAATTGATATGATTTGACAAAATTTTGTCACAGTTAAAGTTGAAAATAAATAACGTTACATAGCTTAAAAATAAATAAACAATGAAATAAATTTGTACAACCAAATCCAAATAAAATGTGTTTTAAACATACACATGTTTGTTTATGAAATGTGTCTTGGACATGATCAGTGTTTCAACATTATCACAAAGCTATAATAATTCGAGTAAGGAGTTAGGAAAAAAATTATAAAAAATTGTAATAAAATAAATGTTCCTCAACAGTCATGGTCTTGGAGATACCGAAAAATTTTAGTTGGATCTACGCCTTTGTCCAGTCTTGAGTTAGACCCCTCTCTTTAATCATTCCTATCAGGTGTTTTTCTGACGCAGACTATTGGAGTATTCGATGTCTTTATTATAATTTATTTTTTTAAAGAGGATAATCGAGAGGTTTTCCCCCTTTAAATAACAAAACAAAAATATAATTTTCATAATGCGACCACATTGTTGACATAATGCTACGCATAAATATTATATATTTATTATTTTATAGATTAAAATTGAATACAAATGAGGCGTTCATCAAGATTTGCAAACAATCTTCTTGGTGTGGACAGATAATCAAGTAAGCACAGAACTCAGTTGTCACGATCATAATGTTAAAGTCAAACTATTGATATAGATTAGATTACACAATAGATTGGAAAGCAAACTATTGCCAACTTTAGGGCACGTTTTACACTTAGTTATCAAAGATATTATGCCGTAGTTCCGTTGCAACAATTGACAATGATCTCGGAAACTTTGCCCATGATTGAATAGGCAGAAAAAAAAATTGATCTTGTTTAATAAATGTATAAACAAATATATTAATATTAGTAACAAGATAAATATTTTATTCAGATTTTTACATAGACTGATGTTTTCAGTTTCGACATACAGTGGGGAGGGGGAGTTCAGTTTCTCAAATAATATGGGGTGATGACGACAGCGAGACAACTGCTATGGTGTGTAATATTTTTAGTTAGGCCTAGTTAAGATTGCATATTAAAAATACAATAAATGTGCTGCCCAAATAGTAAACCGAAAATGAAGAAGGCAACACTTATGTCTAGCCATTCCAGTGCAACTCGCACTTATTTGAAGGAACTGAATGATCAGAAAAGAAACCTGCAAGGATCAATGTCCTAATGAAAGCTGATTTGTTGAAAACCTTCTTTAAACGTTTCTGATACTCTAGTCTTAAAGACTTAAAGAAGTCAATCTGAAAAATTTTAATTAAATTATTTTTTGACCAGTAATGGCTGAAGTATCGCAGAAAATATCAAAATTAACATATCATATTTATTATTAGTTTTTCGGGAGTCACTCTATGTACTGTCTCCACGTTCTACTTTAAATTTTTAAAGTTAACAGTAGTTTTTTTAAAAAATAGCAAGATATTTTAAAATCTTCAGTTTTTAGGAGCAACTCTTGTTTTCAAAACAAAGTTCAAAGGCTATTTTTTGATTTTTCAGTATTATCTTGCTTGCGTACACAATTGTTAATTACTAGCCTTGGAAAGACAAGGACAACGAAAGAGAGAAAATAGCTTTTCTTATTTCTTAGGTATAGGAAATTAAAAACAGTAAACTAAAGTTTGAGTTCGCAGTTACTAAACTCGTTGATAAAGTTTGTTAGTGTGTCGCTCAGTTAGAGATACGTTTAGATGAGTTTCAGGATATTAATATGTGCAAACCTAACAATTTAAATGACATTTTAATCTCATTGAACTTATTATCAATTTCATTTTGCTTTCATTGCTCCTTCTGGGGTACTACACTTTGTATTGAATTTTAAGAATTTGTGAGTAGAAAATAAATAAACATATTCACCTCTCATGCAAAATCCATCCCACTTTTACAACATGGAGACGTTTTTGAATTATTTATTAACTCGGATAAATCAAGAGGAGCATATTTTAGAGAAATTCAAGACTAATGCGAGATGAAGAAGAAACAATTTAATTTTGTTGTGATTCTAGTTTTATAATTGGATTCCATCAAATTATCTTTGTCAACATTAAACTATTGCAAAGTCTGCAATTTGTCGCAGGGGTTGAGGAACTCATCGTTCAGTGTCCATCCACTGCAAACAACCTCTTCAGATCCCTACTCTTCTGAAGATATTCCTGAGACCTGGACTACTCCCCCCTCCCATGCAGGTGAATATTATCTCAGCACTTTTTCACCTTACTACTACTACTATTGTCATAAGTTTATTTACTATAAATTAATTTTTTGCTGACTAATTGAAATAGAATATCATTTAAAAAAAAAAAGAAAAAACATGATAACTATAATTCTAAAGAATAAACTATTTTATCAACACTCATAATTTAAATGAAGTTAACCATAAAACACCATAGTTAGTTTGAAATCCCAACCAAAAGTGTTACTGTGGATTAATTCCTAACAACAAAACACACAACGCCCAGCCAGATTAAAACTTTGTTAATATAACTGGATTAATTATCTCGAATAATTTCTAAATAACTTTATCAACACAAGTTGAAACAATTAGGCGAAAACAAAGGGCGGACTTCGGTCAAATATATGAGTGTAGTCTATAGTAGCGTCCTAATTTACATTTAAATATTAAATCTTTTCATAAGAGGGGTTTGTTAGTGAAGTTGTGTAGTCTGTAGGTTTGGTTATGATATGATTTTAGTGAATTAAAATAGGTATTTATACAAAACAAAAAACGCGAATATATTTAAACGAAAAACAAACAAAATAGTTCATGCGGGCAAGATGGCTTTTTAATTATTTAAAAACCCTATTAAAAATTATAAAAATAGATGTAATATTGTCAAAATGGCAGCGTTTTTAAACAGTTTTATGTTCATATATAGTTTGTTATTCAACTTATAACACAATAAGTTATTCTAGGTTAAAGTTACTTGTAATTCATATTATTGATATAACTGATTGTAAAGTGAAGTTGTCCTAACTGTTTATAAGAGTAAACAATTTTTTGCTTCTTCTTTCAAGGAGTACTCGATCGCGTCATGATTACCATTAAATTATACACAAAATACTGGTATGTAGATTTCAATTACGTATGTAAATACTAAGGACCCCACTTTCAATGATAAATATCAAAAACTACTGTCAAAATTGTAACCTAACCTCGAAGAAAATATGATTCTCTTATAGTTACCGAGATCCGGCAGGGCAAATTCACCAAATATGTAGAGCTACGAAGCCAGTCCGGGCAGAGACACTGATATGAGTATGTTAGTGTAGGCAAGAAAATGTTAATACAATTACTACCATTTTAAACAAACTTATAATATATCACGTAATCTATAAATGGAATTTAAACATTTCTTACAAGGGTCAAGAGGTCAACTTTTGGGCATTTTATTTAGATGATCTGCTTGGATTTCTTGTTTGATTTTATTGGATTCGTACAAATATGCGACTTTCCTTCTGGTTTGATAGAGCCTCATTAATATGAAATTTATTTATAAATAAATCAATAGTCGGAGTAAAACTGAAAGCGTATGCTAAGGTCGTATTATTAAATTCTTTGTATTTTCATAAGCCAAATAATTAATTCAGAAATTTCAATGAAGAAAACAATCATTCTCTCTGTATAACAATGTAACTTACAAAACCCGTTTCTCTGTAGATTTTTTATTTTTCTCGATATGTTTAAATGCATTATTAAATTAAAAGTTCATATGGGTGTTTGCAATGACATGAAATAAAAATCAAAGAGGAGTTTGTGACTACATAAATTATTTATCATAATGAATTCGATTTTGCATATCCAGAACTTAAATTATAAAATAATACTACAATACCTTAAACATTCCGTCAATGACCTGTTTTCTTCAATAATTTATTTGACGCGTTTCGGGATGTCTATCCCATCATCAGAAATATCTCGTTTAATGGACGTCGTCAAAACTTATACAAACTCAACGATTCACACCAACAGAAGTGTAAGCTTACATATCAGCACACAATATACAGAGTGCTTCTGTAATGCGTGGAGATAATTCAGGCGGTGGGTCAAAATAAAGAAAACGTTCCAATAAACATATCTACGGAAAATCTTTTTTTACCAGTTATCCGTCATTTTGTTTGTTTTTACTAAATAATTTATATCAGTAGAACAGCTTAACAAATTGAATTGAAATTTTTCATGGTACTCATGAATGTAAGGACCTAGTTTGGAAAATATAATCAACTTGTTCAAATAATCCGTTTCAAAATGACGTCCGTTTAAATATTTTAAAATTTTAAATATTAAAATGGCCTCTATTTTAAAACGGATAGTGGGAACAAGTTCACTATTTTTTTTCAAACTAGCTTTTTATATTAATGACTACCTTGCTAAATTTAAACTCTATGGGTTAAGCCGTTATAGAGACATAAAAAAAAAAAAAAAAAAAAAAAAAAAACACTTAAAGTTAGCTCCGGTAAAAGATGTGTTTCTGAACGTTTTTCGTTTAATTTGACCCATATAACCACCCCCTGAATTATCACCGCGTATTAGAGAAACACCCTGTATATTTTTATATAAAATTAATACAGTAATACTCTAAAAAAAATCTAAGGACAAAAAAATACAAATTATATAAAAATCTTTGTGCTAGGGAAAGTCCTGAAAATACGGAAATAGTTTAACCTTTTTTTTTACCTTTTATACAGACAGGTGTGTTTTAAAGGTGCTGTAGGTGTCTGGATCAGTGCACAAATAATAACCATGTCACAGGTTTGATCCTTCTAATAGCCTATTAAGTATTTCCTACAAAACGGTCATTATCTACTTTAAAAACGTATCTACAATAGCATTACAACTGACCGAAGTTATTTATTTAACAGCAATTCTCTTACGTTGCATCAGAATACACATGTAACAGCTTAAAACAATAGAATACTTAAAATGATGACTATATTAACTTGTATATTTACTTGTCCTGCAGCTTGTGCGTTATTTGGATCTCCTGATTCCTTCCCCCACGAACATTTGACAGGTTGTCCATTTATATCTGTATTGTGAACTGCTACTATTGCGTGCGTAGCTGATTCTTTGGTCGAAAACCTATAAAATAAAACAAATAATACATGAGTGGTTTCTTTACACAAAATCAGCTGAATAACCAAGAATGTACTAAAAAAAACAAATTACAATTAATTATTAAAAACATACTATCACAAGATCATTTGAAATTGTTTTCAATCTGTAGAATTTATTGTCTATGTAAATCCTAAGATATAAATAGGCTATAAACTTAAACTTTAAGATTTCACGGTAGCTTTAACTTAATTTTCTTCTTGGTATTAAATTCGCTAATATAATTTATTATCTAAAATTATTTTAGTTATTTTATAATAAACTTAGCGGTCATCCCTTTTATACAGGGTGTTTTAATCGATCGTTTCAAAATTTCAGAAAATTCTCACATCAAAACCAGAGAAAAGTTTGTATATACATATTCACTAAAATTATTATATGTTTACCCGTCATTTTGTGTTGTTTACCAATAACGTTCATATCTTTTTAACAGTAAACTATATGTAATTTTTTCATGGCATGTTGTTTTGAAAATCCAATTCGAAAAAAACTATTCAAACCATTTACTTTATTCATTTAAAAATGGTGGTTAGTTAAAATTTTAACGTTGAATATCTCAAAAAATGTTAATTTTACAAAATACTAACAGGAGAGAAAATACATAACTATTTTAACGACAAACAAATGAACGAAAAATATTATTCTTTCTGTAGCTTAAAGGACAACTGAAAACACTAAATCTTGGTAATTCTGTACAACACCCAAGATTAGTCTAGAACAAAAATTATGTTTTGAATTCTGCAAATTTATATCTTTAAATCTTCCTGTATTTTAAAGAAGACTTAGTTATCGACACATTCAATAATAACATGTAATAATATCTATTGTTTAATGAACATATTTTTTAAATTAACACTTTTTGAGATATTTCAAAAAAATTTAAATAGTCACCATTTTGAATAGTAAAATAAATAGGTTGATCATTATTCTCAAAATAGATTTTTATACTTGTAAATATTTTATAAAATTGACGGTTTTTAAGATATTCGTTATTAATAAACAGTTTAAATTACCGCCATTTTGAAACAATTAAAGATAAACTGCTTGTAATTATTACTTTAAAAAAAGTTACTGTAGTGCTATCTGCTAAACTGCTAACTCTTATCGACATTTTACTGTGGTTAGACTCTTAGTTACATGCTTCCCCGCAAGAATGCATACCATACAATTACATTCTAATTGTGACTACACATGTGGAACAAAATTTATATAATTTAATTTTCCTACTTTCTGTTAAAAAAATAACAAAATAATATATGGCCTAACGAATTTTCAGCAATTACAAAGATATACACATGGTTAAGAAAAATATCTTGTCAAACTTTAAGTTGTGGTTATATTGGTCAATATAAATAATAAAAGTTTCTATAAACAAGTTTATAAATGCTTAGTTTTCAATTTATCGGCCATTTCGTGTTAAAAAATTGTAGTTTTTGAATTATTAAGATTTTGATTCGAATTTTTGTGTAGACATCTTTTATACCACGGTTTACCAGTTTACTAAGAATCAAAAATTTAAATTATAAATATTTAAAATGGAGGCAGTTAATTTGTTTGTAAAGTTATTGGTTTTAGAGATATTTAATATTAAAAAAATTCAATCAGTCACCATTTCAACAATTTAAAAAATAAGTTTTGATTCTTGATTTACTGGTAAATCGTTGCACAAAAAATGTGTACCAAATTTTCACTAGAAATCTTTAATCATTTCAAAATATATCATTATATATATATATATATATATATATATATATAATAAAAAAAAAAACACAAAATATCCGGAAAATGAAGCGTTATCGGACATATGTTTACAGGAATTTTTCTTTACCCTTATAACAAACATTTAAAGTTTGACAGGATATTTTCTGAACACCCTATACATATTTTGAAATAGCTTATTTATGTTAGCACACTGATATGTGTAGATAATAAAATAAATAAATACAGGGTTAAGTTTTTTATCTTTCAGTTAATAAGTTCCATTTACGTGAGAACTCCTTTATTAACAAAATATAATATAATAGAACTATATTTACCTACGTACTTCCGTCTTGTAACTCCCCCCCCCTGATTTAGGAGTTTCAGACACTATTGTCCATCATCAGATGTATCACTCGTTATACCACTAAGACACACGTTAACATAAAAAATTCTTGTCCAATATATTATCACAAGGGATACATCTAATGATGGATAATAGTGTTCGAAACTCGTAATTGAGGGGAACAAATCAAAAGACAGAAAAAAGTATAAATATATAATTCAATTATACAAATTGTAGATTAAAAAAATGAAAATATAGTATATTTAATCAATGACACTTAGATAAATGTAATGTTAACATTATTTTACTTTATTTTTTCTTTATATATATAATGACGAATACATAATCAATAATGAAACACCTCAAATTCCACTACAACAGATAGACCTGTAGATGGTTTCGACATGTAATCTGCCATCATCATGGTATACTGTTTGCAAGTGATGAATCTAACTTTATTGTTGAAATGTCGTATTATTGAAGTGAAACAATCGACATATTGTGTATATTTTATTCTAATTTTAAATACTTCTTTGTTTTAAAACACAATTTTCATAGAGGCTACAATTTATTTTGCAGGATAACATGTTGGGTTATCAAATTACACAACAAAACCTACATACGGTCTCCTTGAACATTACACATTTTAAAATGTACCGATTTTGCAATCAGAATATATATATATATATATATATATATATATATACAGGTAACTTTTCAATAGGGTGTAGGGAGTTGGGTTAAGAGAGATCTTCTAGGAAAAATTAAAGAGAGGTAGCTAATCCAAGATTACATGAAAAAATGTGTAGTTTCGGCGTCGGGATTCCCACCCCATCAACTCACTAAAGTGAGCCATAGAGGCCATTTTTTACATGATTTTGGTTAAGGTGATATTCCCTTTCACTGCTTTCAATGATTTCCGCGTTCCTGAATGTCTAGCATCGTTTATTACAACTGAGGTACCACTGTTTCTTGACTCCATAGATGATTTAGTGTTTTAATAAATAAAGATATACTTAAATTTTCCTACATAAAAAAGACATATTTGAGTCGCAGTTTTGGCTAAAGTTCATAGCATGAGAGTTAATTTTACGTTACGGTAAAAATAAGTTAATTGAAGGAACCGCTAGGTAACTAATAGAACCAGTCGAATAATCATGTAGCTACAAACCTTCAACTTGTATGAACATAATTTTAGTTATAATGCTTAATAGTTTATAAGAATTATATGTATGAGTATAGTATTTGGTGTTGATTAATAAATATCAGCCTGAAGATGTCATCTGTGTAATGGTGAAACATGTAGCATTATGTATATTAACGATTACTTCAGACATCAAATAAAGTATTTATAACCATTTCAAAATAAGTAACTTAAAATCTTATATATTCGCAACCATTTTAAAGTAGATATATTTGTTATCCGTTCCAATACAAGCTATCTTTCCTTCATCTGTACGTAAGCACGATAGCGGCAACAATATAAGATAGAACATGAAGTTTGGTGTAGGAGATTGTAGTGTACTCGTGTACTCATAATGGAATTCAGAAAGTCAAAAAGGAAATGTCAAAATGTGGGCATTTTAAACAGTTTTGTGTTCGTAGCACGTATATTATTCAACTTATGTGACGCTAAATTAAATGAACATTTACAATTTTTTTCTGCATGTAATGGTAGACTAATAATAACACCTCTCTAAGATTATAAAGCGAAGTTATGGTAAAAATATATTATGAAATACTGTCCTCCTAAGAAAATATTTAAATTGTTCCCTCACATATCATCGATTTACGGCTGTGATAATGACACGAGCAAAGCGAGTGGAAATTGTTTAATACACATCTACAAGGTCAAAAAGTAGTGATAAACACAATTACAATGTTAAAATAACGTGCGTAGAAAATGTTTTATAAGAGTCCCTAAATTAGTAATACAAAGGGAACAAAAAATGAGAATCTGCTAAAATTACAATGCATGATGGGGCTGGGTGAATAACACGATGACTTCAACTTTTTTTAACATTAATATTAAGTTACTGATATTTTAGATTGTTATTTCTTTTTCAAATGAACTGACATTTAATGATAAATAGTTTATATTAACCGGATCTGTTGCCTCTTTTACTATTTACCATTTTTATCAATCTATGTTTTTGTGTTTCATACGAAACATTCTTGTACGTATTATTAAAATTTATTGTTCATAAAAAAGTTTTACAACTTCTAGTTAGTGGATTCCGTGTAGTTTATGACATTGCGAGTGGAAACACTCATTAGCCAATGGAGCACCTCATAAATCCTGCTTTGCTATGAAACTTTGTTTCCAGTAACAGTTGCAAAGTAGATTTTTTTTTAAAACCGAGCGAGGTTATGACAGCAAGTTATGTTTTTACTAACGAGAACAAAGTAGGTTTGTGTATGTTTGATGTTTCTGTTTAATGAATGTATGAGTAATTATTAATGAAGGAAAACAAGGGAACTCCATTCTGGAACCCTTCATGTTTTGGTGCGGTGGGGAAAGTTACACAGTCGCTATATCTCATCGCCTTTCATACACTTTGATGGAGAAACTTAGACACCTTATTTAGTGCAGTACAATTTCAACTAAAAACTTGCTCAAACTGGAATACAGAGCTCAGGAACGTGACAAGGATTGCTTATTACTGTTTAGTTTTATCAACGTAAAAGGAAATAAAATATTACTCGGCATATGAAACAATAAAGGGCGTTTACCAACCCCTTGCTTGGCGATATTGCTTCATTTCATTTTACTGTTTTCTTTTCTCACAGTTTCTCTAATCATTATTCAGCAATATTAAAGTATCGGATGCTTAATACAATTCACAGAGAGTCATATTACTGAGATATCAAATAACTTTCAGTTTCATTATAGGCAGAGAGAATATTAAAACATTATATCTAATTTAAACTTTAGTTTAGGTTATATTGAAAAGTAAAACGCACGTTTTTGTGTTTTTTATATTTATTGGGCATATATTTTATTACCCACTGAGTTTTAGAGTAAATCTGATACTCGCCGAAAATGTGGCCCTTTTTTCTGGACTTCTGTTTCGTCCTCATTTTGGTGATTCATGGCTTCAGGAAAATAAGGCTAATTTAGAGGTACAAGGCAAGTTTGAAGTCATTTGAAAATGCGAAAATAATTTGTTGATGAATTACTCAGAGAGGATGAAAATAAGATGAGATAAATTGATAGAATTTAATCAGGTAAAAAGAAATGTAACACAAACATACACACAAATCACACTACAAGAGTTACCGGGGGAAGGAAAGTCTAATCGAAGAGGCAGAGTGGTGCAGCGGTAGAGGTACACGCAAGTTGCCGATCAAGCAAAAGAAAAATCGATTGTTAAGACACTATGATTAACGACATTCACTATACTGAAATTAAATTTGTCCTTTAAAATCAGCGTATGTCAATGCAAAAATGAGCACTGGGTATATTGTTAATAGAAGGCAAGCAAGAAAGCACTGAAGTCATTTCTTCAGATCACATGATATGATTATACTGTTCTAATACATCTGGTCAATAACCTGGAGCAATGAACTAATATGTAATCAGATTTTTATGAACATAAACGTCTCTTAATCCTTAGAACTTGTTATAACTGGCAGTTAAAGTCTATAAATAATATAAGCTATTGTTATCTAAATATTCCCGTTATTTCACTGAGGTGACTTTTAGACCTCAGTCAAGGTTGAGAGTATAACTCTAATGAGTAGAGGATT
Organism: Aphrophora alni; assembly: GCA_963513935.1. Lineage (NCBI taxonomy): Eukaryota > Metazoa > Arthropoda > Insecta > Hemiptera > Aphrophoridae > Aphrophora > Aphrophora alni. The sequence goes on from OY740768.1 coordinate 147,530,831, forward strand.
GGCAATCCTGGGGAATCCTAGCTGGATCTACACATTATTATAGTGTATTGGGTTAAAACACTTTAACATTTTTCTTATCAGGTCTTTTTATTAACTCTTATTCTCTTCCGATTATGACGCAAGTAGACTATTTAGGTCTGAGAGTCTTCATTTTATGAAGATTTTAACTTCAAAAAAATATATAGGAAAACTAAAAATAAATAAATAAATATATATACATAAAGGTAGTGTCACAAGAATGTTTTTTTAATTAGTCATACAATATGATAAAGAAATTCATATTCTTCATTTGTATAAAAGTAAAGAATACATTTATAATTTGGGGTAGAATTTTATTAGGGATAAAATAAATATCCAGTTGTAAAGGCTACTAAGGAAAGAAGGCAATTAATGTCAGTTTATTGAGATAGAAGAAAATAATTTGTTTCGGTGAGGGTAGAAGTGAGTTGAGATAGATTGAAAAATACGTATAAAGGCAGTGTCACTGGAATATTATCAATTTAGTTGTGAGATAGTATAAAAGATTCTTATTTTTAAATTGTTAAAATTTAATAAATACAGTTGTGTTTTATTATTGATAAAATACAAATTGAGGTGGTTCCCAATAGGTTACCTTCGTAACTCAACTTAATGTCAATGTAATTTAAACTTATTCTATTTGAGTATTCGATGACTAGTTGTTTTAATTTTAGATTTTTACTTTTTTATAAGGAGATGATAACCAAGAAGTTTTACAGATTTACAAATTTATGTTTATTACAAAATCACTTACGTCATAGCAATCTTGTGTTCAGTATTTATCATTAATATTTGATTACAGCTGTTTCGGTATAACATATACCATCATCAGATGAAACAACACATTTACACAACACACTGATACACATTTCACAACAAACAATAAACATAAAATGTTTGGTACTGCAGTACAAGTCGAAAATAATATAAAATAAAGTTTAGATAGTTTAGATAATATAGCCACATCTTTCTAACGTGGTGGTCAACTGTTCACTGAGGGATTATATAATATATCTTGTTGACAGTCACTCATAATCTTTGACATTCTTATCTAATGTAGCAAGCGTATCATATAGACAGTTGGATGCAAAATTCAATTTATCATTTAATAAACTGTCCGGGTTGGTTTTGAATTGTTTATATATTTGGTACTCTTCTAGTACATCCATAGTTCTGCTTTTGTTTAGAATGTGAATGATTTCCAGATTACTAGCAATGTCCGTGTATTTATGGTCATTGTCTATCAGGTGTTCAGCGTAATTAGAGCTTATTTTAGATAAGTTATTATGTGGTAAATGTTCTTTGAACCTGGTTTTAAAACTGCTTCCAGTTTGACCTATATATTGCTTATTGCAATTGTCACAATGTAATCTCTATACACCACATTTTGTGAATGGATCGTTGGCAAATATATTGGGATGAAAAAATGTGGTTTAGGCTACCAGAAGTTCGTTGGTTTATTAAAAACAAAATTAATCTTGAACCTAATTATAGCCTCATTAATACCATAGACCTAGTAAATAAAATTAGTGATGTCAAAATTAAACATGGTTATAACTTAGTTTCCTTCGACGTAACAAACTTCTTTACTAATGTACCCAAAAACGAAACCTTGGTCATCCTCAAGAAAAATCTTAACTTGTCTGATAATAAAGAATATATTTATAATTTAATTGGTCATTTACTAGGGAGAAAATAATTTGTTCAAAATTTGCACAATAAAGGTTGAAGTGAGGTGAAATAAATTGAGAGAATTTGATTCGATAGTGAATAAAAAAAAAAACTCACACACACATACACATACACACAAATAAATATACAATTACAAGAGTAAATGGAGAAGAGAAAAGTGTAATAAAAGAGGCAGGGAAGGAAGGGGGGTCGATATAAACTCGCTAGTTGCGGATCAAACAGTCACGATGATAGATATATCGATTGTTAATGCACTATAATAAATTAATAATTTCAACTAAACTGAAATTAACTTGGTTCCTTCAAAGTAGTGCTAAATTTGATATGATTGTTTCATAACAAGCAGTACCTTAATACAGTAAAGGAGAATGAATTGTATTTGTTTACTTGACATCACATGATGCGATTATACCGTTCTAATGCATCTCATTCAATTAGGTTGAAACAGTGAATTCATATTCCTTTGTGAAAAGAGAATAGATTGTAATTTCTCTAAAGTGTTATTATCGACAATTAAAGTTCATATTAGAGCATATTATTCTACACGTCCGGTTTTTTTTTCTGAGGTGGCTTTTAGGGCATCCGGTATTCATTATAGCTTTAGTAGGAAGGTTATCTAACGTCAAAAAGATATTTCACAGAATATCATATACGGAGATATTAAATAAAGTTTAGTTTAAGTGTCATTGAATGAAAAAACAATATTATTCTGTTCAACTTAACATGGAGATCGTCTGTATTTTTGGATATTTTAAAGTTGGTAAGCACATACATTCCCTACCAACTATTTTTACTGATTTTCGCCATGGAGTTTATACTTCGTCGTTAAGAGAGGTCGCAACAATAGAGATAGAAAAATTAAACTCGATGATTCGTGGATTAGAGTTTACTCATATTGAAGTCTGTTGATATTTAGGAAAATCTAATTAAACATGTTATAATGCTTGCTAATTTAAACAGTTTTTGTTCATATATCGTGTGTTAATCAATTTGTTACACAATACATTGGGAAGATATTTTGTAATTATATAACAACAATTATATAGATAAAGTCTCCTTGAACTTTACACTTGGGTTGAAAAAATCTTCACAATCAATATATATTTTATTCAAAATTCTTCTTTTACTTTTGCTAAGAGTCACTTTCCAGGAGTGTGTGTAGCTTATAAATCCGACGTAGTGTTTTTGTTTGAGTATAATTGAAACTGCAAGAAAATCACAACTTATTAAATTATCCACCCTAACCATCACTGATTATTCATCCCTTATGGCAAGCTTAAAATATATAAAATTATATAAAAATAACAATCATGTCCGTCGTTATTCATTTTGAAATTTCGCGGTTTTTTTTTATAACTTTTATTTCACAATCATGTTTGTTTTATATATCTATATATTTTTTTTCCAAAGAGTGTTGTCTTTTACTGTACTATGAGTAATTTGTAACAAACGAAATGTTAACTTAATAGACTACCTACTCTTTTGTTTACTAGTCCTATAATTTATATACAATAAGATATATTTTTTAAAAGAATTTAAATTGAAATAATTCATCGTTTAACTCTCTTTTACTAAACATATCTGTTGTCTCTTTTACTATTTACCTTTTTTATCATTCTATGTTTTTGTGTTTCATACGAAACATTCTTGTACCTATTATTAAAATTTATTGTTCATAAAAAAGTTTTACAACTTCTAGTTAGTGGATTCCGTGTAGTTTATGACATTGCGAGTGGAAACACTCATTAGCCAATGGAGCACCTCATAAATCCTGCTTTGCTATGAAACTTTGTTTCCAGTAACAGTTGCAAAGTAGGTTTTTTTTAAAACCGAGCAAGGTTATGACAGCAAGTTATGTTTTTACTAACGAGAACAAAGTAGGTTTGTGTATGTTTGATGTTTCTGTTTAATGAATGTATGAGTAATTATTAATGAAGGAAAACAAGGGAACTCCATTCTGGAACCCTTCATGTTTTGGTGCGGTGGGGAAAGTTACACAGTCGCTATATCTCATCGCCTTTGATACACTTTGATGGAGAAACTTAGTCACCTTATTTAGTGCAGTACAATTTCAACTTAAAACTTGCTCAAACTGGAATACAGAGCTCAGAAACGTGACAAGGATCGCTTATTACTGTTTAGTTTTATCAACGTAAAAGGAAATAAAATATTACTCGGCATATGAAACAATAAAGGGCGTTTACCAACCCCTTGCTTGGCGATATTGCTTCATTTCATTTTACTGTTTTCTTTTCTCACAGTTTCTCTAATCATTATTCAGCAATATTAAAGTATCGGATGCTTAATACAATTCACAGAGAGTCATATTACTGAGATATCAAATAACTTTCAGTTTCATTATAGGCAGAGAGAGTATTATTAAAAACAATATATTTAAATCAAACTTTAGTTTAGGTTATATTGAAAAGTAAAATGCACGTTTTTGTGTTTTTTATTTTTATTGGGCATATATTATATTACCCACTGAGTTTTAAGGTAAATCTGATAATCGCCGAAAATGTGGCTTTCTTTTTTGTGACGATGTTCATTTTTCATGGCCTCAGGAATCCGAGCAAATTATCAAGATGGAGTCCTATTTTGTCTTCTATACTTAAAGCATGATATCGGGCATAAAAATTAAGGCAAAACAGTAAATTTGGTATGGTGACTATAATGTGCTCATTTAGAAATCTATTGAAACATTGAAAAAATGAATATAAAATGTAAGAATAGCTAACATTTTAATCAGCATTTTTGTCCATATCTCCTGTGTTTTTTAACTGATAAAAAGTTTATAAGAAAACATTGTTCTATTTGAGGACCTCTAAAAAGAAGTTAAAAAAAAAAATATGTGTTATCAATTTCTCTTCTTAAAACTGCCTATTATAATTTGTAAAGGGTATAAAATTTAATGTTATAATTCGAATTAACTAAAATATCCTATATTTATCAACCTAATCACAACAGTTAACATCAAACATTGATTGCTTAATATGCTGTCCTGAGCGTCACATATTTAATACACGAATTTTATGCTGGTGGAGGTGAATTAAAATTGAGGATGTACACACAAAGCCCGATTTAAATTTAATGGGAGTTCTGGGAAAAGTTAACGTTCTATAGCTGAAAAATTAATATCTCGTATCTGATTAAGTATATATGTATTTTAAAATATTCTGTTACAACGATCCACAGTTAACTGATAAATTCATATTGCATATAGAATAGTTTTATTGTTATATTAAGTGAATTTTATACATAAAATACTTTCTACATATATTTTCTTTTCTCTTTATCAATTATAAATATATTATTTAAAAGTTTGTCGTCCTTTATAAATTCTAGTTTAAATTAAAACCTCCTCAGATATTAAGCTAAACTTAGTTTACATGATAATATTTAAATGGTATTTTATAGTTATTTTTACACAGTGTGATATGTGTTTATTTTGAACAATTCGATTGTTTTGTGGTTTATTCATTGTTTACAATGAGTTATTTTATAATTAATAAAGATATCATTAACGTAAAACAAGATTAAAGAAAAACTAATGAATTGATTAACAAATTTTATTATTTATGAGATAAAAAACACAGAGAAATTAAATAGGTTCTAAAAGAAAATACCTGTGCGGCTTGATAATGATTATTAGATATTGTAATCATTAAAATATTAAGAAAACAATTTAAAAAATGCTACAAATAAGTTTACATTCCGTTTGAGTTCAAACATAGTAGAATTACTATTCGTTATCTTTGACTTACCGCCAGCAATCCTTGATTAGTTTTTTTTTTTTTTTTTTTCAGTTTATATTGTCATATATCTCATTACACTACACTTGTTTCGGACATTATCGGACAGTGTAAAATAAAATATCGTGTTTATTGTGCGTGAGTGTTATGTGGATACTTGTATTTTGTGTTGAATGTTTTAATTAAGTATTATCACTCGACGATGTCCGAAACACGTGTAGAGTAATGAGATATATGACAATATAAACTGAAAAAAAGAAGTAATCAAGGATTGCTGGCGGTAAGTCAAAGATAACAAATAGTTGTTCAAGCATATCCGGTGCTCTAGACTATCAATATGTAGTAGAATTGTTTAAGAAGATCTCTACCACTGTGACGAAAAAAAGAGTAGTTTTCTCGTCAGCTGAATGGAACCAAAAATGACTACATACTAGATCCTTACGTTTCAAGGATTAGAAAGACACAGTTTCTATAGTTGAATTTCATTGGGATCAAAAATGCATGGAATTAGAGAAAAGAATATAAGTAACTGAGTAGTATTTAGAAAAAATTGAGATAATCGATTTGAAGTGAAACCACTCAACACAAAAAGAATATGGAACAAAAAAGAAAAAATCAAAGAATGAAGGCGTACTGGAGAAAAATGTAAAAACGTGAGAAGGCGAAGTTTGATGGATAAAGCGACTTAGTGACAATTACGAGGAACTTTAGCTGGTTAAACATTTCATGTAGTCTTTGGTTACGTCCCTTTTTGGCTATAAGATCTCTCTTGGATTAACTCCGACGCCGACTCTATTTCGGTATTTGAGGGTTAAGTCTCACAGGTTTGTTAATTTAGTTAGTAATTATCTAGAAATACAGAATAGATTTATAATAGAATTATTGTTTTATTAGGGATAAGAAAAGATCCAGTTTTAAACAAATGGTTACAAAGGAAATTAAAGTCAACTTATTGAGAAGGAGAAAATAATTTGTTGTTAATTTGCTTCAGTGAGGGTAGAAGTGAGGTGAGATAAATTGAGAGAATTTAATCCAATAGAGAAAAAAATCACATTAGAAGAGTAACCGCGGAAAGAAAATGTCTAATCGAAGATGTAGAGGGGAAGAGGGGTCGATAAACACGCAAGTTGGCACAATGAAAGATTTATCGATCGTTGAGACACGCTGATTAACGATGGCTAAACTGAAATTAAAAATTCTCCCTCAATTAGGCGTATGACAATGCAACAATGAGTACTGAGTGAGTCTTTAATACAAGCAAACAAGATTGAATTGTATTTGTTTACTTGCCAGTGTTTTAGAGCATATCTGGATTATACTATTCTAATGCATCTGATTCAAAAGGTTGAAGAAGTAAATTTATATTTATGCAGCTTTCTGGGAATTGGAGCTTGAAATTTTTGAATAATTTAATGTCTGATAATTAAAGTTCTTAATTAATATACGCATTTGATATTTACGCGATCCTGTTCTTTCACTAAATGGGGTTTAAGTTTTTCATATTTCCGTGTAAGACGCTATTAGATTATTTGACGGCTAATTGTCTTTATTTTAAGTTATTTTCTTAAAATGCTTAAATGGGAATCACGACTGAGAAGTTTTAAATCTTGAGATTTTAGAAAAAAAAGTTACAAGGAAAGAAAATATTTCGATAGGTCACAGAAACTTTGTCAATATAACTTTGAATTATTATTAAAGACTAATTTGTCTAAAAATAAATAAATCATTTATATTTGAATAAGTGCTTTATTTGGGATAAAACTAAGACACTGTCTTAAGCAAAATGTTACAAAAGAAAGAAATCAATTAAAGTTAGCTTCTTGAGAAGAATAAAATAAATTTGTTAAGTGAGAACAGAATTGAGATGAAATGGAGAGAATTTAGTCAGATAGAGAATATTCTAACACAAATACAGGAAAAAACATCCCATTGGAAAAGTAATAAAGGAAAGAAAAGTCTAAACGAAGAGGTAGTGTGGTAGAAAAACACGCAAATTGTCGATCAAGCAGAAGAAATATCGATTGTTAAGCTACTATGATTTACGATACTCACTAAACTGATATTATATCTTCTTTCGTTAAGTAGAAGTGTGACAAAGTAACAAGTAGTCCTCAGTGATTTGTTTAATAGAAGGCAAGCAAGAAAGCATTGTATTTGTTTACATACGACGCGGCCAATAAGTATACAGCATTGAACTAATATGTATACAACTTTATATGAACAAAAACACTTCCATTTTTTTTAAATAATTATTATTACTAACAATTAACGGTCATAACTAAGGAACACTGTTGATATTTAAAAAATCCCGTTATTTAAATTTTGGTGCTCCGATATTCATTTGCGAAACAAGGTTTACTTACATCGGAAAAAGTTGCATCGTTAATTACACTACACTAAACATATAAATACTCTCAGGGATTGATTGTAGTTTAGGACGGGAGTGTCAATAATACGGCGTCCTAACTTGATTTAAACTTATGTATGTGGTCTTGCGTTAACACCCTTTTTATCGGGTCTCTTCACTAACTCTTGTTCTCTTCCGATTATAACGCAATTCGAGTTATTACGTGACGATTTACTCCTTTAAACAACAAAATTATAATAAACTAATTGAAATGTTAAAATTATATATGAAAAGTAAAAATTAAATAATATATATAAAGGTAGTGTCGTAGGAATTTCAACAACTAGTTTTCCAATAATATCAAACATACATACTGCCAATTATTTTGATGATAAAGAATACATTTATAATTTAATTAGTGTCTTATTAAGGAAAAATAAAGATCTTTTAGGGTAAGAAAAGGTTACAAAGGAAAGAAGTCAATTAAAATCAACTTCTTGAGACATGAGAAAATTATTAGTTGTTAGATTCCTTCAGTGAGGGTTAAAGTGAGGTGAGATAAATTAAAGGAATTTTTTTCTGACAGAGAAAAAAACTAACAAAAACACAAAAATTACATCCCATTACAAGAGTAAACGCGGAAAGGAAAAGTCTAATCGAAGTGACTGAGGGGTGGAGGAGTAGAGAAACAAATAAAGTTGCTGATCAGCAGAAGAAATATCGATTGTTAAGACACCATGATTAACGATACCCACTAACCTACAATTAAACTTTTTTACTTCAAGTAGTGGTCAATGAAGCAAGCAATACTGAGTATAGATTTAATCAATTTAAATAAGATTTGGTTGTATTTGTTTACTTGCCAGTGCATGAGAACACGCTGTGGGATTACACCATTCTAAACTATTCAATTCAATAAGGTTGGAGTTGGGATTTCAGAGGGATCCAGGGGGGGGGTCTTAAATTATTTGTCTGTAGTATTGGGTTATATCCCTCTCATTCATCTTTCTATTTAGTCCCTCTGGTTCTCTTCGATTTGACGCTATTTGAGTATTGGAGGTTTTTATTTTTAGATGATTTCTTCCTAAATTTATAAGTTAGTGGATGATGATTAAAAAAAAAAATGGTTTTCGACTTCAAACATCAAGAAAAATATCAATCTCATAATATTTACTTAAGTACAATATTACAAAAAGATTTAGTGTACGTATAAAATCACTTTTGATGCTATGTAGTAGTTGTTACACCTTTGGAACTAATCACGATACTTTATTATTAGTAATTTGATATTCGGTACCTTGGTGTATTTATTTCAAGGTTCTGTTAGGAATTAGGATAGTTTTAGTTAGGAATATAGTATAAGTTCTTTTTAAGAACCCAGTTTGACAACAATTATTGTGACATACCTGGGAAAATATGATGAAATTGTTTACCTTGCCAGCAAGACAGGCGTCATTGATGCTACAAACGTATATAAACCCTTGGGTGGGAGAAAACTTGATCAGTTGGCCAAGATTGATCAAGGGAGGTGCTGCAGGAATTTTTGAAGATAGCCAGACGGACTTGGCATTTACGAGCTACCTAGGAATATTGAGACTTCAGACAAGCACCCATGAGTGGCAAGCAGGGTGAGCAAACTTCGTGTATAAACCTTATAATTATTTCAGAGACAAGTAATTTAAAAATATAACGTAGAATCAGATCTGTGAGTCACAACAATTAGAGTCATCCTGGATTAATAGTAGTAAAAAGGATATTGTAGTATTGTAATAAGAGAGGAGATAGTCATTGTTAATAATAATTGTTAATAAAGATTAATAAAGAGTACTGAACCATTGATTTGAGTAGATTGAAAGTAAAGAACCCAGGCAGTAAAAGGAACTTCCTAACAAATCTAAATTTGTTATAGGAGCTATTCCTAACAGTTCGTAGTTTACTTTATGTAGTATAGAGAAAATTATGTTGTGAATCAATTAATCAATGACAGATTTAATGTAAACATTAATGACTATTTGGTCAATTTAGTTTCACAACACTATAAAACAATCATATTCCTAATTTATGTAAAAATATGTAATACGTTTATAATTCAATTATTGTTTTATTAGTAATAAAATGAAAATCTGTTAGGGTAAGCAGAAGGTTACAAAAGAAAGAAGTCAGCTTTTTGAGAAGGAGAAAATAATTTGTTAGTTTGCTTCGTGAGGGTAGGAGATAAATGGAGTGAGTTTAATCCGATAGAGAAAAAAACTAACACAAAAAGTAGGTTACATCTTTTTACAAGAGTAACCAAGGAAAGGAAAAGTCTAATCGAAGAGGCAGTGTAAGAGGAGGGGTAGAGAAACACGCAAGTTGCTGATCAAGCAGGCACAATGAAAGAAATATCGATTATTAAGTCACTATGATTAATGACATCCACTAAACTGAAATTAAACCTTCTACTTTCAAGTTGTGGTATTTTACAGTGCAACAAGCAACACTGAGTATTAATCCAGGCAACAAGAAGGCATTGTAATTGTTTACTTTGCAGTGCTTGAGAGTACACGTTGCGATTATAAAATTCTAACTCATATGATTGATTAAAGCTGAATTCATATTTATGCAAATTTATATAAAAACCTTTTAATTTCTGAAAAATTATTATCATTTATGCATTTGATATATACACATTTTCGTTATTTCGCTGAGGTATTCAGTAAGTTACTAGGTTGACCCACGTCGGAATTGATGAATCGCTATTTACAGTATACAAAACGTATACATATCACCAGGAAATGACTATAATGGGTACAGGAATGCAATCCTCAGGGACTCTACTTGGATTTGCAGATTTCTAATGTTTTCTTAAGTTAGATACCTCTTTTTTCATTTTTCATATCTGGTATCCCTATTTGGTCTGTATATCAGGCCTCTTGAGAAACTGTTTTTCTCTCCTTAACCTGACGGTATTTCAGTGAGTCTTTTTTGCATTTTTCCTTTCTTTAAACAACGATGATAATTGAAAGGATTAACGTTTTAAACAACAAAAGCAAAACCATAATTCTAACAATAGATAAATAAAAAAATTAAATAAAAAATAACAAACAAATCTAAAGGTAGTGTTACGGGAATTTCATCAATTACGTTTTCAATTTTAACCTATTGTTACATATAAAATAAAGCAATAACGCTTAAAGTTTCAAAATATTTTTATAATATAAATGAGCTACAATTGTTTCGCCTTGCGGCATCATCGGGCAACGATCATTATTAAAATATTTTGAAATATATTTACTTTAAGCTTTATTGCTTTATTTTATCCTTGAATATGGAGTTTCAACAAGAAATATCTGCTATTACATTAAAATTAAAAAAAAATTTTTTTTTGTTACATAACCTAACTGTACTTAAGCTAACCTAACACTATTAGAGTACTAGAGAGTTCAGTATTTTTATTTTATAAGATAATGATGACAAGTTTTACGCATTTAAACATCAAATAAAAAAATCGAAGTTAAAAAAAGAAATAAATAAATAAATATATATATATATATATATATATATATATATATATATATATATATATATAATGGGAGTGACACAGTAATTTTGTTAAATTAGTTTTGCAATACTATCAAAGTCTTATATTCTCAATTTGTCAATAGTTATAATTTAGTTAGTGTTTTATTAAGGAAAAATTAAGAACTTTTAGGCTGAGCAATCGGTTATAAAGGAAAGAAGTCATTTGAAGCCTAGAGAAGAAGAAAATTATTTGTTGTTAGTTTCCTTTCAGTTAGGCGAGATTCATCGAGAGAAGTTAATACGAAACAAACAAAGTCTATTATTAGAGTAACCTGGGAATGGAAAAGAGAATGAGAAGAGGAGGGGTCGAGAAACACGGAAGTTACAGATAAAACAGTCACAAAGACAGAAATATAGATTGTTAAGACACTATGGTGAATTTATCCAGTAAACTACGATTTAAGACCCTCTTCCTTCAAGTTGAGCAACAAACAGTACGGAGTATAAATCCAAGCAACAAGAAAGCATTGTATTTGTTTACTTGGAAGTGCTTGAGAGCACACTATGAGATTATACCATTCTAATGCATCTGATTCAATTACTTCGGAGATGGTAATTAATGCTTACACAGATTTCTGCGAACAGAAATACTTGTAATCATTGATAATTACTGTATAGTCCATAACTATTTTACGCAAATAATATCTATCTTTCTTTCAGTGAAGTGTTTTTTTATGGAATATAGTATTCATTCTAGCATTAGTAAGAAAAGGTCGAGAAAAGTAAATTGCTAATTGCATTACACTATTTCTGGGGTTAATTACAGTTACTACGGGTGTAACAATTGCGTGAAATCCTGCTGGATTTACACATTTTTTCATTTAGTTTTAGATTCTTGTTTTAGATCCTTCTAATTTCATATTTGGTCTCTCTTGTCCAATTCTTTTTCTATTCTGATAGACACTATTAGATTATTCGAGGGCCAGGGGTTTTTATTTTATAATGTTAATCCATTTTCGTTTTTTTTTATAAGGCAATGGTGACCTAGAGGTAACCTTTAATCAACAAAAACTCATCATATATATCGGATTTATTTTTACCTAACAAAAATATTTATCTTTTTCAGTGAATACATTCTGATAAAAGGTCGAACTCCAGTTTATTTTCACACATGCACGAAGTGTAATTAAAGTTATGTGGTGAGTCCCCAGTGTTGTTTTCTTTAAGAGTCTTCAAAGTGGAAAAGCGGTTTTAAGATTGGTGTCTGTCTGTCGTATATGCACTGCTCTGCAGGCTAAACGTGAGAACAGATTTTAATGAAAATTGGTATGTACAGATATTTAGGGTAGGCCTAAAAATCTGGTAGTGTTTTTCATTATACGATAGCTAAAAATTATGATTTTTCTCAAAATTGTCTATAACTATTTTTACAATATTTTTCTCAAGTGTAGCCACTAAAGACTTCAAATATGTTTTTTGTTTTAATCTTGGTTTGAAAAAATGTCAGTGGGTGAGTTATTGGTAAACAAATCGACCAAAGTTCTTCAAATTGTAGTGAAATATAAAAACTAACTACTGTTCTGTCCTAACATCACCTCTTAATGTATTTATTTATCACACCCTTCATCTATAATTGGCAGTCAAGGAAAACTGAAGATAGAACATTATAGTTCTTTGTTTCTTTATACAAACGTCTTCAATCATTTCCTTTTGATTTTATACCAACAAACAAGGCTTTTATATGTAAATATTAAAAATATAACCATTAACATTATAAAATATGTACAAGAAACAAAAATTGTCATATTTTATCGAAAAATAAAATGGTTTTTAAATATATTTCTGTCGGTCTAAGGATAAGCAAGTTAACATCTATCAAATATTTAAATTAGTATCAAAATACCAGTCGCTATTTTGAAACTGTTAAGGGAAACATTTTCATTTTGATTTAGGCTAATTTTGGGTGTTGACAATTAATTATCAAGAAATTATTTTATATTTTTCAAAAACTCAGTTATCCTTTGAACCATAAAAATATAAAAATAACATTTTATTTTTCATTAAAAGAGGAAAGCTTTTACTTCTTGTAAATATTTATTTAATATTTAATATTTCCCCCCATTTAAAGATGTATGTATTCTTGGATTTCTGGTACGGTATCTGATAAAATAACATACAAATAATGCGTATAAAAAAAATTCTCATTCAATATTTTATAATCTACTAAATATAATTTTTTGAAAAAAAATAAAATAAAAAATAATAATAATGACCGACAGACAGAAAACGAAGCTTCAACTGGACCTACATTGATATAAACCTTTTTCTTATTCTTAACTCTAAAATTATCACCTGAAATAGTGCTGTGTAATTTTGAATCACTCTGTAGAGAAAGAATTTACTGTAATGAGAAAACAAATAAACTGAGAGATTTTTGTATTTACAGTTCTTTTTTTTTATTGTTTTTGTAAACATGTATAAAGGATTTTTTAAAATAATTTTGTTAGGTTATATTCCTTTTGTTTCTATATAATTTATACTATAAACATTTAAACTTCTTACCTAACAAATGCATATCCCTTGTCTTTGAACACTCTAATCTCCTGAATGCTGCCAAAAGGCGAAAAGGTTTTTTGCATTAGATCTTCAGTGAGACCATTTGTGAGACCACCGCAGTACACCGTACAGTTGGTAGGACTGGATTGGTTGTATACCTCGTCAAACGTCAAAGGCTTGGAATTTGCTGAAAATAAAACATAAATACAGTTTGTGTTTATGGCCATTGTTTCGTTTAATAAAGGATAAATTAATTACATTTTGCCGTGAGCAAATTGTTTGAAGTTCAGGATCATATAATTAGCTAAAAAACTATATTGTTATATAACAAAGGAGAGTTCATTATTAAATTGTTTCATAATGTTCGTTAAATTCAAAACATTTGGATATTATAATGGTATCTAAATTACAGGAATTACTTTTTGGTGTTTCAAGTCGCTTATTATGTTAAACATTTTACAAATATCAGAGCTACTAAATATGACACTCATATATTTCTGCACTTATTTTATCTATCCTATATTAATTAGCAGAAAATAATTGAAAGAATCGAATAACAGTTTACGACAAACAAAATATATTTGTATTTTAAAATAAAATAGGATTTTTAAATTTTTTCAATAACCAAAAGGTAACCGAGTAATAGACAAAAAATAAAGATTTATATTCTTGATAATTGTCTACAACCCCCAAAAAAGTGAATAAATACAATTAACTACATAAGAACTAATCATTTCTAAATACAAATATTAAGGCTTTTTAACATAAATTTGTAAAGCGTTAATTTATGTTTTAACATAGCGATCACATTTTTAACTTTAAGTGAAGGAATAGTTTATTCCGTTTCTTGATCAACAAACACGTTGATGGATGTAAAACGACGACGTACGTACATTTCTCACATAATTATCAACTTGTATTCAATTCAACCGTATTTTAAAACGTGGAAAAATACTTTTTGTCCCCACAATGGAGTTTTAGAGTTTACAATTTACATGCAGAACATGTTTAAATTCTCCGATTAAAATTCAATCGATGGTCTTTACGATGTAAATGAGTATTGAAAAAAAAAATCGATTGTTAAAACATTCTTTTCTATTCCCCCGTTGTTTTGTAACAAGACTTTTTTTTGTCTGAATATTTCCATTTGTAACAGAAGTGGATGACCCCCGGCGGATGAACCGTGCCTGCTATAAATAGAGGTGAGGCTTTTTTCATTCAATTACAATATGCAAAGAAAAGAGATGCGTCTATCTCAAAGAGTACTGTATAGTGCTAAAGGCTACTCATCTGAGATCAATGGTTCAGTCCACCTCACACGTGTTCTTTATATCAAAACAAAATCACCTTTAGGAATATTTTCATAATAAATGTTAAAAGTGGAGATAACGAAAGTTACGTAGAGTCTACGATATTTTCATAGAAATGAACCATCCTTAACTCTACTACTCAGTACGTCTATTTTATTTGACTTATGTTCAAATTTAGGTTTAGTCACAAAACAAATTAAACTTTTTTTTTCAAATATTACTATGTACGTAAGGAGTATAAATGTTTCCGGACAGGAAAGAGCTGAGCAAAGTTTTAAAGCATTAATCTCGTTTGTCTAACAGGAAATAAGTGTAAAACTATGACCATGTAAAATCATAAAAATTATTACGTCTCGGTTTTATTGTTTATTATTACAATACACCCAGCATGCAATAAAAATAATGCAAGTTTAATGTAAAAAAATGTTTATTAATCACTGATGTAACAACCGAATTCTAAACATGTGATTTTATTACAATACAATGTTAACATATGACCGAATCTAAGCGTTTGTCAACACTAAAATATGCGATTTGTATTGTAATGAATTTTTTAAGACCTAACTTAAACATCCTAAGAAGTTTGAGGATGTATCATTTAACAAAATGTTATATAGACCAAACTCTTTGTGGACTCTTCAAGCCATGTAAATATTTATGTTGAATTTCATCAAAATCCAACATGTAGTTTTTAAGGAGTATAATCTGAGTGCTACGCTTCGTTCCTCCCAATTAAAAGAGCAAACTTAACCAACGTAATATTTTTTTAAAGTTATGGCGTGATAAATAAATAAACGGTGGAAAAACATTGCACAGACGTTTTAATCAGCCAAGCTTACAAGTTTTACGTAAGCACGAAAGCGGCCACAAAAAGTAGGAAAAATACATGAAATCTGGTTAACGGACTATATTGTGTGATCACCTTGAACTCTATTGAAGTTGAGAAGAAAGGAATGGAAGATGTCAAAATGGTGGTTAATTTTTGTCCTTATCTCGTGTGTTGTTCAACATCTAAATTAAAAAATGATTTTAAAGCTTACAATAATTCTTCGTGTAATGGTATGGGATTACAAAAGTGGTAGACACCCACCTTTCTACAATGACAAATAGCGAAGTTATGGTAATTTCGATCACTGACCTCCGAAGAAAATGTATTGTTACAAGATCAGGCAGGTCCGACTAATAGACACGTATATAGGGTGATGAGGCCTTCTCTGGTATATAGAAAGTACTAGACACAACTAGGAGGTCCATAAACACGTGGATAGGGTGATGAGGCCTCCTCTGGTATATAGAAAGTACTAGACACAACTAGGAGGTCCATAAAACGTGTACAGGGTGATGAGGCCTCTTCAGTTATATAGAAAGTACTAGACACAACTACGAGGTCCATAAAAACGTGGATAGTGTTATGAGGCCTCTTCAGGTATATAGAAAGTACTAGACACAACTAGGAGGTCCATAAAACCTGTAAAACAACTGATTTACAACTTGTCCTACTGGAGAGGACCCTTTGGTCTAACCAATACATTTAAATATTACCTATAAAACTCAAGAAATCAACCTTTGGGCATTAAATTTAGAGGATCTCAATGTATTACGTTATATGATAGAGTTGGATAAGTAGCATGATTAGGCTCATCTCGTTTATTTTATTCCCGAATGCATCAGTGATTCTTGAATGGAAGTGGCACATAGAATTTGGTATAGGAAATATATTTTTCAAACGGATGATAGTATATTAAATATTTGACAAAATAGTTTGAACTTGTGGTCCTTGCATTTTATAATGGATATCATACTTGTTTACGACTTAAAATTAATAATTTCTACAAAGTTATATTCATGGTTTTAAAGTATAATAAAAAGCATTCTTTATTAAATTGCAGGAACAAAACTTTATGTATTTAAAAAAATACTTTTGATTTTCACGTAAACGTGAAAATTTATCTTTTTTACTGAAAGACTGTGAAATCATCGTTTAGGTATTTAACCAAATACTCAAACCTAACATATAAATAAATTAATAACTTGTAATTCAAAAAGTTACCTCGAGGAAAACTAACATTGTCTGGTTTTAAAGTTATTAGGTAATGATTGATTGTTCTTATTATTAATATGGTTTAATCGGAGAGTTTCCATAACTTGTGTATAAAAATATATAAAGGACGTTTCGAGAGTATAAATCACCTCCGTTATAAAGTGATAAATGGTTAAAAGCCCTTTATTTATACTCCCAAAACGTCATATATATGTCGGAAAATGTCCGACTAAACAGTATAAACTAATGTTTCCTTGTGAAAAATCTTCGTTAAAATGGTGGCGACTGAAATTTAATTTAAATAAATTGTACAAATATGAAAATAAAATTTTCTACATATTATGTTGGTGTTCAATAAAATATTATATTAAATATTTTCAAATTAAGCGATTAAATGATTAAAAATAAAACGATACCAAATTTAATTTCTTTACAACTTGACAAGGTCTATTGAATGAAGTAGGCATTCCTCTATGTTTTTATTACAATACAAATTGTTTTGATGTTACTGGAAAATTTTGAATAATATATCCACAGGATCGTTTTTCACAGACTAAAACGTAAAAACAAAAATGTATTCAGTAATAAAATTTTGACATTCAACCCTTGGGATTATGTTCAGTGAACAAAATCAGAAAGTTATTTTCCGATCTAATCGCCCTTAAAGAATAAGCAAAAGAAACTGAACCATGATAACAAGGGAGGGAAGGAGAGTGGAGGGGGGTTGAAAACAATTTATTTTGCCGTCGTACACATTCTGTTTAAAGGGGATTCCTTTGCTTTGAGCATATATACATGAGATGGGTGGCTATCCTTTTCTTCAAAGGATGTTATTAATTCACAATTTACAACACATTAATAACAGAGATATCAAACATAACATCGTGTTTTTAATACGGTAGAATTCACTTTAATTTTATATCAAGGTGTTAATGTTGATCTGCGATCATATTTCTAAAAGATGGAATTTGAGAATACTTAAGAGGGGTGGAATTATTACATTAAGTAAAATACGATTTATATCAAATTAATGCAGGGGAAAATTAATTTTTCGTCACAAAAGTTAAACGACTCGAGCTGCATTACTTTCATTAAATTAAGAAAGAAGTCTTTTATAATTTAGGGCAATAAATTTGGAAGTGAATGTGTGGAAGCGTGTGTCCTTAATTTGGAAAAAAATCGGACTTGATTTGAATTAATGTATAAATAAGATATTAAAATTTTAATCATTGTCGTTAATTCCTAATATAGTATTTTTTTCTTTTCTATGTATTTCTAATTTTATTTTAAGGCAACTTTTATTTCATTTAAAAAAAGAAATTATTTTATTTTTTGTTCATTTATTATAATTTTTTGTTGTATTTATAATTCTTCAGTTTTTTATTATTTTGTTTCAATTTCTAGAAAATCTCTAAAAGGGCTTAGAACATGGGAACTATTTAAACTAAATTTTATTTAACTATATTTTTTTATAGTATGATTTTGTTTGTTGAAGAATAAAATTTATTATTATATTATAAGGAGGTAGAGTCCTCGTGACAGAAGAAGCACCCAACAAAGAGAAGAAAGGCCAGAAAGACCTCAGAAACATGGAGACCTTGCTCCAATAGAACAACCTTGTGTGATAGACCCTGCAGATTCTGCCAAGGGGGGAGGAAACCACATCATATTTTAGTCGAATGCAGTTCATTAATGTACAAATTGGCTTGAACTCTGGATAAGTACCAGAATGATGTAGAGAATATACCCATCCTTCATTGTTTGGTTACGATGAGGGTTTCATAGTCGGTAGTCCCCTGTCTTTGAAAAAATAGAATTGTATAATAATCCTGGAGGGGCAGTTCATTTCATCCCTTACATCACTTCTACTAGTAAACCATTAACTCGGTTTTCGAAGATCTCAATAATGGCTGAAGTGATTTTTAATTTTATAGGATATAATAGTTTAAGACCTAAACTATTGCGACTCATATGAATTAAATTATTTTTGTTAACCACTTTTAAAGTGGACATTTTATTTCGAGAATTGATTTCATTTTGAAATTGACTTCCTATTAATTAGTCTTTAGAGATAATTGACGTTGAGTTGTGTAAAAATATATTAACTGATTTTAATTGAATTGCGTTTCTAGTTTACATTTAAAGTTACCGCAATAAATTGATTGCAAGAACAGGTAATTGAATTACAAACAAAACATATAGTTTGTACATGTAATCTTGGTTCTAGAAAAAAAACAAATTTCGGTCACTATCTTAGAAAAAATTCAACTTCCTGGGTTATCAATGAGTATCTAAATCTATAAAATAATATCATCAAAGCCGAATTAAAAAAAAAAAAAAGAATATATAATAAAGATAAATATCTTTAAGAGTTGGTAATTTGCTGGAAAAATAAACCATGCCCTTACTAAAAATTCTGTACAATTTAGAAGCAAAAAACAAAAAACATGGTTGACTTGTTATTTCCCTTGTAGGCCCTACTACAGAGAAAATTATGTGTTTTTTTTGCAAATGCATCCGTTTTGAGGTGTCCTGAGACCAAAAAAGTGATTTTGTAATGATTCTCTCTCATATGAATAATGTTTTACACCACAAACGCGTGGACCGATTTTAATCAAATTTAGTACATTGCATGTTTCCGCCTTAGCTCTTTAAACTTTTTTTTCATTTTGTTTGATAACTCAACATTTGTAGGTAGCCAATATAATAACAAAACACAAAATACGATTTTATAAAAAACGGAATTAATTATTTTGATTAAATTTTCCCAAATATATGTCCTCTAAGGAATCAAGCAAAACGTATTAGTTTCTCCAAATATTCCGGTTCCTCATTTATCGGTAAAACAGAAAAAGAAGACCATTGGGAGGTTATAAAATTATAATACTTAGTATCTTTAACTCGGCTCTATGTCAAAATTAATGAACCAACTGGTCTGAATAATCGTTAATAAAAAATATTTCTGTTCAGGAGTAGCTAGCGAAAACCAAAAATGAACTATGAACCCAACATTTTATTTTAATCTACGACTTACGCGAAGGACGTTTAGAAGCGAAGCAAGTTTAGAATCTTTTTTAAATATATACATATTTTTATAGACTGAAACCACGGATTATTTTCACTTTTTGGTTGACAATTATTAACGAATTGACCTATTTGATGTGGATTAATTTTTTATTGCATCGATTTGGTTTTGGAAACGGGCAAAAGAATTTAAATTTATTTTTTTTATTATATATTATGAATTAATCTGGATTAATGTTTTAATTAGTTTACATATTTGTTTTATAATTTTGAACTAAATCTTTATAAGTCATTCAAAATGTTATTTATTTATTTCCAACGGTGTAATCCATTATCATTGCAGTTGATGCAACTTGTTATTACATAAACGTTAAAATTGAAATGATTTGTTTAATATCAACACTTAACTTTTATGATACATAAGCTATTAAAATAAGCTATCCTATCATGTTTTACTGCTTTGCTTGTAACATATAATCGATTCTACTTACAAGCAAGAATCTAACGTGATATAATGTTAATATTAATACGATATGAAAAAATAGATAAAAATGATAATAATATTAAAAAGTTTGAAATTTCAATAGCACCCCTCGACTCCAAATTTAATTCTGCTTCTATTAAGCTATAAAAAAACAATCAAAAACTTACTTTTTTGCCTAAAAAACGGCAAGTGGGTACCTTACTACTGCAAAGTTTGAAAATGGGCTATTTTCTTAAATTAATTACTCAGAAACTATAAGAGATATTTTCGATTTGACAAAACCACAGTAAAATTTGACCTTTACACTTTCATCATGTAAAAGTTCGTTTGATTAAGATGAATAGTTAGGGAGCTACAGGCGTTTTACAAAGGTATTGCAAGCGGTGAAACGTGAAATTTTAAAATCTTGCACAAAAAGAACTCTAATTTTATGTAAACCATTTGAGATTTCAGTGTGATTATTTCAGGCTTTACTCTCTTTTCAATTCTGTATCATTTGATATCCATATCATTGGTTTAAAAATGTAAACTATATAATTGGTGTTAGACTAATGTAAGGTACTCACTCCATCTCGTTTGACTTGTAACGTTGAGTTACGCGTTTCGGAATATATCTTCATAAGAGATTGTCAAAACATTAATATAAACACAAACGACCCATGTGCACCGCGACTTTCAATAAATAATTAAATTATTATTGGTTATCTCAACCGTCGTTATCTCGTATCCTCACTGCGATGATAACAAGTAGTAGATAACAAGCGAGATGACCACTAGTATCTCAGGTAGTACTGCTGCGGTAAGAATGAACGCGCAAGGAATACAGAAGATTAGCAAATATTTTAGTTGATACTGAACATCTCACTACTACTCTAATTAATAACATTGACTCAATGGTTTGACACGATAAATACTCCGAATTTTTTTCCATCTGAAATAAATTTCCTTCAAAACTTTACGAAGACTGTCCCGCTTCCAATGAATAACTATCTGCACTAAAATCATACATAGCCTACGCTTACACTAAACCACTCAGCTGTGGAAAATCCCAACCTGATATTTTCTAACTGATTAGTACGGTAGTTGTTAAAGGGACTTCACTAGTCTAGTAGTCTAAATGCGATCAGCGCATGCGCAGTTCCCTCTTCACCCTTCATTCTTGTGATCGTCAGACAGTAGTTCCTAGATATGTTTATGTCGCGTGAATTATCAATGTTTTGACGACTTTTTAACACGATATTCTAAACTTGGAACATGGATTCCGAAACACGGAACTCAACACTACAAGTAAGACGGATTGAGTAAACCGGGGGTCCCACTAAATGTTCGATATTTTTGAAATAAAATATCGGACATGTGGAACACTCTACAAACTTGACACTTTACAGTTATGTTAGATAGATATGTAAAAAAGTGTTATTGAGTTTTTTTAAATGGTCAAAAAAAAAAAAAAAAAATAAATAAAAAAGTGGAATAACAAAAGAGTATTAATCTTCTGGATAGAACCACAACCTTCTACAATGCAATGCAATTAAAATGTGCATTGCCATCTGTTAAATTTCAATCAGCTGGTGGTTGTGTTCAATCAGTTTATGTGATACAACTAACTTCGAAACAATTAATTTTTCAATTATACAAAAAGTTAAATGTTGTTCTTGGGCTTTTAGCAATAAGGCGGTATTAAACAGCCTACAAAAATGTGATTCCTCCAACAAGAAAAGGAATTCATAAATGGAAAATTATTTCACCAGAAACTGAATCAGTTTCAAAGCAATAACATAGATTTTGTAACACAGAAAATTAAGAGCTTGCGCTATTTTACTGCAATCTCAAAACAGGCCGTTTCACTTAAAGTTTGTTCCGCTACTGGGAGACCAAAAACGTCAGTTCAAAAGTATGCCAAGAAAAACTAAATAAATTAATATAAAACGCATTTAGTTCACGGACTGCCGGAAGACGACCAGGATAGACGAGTTGAATTTTGTTAGATGTTAATTGAAAATCTTGACGAAGATGCCGAGCGGTATGAAGGATTGTATTCTCAGATGAAACTACATTTTACCGAACTGGATCTGTAAACAGAGATAATTGTAATTATTATAATACACAACAATCCACATATTTTACACCAAGAAGGTTTGATGTCAAAGGGTATAACTGTTTCGCTGTAGAAATCAAGGTTTATGTTCTGTCGTGTGACATATCTAATCAGACACAATTAATATTTCCAATATGATTTAGTTCCTCCTCAATATGCTAATGTGGCGAAACCTAACCTAACCTAACCTAACCTAACCTAACCTAACCTAACCTAACCTACCTAACCTAACCTAACCTAACCTAACCTAACCTAACCTAACCTAACCTAACCTAACCTAACCTAACCAACCCAACCTCTGGATAGATCGTGGCAGCAACTTTATTGACTGCCCTCCAAGATTCCCAGACTTGACTGTTTGAGATTTTCCCTATGAACCTTTTTGAAAGAAAAGTTTATTCTCATTCATTAACAATATGAATTAATGAAGCTGTTTGAAGAGCGTTAACACTTACCCAATTTTTGAAGAGTGCTTATGATTCTTTTTCGTTTCGTTCCTATCATAGCTATTGACGGGCACCAATTCGAATAAAGGTCAAATTTTTATCATTATTAATTTTGTGGTGATTACCACCACTCCCCCTCCCCTTCGCAAATCTGGACATATCCGCCCGGCTAGCTGATAAGACGAGAGTAGTGCTCGAGACAGCTGTGACTAAGGACGTCTTCAGCGATCTTCCTAATTATATTATAGTGCTGTAAATTTCTATCATGCGTTGCTAAACCCAAAGGATTAGGGCCGTTCGGCCCTTAGGTTTATATCTGGGCGCATCGCGATTTTTGGGTTATCGTAAAATTATTAGTCGAACTATATTTATGCGGCTACGTTAGGCCCTGCTATAGACCGACAAGTTGTTGCAATACAGTGTAGTTAATATTAACATTGGTATTAGTTTAATTGTCTTATTTTTAGTTAATTAGTTTCTAGTAATACTCGTCAAAAATGGCTAGCTAAGTTGAGATTCGCCCAGTGTACTATATTAATTTTACCACGCCATCCGGACCCGGTAATACATTAACAAAGTAGATCCGCGGACCACCCAAATCGTACCCCAATGCAATTCCCATTCTCTCGCTACCGTTGCAATTTATTACTAATTTTCTTTATTAAATTGCACACATTTTAGTGGTATCTGCATTTAAAAATTGAAAAAGGTTTTGGAAATAAAATCATTTATGTTGAAAAAGTTCATTATTTATTATTCCGCCCATTTTGTTTTGATTGACCATAAAAAAAAACCCCTAGGGTATTTGTTTTACATATCTATGTAAAATAACTGTAAAGTGTCAAGATTGTAGGATGTTCCATGAGTCCGACATATTAATACATACATAGCGACCTCTTCCTGGAACACTTCTTATCTTAAAGTCAGTGACTTAAATCAGTCTTAAAGTAATGTGGTAATTTTTGCAAAAAAAAAAGAAGTTTATAAGTTTTGTTTAAACTAATTATAACTCCCAGTATTTAAAGTCTTATCATAACTTTTTGTTTTCCGTTGTCCCAAAAAAAATGTGATATTCGTATAGTTACGAGATCGTACATGCGGAGTCCATGACACAAAGCGGAGACTCCTTCAAATAAATACAGCTTCGAGGGCCGTTAGAGCGAAGCGAGTGTAACCTGTAATATACATAATTACCAGGGTCAGAGAACCTGTGAAACAACTGTTTTAAACCAACTTACTTCTTGATCTATCGTTACAACTTAACATTTCTTACAAGACTCAAAAACAACTTTTGGGCATTGCATTTAGAGGATTTGCTCGTATTATTGTATACGATGCGACTGAGTAAATACATGATGGCATCCTACAACATTTTATAGAACACATATATTCTACCGATATATCATGATTATTTTTGAATCCTAGTATTCCTTTGCTAAAACATAAAAAAAAACAAGACGGCAATCAACACAACGAATAACGATTATATTTCACTTTTTCGAAGGTAATACAAAATTCCAATCAGTAACATATTCATAGCACAATGTGTTTGTTTATTTAATAACTGGCAAATTCTCTACCTACGAACTTTTGTACTATTGTATTGAAAGCAATCAACGGACTGAATAATAGCGTTTACGATTGGTAGCACTGCATACGTATAAAATATTTAAAGTTTTTTTTAATTCACCTAACGGAATTATTACTCTTTAGAGACTGAACTAGATCAAATAACCGGTTCATGCAACAGGCAACAAAATAAAAATGACAAAGTGTAATTATGAGGCTTACTAATTCATAACAGTCATGCATATACATACTACAAATGCCTTTTGATGTGACAATAAATTAAAATACGACAAAATGCATTGAACCTAATAAAATATATAACATTTTTTTAAGTTTACTAGAATATAAAAGAATGTTTGGAAAGGGTACACTAAGGGAGTTCATGCAGGGGATATTGCTTAACCAAAGGAGAAGTGATGACGTCACACGATCAACTGAAGTCTTGAAATCATCATTGCCTTTGAAATAATTGTAGGGAAGTTATTTCTATCAATGGAGTAATAAATTATAATGTATCCATTGTATAATATTAAAAACCGTCAATCAGAACATTTGCAAATACACTTGTAAATTAATACATTATTTAGTTTTATTTCAACATTAACTCCTAACGGTAAACCTTACTTCGCTGTATAATAATATTGACTACGCTTAATTTTATGTTTTAAGTAAGCGAATTATTTTAAATATTTATTTTACTCATATGAGGAAATGTTAAATTCAGTTGATCAAACATTATTTTTAAATGAGATATATCTACTGCAGATATTAATACCGTTTAATATTAACAGGTTAGGTGTTAAAACCTCGCCAGCAACAAACGTATCAAATCGTAATGGATTTTAATATGGAACATTTAAAAAATACACATTTTTAACACATTTTAAGTAGCATGAAAAACAAATTTTTGCATTGCATATATAATATTACTACAATATTCTCAAGGGAAATATACGTCTTATTATTTTTTTTTATTTATTTAAAACCATTGTAACATGTAGTGTATTATTTTATATACTGGATAAATGTTTAGCCAGTTTGTTCTTATTTTAATTTAAAAGTATTGAAATAATACTTATTGTTTTATTATGGTAATATACAAACAATGTATGCTAAGAAAGCAATTTTACGTGGACAAGAAACTCAGTTGCTCTCTCAAACTATGACTTTTTTTTCACAGCAATGTATAAAATATAAAATAAAAAAGAAAAAGATTTTATCGAAAAAACCATAAATACTGCTTATTTTTATTAAAAATAATATCGGAAATAATTATCTTTTGATAATAAACGTAAAAAAAATAAACAAAAATACAAAATATTCCTACAAAAACCAATATAACTAAATATTTAAAAATAAACATTGAGCTTGACTTGTGAGATAATATTAAATAAAATACAACTCGAACACAAGATCTCACAAAAATTACGTTTACTTAATCAAACTCGTTTCAGCAACATAGTCGCCATCCTCAGTGAAACATGAGCTACAATAACTAAACTATAAGTTATTTTTAACTATGTGTTCTAGTTTTATTCTATCTCACTAAATATTAGTGATATTATATGTAATAACTTGAAAGTATTATACGCTGTTACTAATTCGAAAAATATATAAAATCAAATTGTACATTTTACACAAACGTTGAATAGTAAATATAATATTTTAAATCTGTAAAAGACAATAAAAAACATTTCCAACTCTTAAATAAAGTTTTGAAGTAAATAATAATCCGCCATATAATTGTATTCCTTACTTTAAATTAATCAAGAATGAAGTATATTTGATGTGTACACTTATATTTCAAACAGCAAGTTATAAAAATGAAGCTCTGTATATAAAAAAAGGTTTTAATAAAAGGGAGTTCTCTGAACCTATAGTAAAAATGTAATAAACTTAAAATCCACAATACTGAATAATATCAATAAAATTAACATTAGTATTTTTTTTAATAAGATGGTAAAAACAAGGCATAAAATATGCATTTGGGAATACATTTTCTATACTATACAAGTTAGAAATATACTATAATGTAGATATAATTATTTAAAATATAAATTTATGTGCTACTTGAAAAGTAGAATTAAAGTCATTATACCGAATAAATTCAAATTGAAAAAAACAAGCATAACAAAATAAAATATAAATCATACAAAAAAATTAATAATAACAGTAACAAAAGCTTGAATAATCTGAGAGAAAATAATAATTATAAAAATTAATACAAATTTAAATAGATGCTAACCTGCACCATTTTGTTTAAGAGTGCAAAAACAAACTTAAATTGTAATAAAGAAAGAAAAAATATTTATATAAACTCAAGTTAAATAAAGTAATAAAACAAAAACAAAAATGATATTAGTGCAAAAATAATCTGTAAGAAATGTATTTGTACAAAACGATGTAACAAAATCTAAACTTACAATAATGAAAGATAATATCCTTAAGCATGACAAAATGGAAACTTTAACCATCTAATGATGTTTTGCCTTCCCTGAAATAAAGCAAGTTACATTAGAGATAAATACAATGTTACCTTTTAAAGTATCGTAGATACTATGACTGCCAATTGGTTGTCCTCTGCTTTAGAAAAAAATAAATAAATATACAATAAAAAAAAACATAAAAAAATACAAATAATGACTACCTAACCTGACCATTTTGAAAAGTGAAAAGCAAACGAGGAAAGAGTTCTATACCCGACCGTTATGTACAGACATGTGTAAGAAAAATGTTGTATAAATTGAAATTTGTGTTAGTTTAAAAAAAAAAAATTATTACAGTGTGTATTTAAAAGAGGAGCGAATATACAAAACTAAGAAGTACAGAAACTGTGGAAGAATTTAAGAAAAAAAAAAGGATTATAATAAAATAAGAATTAGAAATATTAAAATACCTAAATATACAATCTAATGTTAGTAATAATAATTAAATTCTAAAAAAAGTATTTCAAAAATCTAAAGATAAATAAAATTTAAAATCCACCAAGATATTTACTAGCAAAATAATTAAGAAAAAATATGTGTAAAATTCAATATAATGGAATATTAAAGGAGACTCAAAATGGAAATGAATGCATTCTTGAACTTACAGTGTTAAATTGATTGTCACATTTTGTGGATGGATATTTCGATCTGAAAACAAATATTATAAAGTCTTAAGAAATATTCAATTTATGTTGTTTTTTTGTTTGTTTTTTTATACGAAATCACTACTTAAGAATTAAGAGAATCTAAGAATAGTTTCCACAAATGTAATTTAATTATTTTATTTAGAAAGTACCGATCTGATAAAACTCCTATTTCCTACAATAAAATAAGTTTTAGATACGTTTACACAATTGTATTTACATTAAAATTAAATGCCAATAATCTATATAATATTTGAAACCGAGGAAAAAGTAGTTAAAATTAAAGTCTTCTGTTAGAAGTGCAATATTTAAGTTGCAATGTTTTATGAATAGATTCTGTTTTCAGATAAAATTAAAAACTTGATAAATAAATAAAATAATAATTGTAAGTTAGCTTAACTTAAATCCGTTAAATAAAATAAAATTAATGGAAGTCTATCACACATTAGAATTTTTAAATATTGTTTTACCGTAAAATTAATTCAAAGACAAAAGTGATCATAAAAAATTGTAATGTCATTTTTCTAAACTCGTAATTCACCTCTACCCATTATCTCCGCATACTACTCTGTATTTTCATATAAACTGACTGTACTTTCGTAACAACTACAGAGGCATAAAATTTCCCTGTGTTTGAAGAAAACCTAATTTATGTGACAAATAACACGTGGGGGGTTTGAAATTTCGAACACAGGAGATGAGCACGTAATTGCACTGAAAATTAGTGCCGTACATAGGTTAAAATTTAATCTCAACACCAGAAACTAAATGAGTGTGTAATAATGGGAGGTTCTGCTAAACAATAGTCCAGTGTAATTAAGATCGTGGTTGTGATAGGCGGTTAACCGTGGTCGTTAGAGAAAGACAATGAGGACAACAACCAATCGCCGTTTTATAAAATGGTTCTCTTGAGTATTGACAGGTGGTCAAATCGATATTTAGTTTTGGTTTGATCTTTGTCAATTAATTTATACAAGGAAGAATATGAAAACAAAACAGTAATTGAAAAACTTTTAACTATCTTTCTCAAACCCCTAATAAAAGATTTTGACTATTTCTCCGAATACAACCTGGGAATTATCTATTGAAACTTAAACGTCGGGATGTGAATTTGTTTAACTCATAGTCTTTATATTGGACACCGGTTCGGCATTCCCGAGAAATCCTAGCTGGATCTACACCTTTTTTCATTTAGCCTTGGGTTATCATGTTTTCTTTCTTGTCTTTTTAGACCAACTCCTGTTATTTTTTGACTCTCTGATGCTGTTTAAGGGCTAGGGGACTTAATTTTGTTATTAAAATTTTTTTTTTTTTATATAAGTCAATGATGACTGAAAAAAATGTATGACTCTAAAAAATAGTTTTTAGTAATTATATTCTAATTAATTGTGAAAATCAAACATTCCAAATGATATACGGTTTTTTTGTTTTTTTTATTAGTTAGCATTTGAACCGGTTTCTGTTTTTCATTTTTCTTTAAGATTGCTAATAAGTAAGTTTTGTATGGGTTGTAAGGAGATAAATATGAGCAAAATTTAATTGTAATTGATAATTTAATTTATAGAAAATTGGACTTTTTTATTGTTCTCATAGTAGGTAATTCTCACTTAAAACATGCGACTAAAAAACTTTTCTTTATCTGTCTTAATGTACGCTCACAATCGAAATGTACAAAAATCGGTTAATCCATTTGGCGTGGGTAGGCGAGAGATACCCAAATGTCAAGAGACAAAAGACAATAATTATTTATTACGTGAAAAAATAGTATTCATACACTCCTAAATATAAACCATTCCCATATTCCAGCACTTGTTAAAATAGATTTAAGTAGCTGAAAGATAATCTATTCAGAATTTATTAATATATTTGTACTAATGACAACAATAGCAAATCATTGAGTTTTATTTAGTTTAACATAATTTTAGTAATTTTTTTTTTATTTGTTTAATATTTTAATTTCATATTTTGTAAATGCATTGGAGAAAACCCATTATATTGATCTTCTTCCAGTAAAAAATAAAATATTTAAATTAAATAACAACCTCAGATACATTTACACAAGTAGGTCATCCATTAAAATTGGCATAGCATACATGAAAGAAATTTCCTTTTTTAAAGATTCCTGATTAAAAAAGAAAAAAATGGAATGACATCCATTTGTTTCATTGCTAGTCGGTCATGTCACCTGTTTACTTGTACCAAAATTTTAATAAAAACTGCCAAACACACACACACACACACACACATATATATATATATATATATATATATATATATATATATATATATATATATATATTTAAAAAACCTCAGAAAGTGGGTTAAATATAGCTTCACTATATTTTCTAAAAAAGAAGTTCATTGGGTTATTAAGGGCTACATTTAAAACAAATTTGATTCATTTCGTGATTAACAATTTTGAGAAAATAAGAATGATCTATTTTCCTATGATAAAATTTTTAATTGTACAAAAATAGGAATGCTAAGAAAATTAACGTAAACATGTCTCCAGTAATATCGGTATAATTGACAGAATAGTAAAACAGACCAGCAGGCGGACGTCATTCTAAAACACTTTTTTGGTCTCGAATTCCTTCTATCTAACCATTAAATTACTAAATAGAATTCCTAAATATAATATCACTTAATGTTAAAAAATGATACTATAAACAAAGTTTGAAAAGAAGTTTCCCTTCTGCACCAGCGTTGTAGTTACTAGGCAGTGGTTGGGAAGTTAGGTGTAAATTATGGCATAAGAAATCCCAAATAGTTTATCTTCCCACTGACAAGGTTAAATGGGGTTTTCACGTTCGACTATACGCCATAATACTTGCTCCCAGCTTTAGTAAAGACATTAATTTTTATTGTCAGGACTAAGGGTTGAAATCCCGGTTAACAGATGACCCTTGGACTTAACGCGTAAGGATGTTGGAATCTACTGATTTTAGCATAACCTTGCAATAAAGGAAGAGTGTACTGTGTCAAAGTAGAGTTGCTATGGTAACGAATCCTTTGTAATGCGATCGGACAAGAACCGGTACAAATCACAGACTTCCTTTGTTTCACGAATAATCACCATGCTTATAAAGAAGGTGTAGAAAATTGTTTTAAATTTTAAGAATAACAAATACGCGATCGAAATATTCATGCTTAAAACGTAAAGATGATTTTAGTGGATACATGTTGTTTAATAATGAATGTTAAACTTTTACTTGTAGTAAATTACATTGTTTTATATATAGGGTGACATCCGAAGGTAAGAAGACATTTAGGACAGGTTCTAATGGTAAAAAAAAAAAAAAAATCATATGAAAATAGTTTGACATCCAATCGGAATTTTGTTTAAGTACATAGAAATATTATAACTTTGGAAAAATATGAAATATTAATTTCAAATTCGGTACATGTATTTTGGATATTTAGATTTACAAGTATACCAAAAAACTATATTTTCTATCTTTTTAAAATGGCGGCCGTTTAGATGATTTTAATTTGGACATCGCATAAACAGTTTTCGTAGAAGTCCTGTACATGCAAATTTATATGATCTGTACTGCAGCTGAAGAAATATTGATTCAAATTGTGTCATTAATTCAAATATTGATTAAATTGTAGATGAACTTCATGATTTATTTTTGCTTCGAGTGAAATTTTTATGTGTTGTAAAGAAAGTGTGTTTATAAGAAGAAATATTCGTATTGGTTTAGGAAAGATATAATTCATGAATTAAAAATTAAAGTTAAATATTGTAGGAAAAGGAAATTTATAAAATATCATGATGATGAAAACTACAACTAAATATAAAATTGGATTGGCCCATAATGAGTACTTGATGTAGAAGTACTTGATGAAGGGAGTTGATTTATACTCTCGAAACGTCGTTTGTTAGTTTATATGATGGCAAATGTCCGATTAAAAAATATTAATTATATGAACAATCCAACATGTGAAATAAGTTTAAAACCAGAAAAACACCTCGAAAAATTTTAAAACATCAAGGTGGTAAGAAAAAAAGATTTGGTCAAAAGAGATTTGATGGGAAATACAAAAGAGAATTATCTAACTTATACCACAAGGAAAAGTGTAGATCTAGATGGTGTACCTCGGGATTACTATGCCCGTACTCAATATTGATGAAGTCTTGAGGGTTCGATTAATAAGTTTAAAAATATTCAATATTTTCTAAATTTTAGTCATATACTAATATAATTTGCTCTATTTTAAACGCAAATTGCAAGTAAACAATGCAAATATTTAATGATAAATTCAAGGACATTTTTATTTATATTTGTGTTTAAAATATAGAACCCTATTGAAATTAAGAATACATATCTTTAAACAGTGCCAGTTATAATTTCGTTACTGTAACTCGTATCACTGAGGATGACGACTTCGTCGTTGAAACGCGTTTGATTAAATAAACGTAATTTCTGTGAGATATTGTGTTCGAGTTTTTTTTACCTAATTACTATTTAATTACCTTGTTTGAGGTGTTACCGTCGAACAATCCTTAATTGTAGTTTACACTATCTTATATGACGCGTTTCGACTATTTGTCAGTCATTTTCAAATATAAAACACATATAAACACTTAACAACACATATTAATTCACATTTAAAAACACGATTAAAAACATACATATACGGACGACGCGCGTTGTCATTGACCGTTCTCGTTGACTCACGATCGTCAATTCCTTTTTTTTTTACCTTTTTTAAACAAACAGTGTTTTGTTTATATATCGTGTGTTTTACACTAACACGCTAAATTACATAACACTTTGAAGATTTCAATTCCGCATGTAATGATACTAACCCCTCATCTCTACAATGACAAATAGCGAAGTTATTGTCAAAACGTTAATTTCAAACCGTGATTAAGATAATTCGTAAAATAATGAGATTTGGAATGATCCGGTGCGAGCTTAGATATTGAAGGATTCTTCACATATGTATAGCTTCGAGGCGTGTCAAGGTCGAGACATTGGCACGAGCGAAGCGAATGGAAACCTTCCAATACATACACGTCTATTAGACTCGGTAGAGCCCAGCCGACGTCAAGAGATTTCATTTAGAAAACCTGTGTAACAGCTGTTTAAAACAAACTTACATTACTGGGTAAAACCACATGATCTTCAATTATTAATTACCATTTCCTAGAAGGTAAATTGAGGTGGTTAGGAGCAAAGGGATGTAAGTAGCAAAAAGTCAAAACTGTAGAAAAGAACCCCAAAGTTAAGATCAAATTGGAAATTCTGTGGTATATATTTATAATTTTTTAGTTTGTTTTTGCCTTTTTATACCTTTTTTACACTCTATGAACACAGTTTGGTAATTTAATTGTAAATTATTCAATTACAGTATTTTTTTTGCTAAGAGGTTACCTCTACTTGCATCCCTTTACTTCCTAAGTTGTCAATTATTCCTTTGCCATTTAGATGATCTGCTTATGCCATTGTATGATCGAACTTGTTTATGTTTTATTTTGATTCTTTTTGTTAGAATCAATTGTGCAATTTACATAGAAACCAAACTTCCAATATGTTTCCTTCGCGTTTTCCCTGACAATATTAAAAATGCATTTTATCAGATGACGTTGTCCTCAGGGACGTAATAAAACAAACTGCGTGATATAAAGCATTAACGCAGTTGTCTCATAACTATTGATGAAGAAACATAAATTTGCATATTACTTGGCGAAAATATGTAAATGTTTCGCAAAGCTCCCTGCAGTTGTAATTATCGCCTTCGATAATACCGATCCTGCAATGCACGTGACACGGCGGCATGCTAGGTTGCTACTGGCCAATCAGATCGGTTGGCGAGTGTGTTTAATGCGTCATGTTTGGCTAGACATTTTAAATAATAAAAAAAACAGCTGCGTGCGATATGAAAGTAAATTATGTGCGATATATTCCCCCTACTTGACAGTATTATATTTTTTATTTCTCAACCGGAAAGTGACAAGTTTAAAATCGAAATAATAATTGTTTCAGTTTTGAATGTTAAATTTTCATTAAAATGGAAGTCAAGTTTATTGTAAAATGTACGTATCATTTCTAGAATTCATTCTAGATGAAGTTAATTTTGCCGACCTAACAAACGTCTGGTAGTTAATGAAAGGAAATGAAATAAAAAATAATATTTGTAATGTAGTTTCTCTTGAACAAATTTTGTTCTCTTCCGAGCTAACACTAGTGGAGTATTCCATGATTTAGGTCTTTTATTCATTTCTGCTAAAGTATCAGCTGTAGAATTGTTTGTCTCGCCAATCTTACGATATTTCTTTAGTCAAATAAAGTTGATTTATATTTTGTTACAATTCAACTGCGAAGGAAATAATGTTTCTTTTTTAATAAATCGAAGGTAGCTGTTTTATTTAAATACAAATGGACGATAACAAAATTAAGATGATAAGAAACACAAGGTAGATTGATTTTAAAATGAATTGAAATTTATATATTGAATCATCAAAGCAAAAGCACTGAATAAAATACAACACCTCAATTAAAGAAAAATTGTCACAAAAGCTAGTTGTGAAAATGTTTAATCTAAGAGAACATCGTTTGACATCGTTTTATAGAAATAGAAACCAAAATAAGGTGACTTTAAAATAGCACTTGTGGAGAGTGGTTAATCCCATTTAATCTTATAGAGGAAGAGTTGTCCCTTTGTCCAGTCGGTGGAAAGGCTCTTGGGAATGAACCTAACAAGTTTGGCCGAGTCGTATCTCAAATCATATTATTGATTCGCCAAAAGTCGGAAATAAAGTTTCCATTGGTACAGAATATGTTACAGTAAGTTGAGTGAGTGAAAAATAAGAATAAAAGTACTGGGAAAGTATAAAATAAGGTAGAATGGTTGTTCGATATTTTATTTGGGTTTTTGTTTATTTTATTTTATGCAAATTTAAATTATTTGTAATATGTGTTATTCTTATATACAGTATATCCAATGAAGGTATTCCAAAGTTTAACCTATCGTGGACGCACAGATTTGGTTAAAATTCGGCGTGAATATTGTATATATTTTTGAAAGTGCACCAAAGAATGTTCAAGGAAATATATTGCATGCAAAAAACATGGCGACTGTTTCAAATAAAACACAGTTTTTGGGCGATTAGATCTTACTTTTTATTAACAGCTGTTATGTAAATTTTAAAAACAGCAGTTATGTTAATTTATAAAACAGCTGTTATGTTTGCTATGATGAATTGTTGAGTAGTTTTTAAATTGCACTGAACGAAACAATTTATTCATCAGTTAACATCTTTTTGTTGTTTTAATCAATAGAGAAACGTGATATTCATGGTCAGTTAGATTTAATAATCGTTTTAAGAGAGAAGACGATTCACAGCTATTTCCAGATATTTTACCAATATCACACAAATCAATAGCAAATTGAAAATACTAATACTGGAATTGTAGTGAAAAAATAGAGTACACAATGTGACGTGGATTGGGAAGAAAACGTGCTGCCTTTATAAAACTTCTCGCTAAACCGTATTTGATTAGTGAAGTGGTCTTAAAAACCTGTGAGACAGAATCTATTGTCTATAGAATCACCAAAACACAGTTCACAAGAGTCTGCACTGTCAATAGTCTTCTTGAAGACAACTCGGACTGACAGAAGAGCGGAGTTTAGTTTTAAAGTCATTGTGTACTACGAGTGAATACCCATCGACTGAATCAACATTTTAAAATATTGGTTTTTGTAAATCAACACAATTAAAAGTAATATAACGTTCATGTAATTGACGAAAAAACATTTTTGTTCTGCAGCAGTATCTATTAATGGGTTTATCTTACAGCATATCTGAGATACAAATGAAGGTACCATTATGTATTGAATCAATACGTGATTTCTCTCCGTACATTTTCAGTTGTTAAGCCATGCATCATCCAGCCAGATGGACCAGTTTCACACTGTGATAATCTCGTGAAATATATATTGAACAGTGAATTGCTTGTAGGTGAATTTATTGACTGGCCGCTAAGACGTAACCGGTAGTAAGTTCTTTTTGTGGGAGTATTTTAAAGAACGAGTTTTTTATTACAACATCAACGAAGATGAGGATTTGAAATCAGTTATTGAATATGATATTCACAAATAACACAACACTTTTTTGGGTAAAATCCGACTGTTCTACACTGACTACTTAGCAGTAGATTGTAGCTAATTTGAATACGAGTACTTTATTCTTCTTTGTTATATATATTTTCTTATTACTAACTTAAAAGTAATAAGATTGGTATAATATCTGATGTAATAACAGTTTAGTTAATAAAAAAAAATTAATAGCCCCAAAACTGTGTTTTATTTTAAAAACATGTATTTTCTTTCCATTCGTGATATTGTCTCCAATGTTAGTACTTGAACATTCTGGGGCATATTTTCATTCCTATCTAAAACAAGTCAAGCAAAATTGTAATAAAAAATTTTTTAAAAACTGTTCACGACAAATCAAATATTGGCATACCTTCATTGGAATAACTAGATTTAAATCTTCCAATTTTAAAGGATTAATCTTCGACGTATTGAAAATATTGTGGGATATGTTTGAAGTTACAGCATACGTATTGAATCCTAAGAGGTTAAAAATATTATGAAAATAATATATACAAAGGAAACAGTTCGGAAATTGTGTTTATTATGAAAAATATTTTACAAGATTATTATGCTCTATATACTATCCAGTTCTTAGATGAAAGTTAGAGAAAAAAGATTGACATTAATATAAAAATGTGGATTGTGAGCGTGTATATACATTGTGTAATTAATTTATGTACAAATAAAATAAAATATTTATTGTTAGGAAATTAAAATTTAAAAAAAAATTGACATTATTATCTCTATAAATATATACAATTGTTTATATTATATTAATGTATGTACTATTATAAAATGAGACAATAATGACGGGTGCTAATACAATTATAATTCCAATAAATATAAAACACTGTTTGTATGTGTTTATTACTAAGACAAATTTACATATTTAAGGTTATAAATTTCGAGCTGTGAACTAGTTTACTCCAGTCATATCTGATTTGGAAAATAAACGCATTTAGTTCATTTGTAGATAAGATGATTACGTAATCTTCTGTTAGTGAGGAGGGAGTTGCAATTTGATGATGTATTTTTTCCTTGTTTAAAGGCGAAAAACCTGTAGCTCGTCATTGCTTTAGAGAAAAAGGAAGAAAATAACAAAAAATAAAATTTCCTAGCTATCGAATACTTTAATAGCGCAAAGGTCGAAAAAAAGTTGGTCAAAAGAGGACTGATAGAAAAGATAAAAAAGAAGAATGTAACTCAAAATAATACGATTAAAAGTTGTAGATAAAGATGAACTCTTCAGGATTTCAAAGCCCTTTGTAAACTAAACCCACGAGGATTTACTGCCTTCTATAGATTTGTTTACTTATCAGAGATTGATACCCAACTTTGCAGATTTTGACGACGCTCAAAAACTATTTTTAAGCTTACTGGTGAAAAGTACCTCTTAATTTGGTTTATTTCAAAAGAATCCGTTAAAATTACCATATCTTATTACATGAGAAACAAATTCAAATATAACGGGCGAATATATGCGTTTCTGAAGCAAAACGCATCGTGCAGAAAATCTATGATATGCAGATGGGTTTCGATTGGAAAAATGTAGCTTACGTGCCTGATTTACAACTACTCACGTCAAGCGATTGTTGCAGATTTGTTTCCAGTTGTGAAGTTACGCGTAACTACCGTCTTCTTATAACAGGGATTTTGGATGCATGTTTAACAGAACATTCTACAAAGTGTCATTCCTTAATATATTCAAAAGTTCCAGAAATTATTAAAAACGAACAATATTTTGATGTTCCCATTCAATTAAAGCAATTTTATTGACTTTTATAGTAAACGAAAATCATAGAATTTTTCTTAACTTTTTTTTTTACATTTTTTATTTTAAGGGAAATAAAATTCCAAAAAATTCGATTAAAACATTTTAAATTCTTGTTTTAACATACGTACTTCAAGTTTTATTTATTTTTTGAAATCACACATGTCTAATTAATTGTGTAACCAATTTTTGATACGAAATTTGACAATAATTGAGCACAATTACAACTGCTAGAGTTCAAAATTATTTTTAAAAAATGCAAAAACTGGTTTAATAATCGATTCTATAATTTAAAACTCTTTAATATAAGTTGAAAATGTAATAAAATAACAAATATATCGGAAATTATCAAATGCATCTAAAAAATATTATATACATCTATAAATGATAATTGTTTTCGTTAGAATTGTTTAGACGTCTCTGGTTAGAGGAGAAAAGAAGCACGGTTAAAATTTTAAAATATAAAAATTATCTAACCGGAGCTGTCTGAATAATGGGTAGATGAAAAGAGGAGAAAATCGTAAGTTGAATAATAGACTATACAAATGAAGATTATAAAGATAAAGACGCTAATATAGGCAGAAGCAAATTAGGAAGAAGAGAGAAAGACGATAAGGGACGAGTAATCTTTAATCGTTCTACTACTCCTACACTTTCGTATGAAACAAGAAAAACTAAACTTAGATGAGAAAAGTTGAAACCTGGTTATCTACAGAAAGAAATACATTTTATATCGAATGAAAATGTTAACCGAAGAATGCACCTCTGGGAGAATGCTCCGGTTATGATTGCATGGAAATGAGATTGATTCGCGGTCTTCGAACAAGTGTTTGTTCATGCATAAAACTGTATAAAATATTTGAATATTTATTTCAAAACTTAACAGTTTTGTGTAAAAGCTTGCATTTATTGTAAACTGTGCTTGTATATTTTACACATCGTGTAGATCTTCAGGGACCTCAGCACTACAGTAACGAGTCTCTCAAAACGAATATTATATGGAATAATGCAAATAGCCGTTTTCCCAGCTGAATAATTTGTTTTATGATGAACATCTAAAATTCACGAAAATATTTATGCTCCCAATTTACCCTTTTGTTATTCGTAATATTTGTTGAAACGTGTCGCAGGGGCCAGTACAATTTATAAAAGGGTTTTCCGGAAATGTAGAGGTAGATTTATATATTGTTTCTCAATAAAATATTATTGTACATTTTGTAAAGTTTATATTTTTGAATACAGAAAAAATCCAAATAAATAAAATAGTACAACTTTTTTAAAACGTATTATGATACAAAACTTTAATATAATGTAAAACTTAAAATCTCATTATCAATTACTAAATGGATCATGATTGGGAACAAAGATTATTTCGTCAGCGTTTCTATCTACGAAATTGAAAGTCAAAATGTACAAGATACTTGTTGGAGCAGTTGTGATATATGGATCGTAAGCGTGGAAATGTCAGCTGCTGATAAGACTTTGTATATTGGGAATGGAAAATATGTGAAGGTTAAGAGAAGAAGAAAGATGGAAAATATGAGCAAAGAAAGAAGTTAAAGATATCGGCATGGTTAGGACGTGAGGAACGGATGGACGAAGAGCAAAAATGTAAAGAAGAAGAAATGTGGAAGGCCAAAGAGATGGGTACAGAATGTGGAGGAGGATATGAGAAATGGAAGTTGGTGGAAGAAGGTATAGTGTAAAGAGGAATAGAAATGATGTGTGAGGGAGGTCAACACCCTTCCAAACCAGCAATGCCAAGGAAAGTAAAAAATAGCTGAAATTTAACATTTTAAAAAAACTGTTTATAATTTTTTGAGTCAAGGGCACTTTTTGAAAAGTTTCCTGGAAGCTTTGTGAATGGCTGTGTTTAATTATGATTATTATGAGATAATGAAAAAACCAAGGCGCCAAAAGCGGCTTCGTCGTATAAGCGATAATTTATATTACAGTTTTTTTTAAATATATTTCAGAAAAAGTTGAAATTAGTAGTTAGAGAAAATAGTCCTACCTGATTTGTTCGCTAAAATCTTAGTGTCATTTTCTACCTCTAAGCAAGCGAAAGTAAAGGATAAAATAAAGAAAGCAATAAAACAATAAATTAAGCCTTTAGCTAACTAACCTAACCTAACCTAACCTAGCCTAACCTAATATTTTAATATTGACATGGTCAGAAGAGAACAACAGTTGATTACGAGAGAAAGAGAAGAACCTAACGCAAGATTACAAGAAAAAAGGTGTATACCAAGTTGAGCTCCCTCGGGATTGAAGTTTGGGGAACGGTGCGAGGATTTCAGCACCCTTGTAATGAAACCTGTAAAATGTCCGCTTGAGGGAAGAGGGCAGAAGACGAGGCTCTTAAGGAAGCGAATTTTTGTTAATCAAAAATGTAGATTAGATTAGAGTTTGCAAAAATCACCACAAACAGGACACAATATAACAATAATAATATTAGATTAGTGGTTGCAAGAGTTATCACAAACAGGTTAAGTTATTAAAATAATTCTAAAATCGAACAACATAACAGTAATACACTATCCCCAGCTTGGATTTCTATTTAGACAGGAAATGGGACTATCTGGGAATCTCTTGCCTCCCCTCTTATGAAATAAAAAAAAAAAAACTGGAACACAAGATCTCACAAAAATTCATTTAATTTTAAAGTTTATTTAATCAACTAATCTTGCGTTCGAGTTATTTTTTATTTAATATTATTTCACAAGTCAAGCTTAATATTTATCCCCTCTTACAACTAATGAATTTCTCCAACTGCCTTTGCTCTGTCAAACGCAAATTACCTGGACCACACTCGTCAAATGTTGGATCTGCTTGTCCTCGATCCTACACTCCCATAGGGGAGCTCCTGAGGGGAGAGGCGCTTTGTACATTGTAAATAAGCTATTTAGTATCAATTGCTATTGAAATTTAACATCCCAATATAAACTATCAATGGAAACATCGTTTCAAAATAAGATTGAGGGATGAATTATTTATTGAGATTTGATTAATACAGGGCAATTTATAAACAAGGTAGATAATCTACTTTAAATGTTGTGCAGGTTATATTAAATCAATTAGTGCATAACACGAATAACACGCTAAATCACAATATTAATGGACAGGAATGACAGAACAACAGAACAGATGTTTTGTTTTAGATATTAAAAAATATTTTATTTTTAAAACTAATGATTACTGCAAGGATTGTTTAAGGTATACAGGGAAATTTATAACTAAAATTGATAAGCTGGTTTTAATGGTGTGTAGAATATTTTTTATAATATTTCTTAGTGATTTTTATTCACGATATTAATAGAAAGAAAGGAGAAAAAAAAAGATAAGATAAAACGGTCACTATAACACAACTCTATAATTTAAAGTATTAAATTTTAACCGACATTTTAAAAGCGGTTATAAATTTCAAG
Organism: Aphrophora alni; assembly: GCA_963513935.1. NCBI lineage: Eukaryota > Metazoa > Arthropoda > Insecta > Hemiptera > Aphrophoridae > Aphrophora > Aphrophora alni. Next base: position 147,572,107 of record OY740768.1, read on the forward strand.
ATCGAAAACTAAATCTGCAGATTATCCTGTTGACACTTGAATCATTACTTGGATTAACAAGAACAAACAATGAAAGACGAAGGGACAGGAGTAAACAATAAGCTCCAATTTGCTAATTCGCTTCCGAGTATGGAAGGGGTGGCGTGTACATTGTACATTGCGTGACTCCATCAGAGCTGCCAAGCGGCGATCCTTGGCGACAGATAAGAGAACGGCACGCCAGCTTCTCTTGTTCTACGTTTCGCCTGGAAATTCAACAATAATCGACGGAAATACTCTATTCCGAACCTCCCCTTCTGTTGTGTCACTATCAGTGAGTCAAATCGATGTCGCCGCAAAAATCCTACTGCAGTTTAACACGCCATTTAATGTTCTTTCCAGGGGAACAACTTACAATTATTTTTTTTTTACGAATAATTGCCTTAAATTTATGCAAACAAAATATTGTGCATAGTAAAATTTTTTAATGCTTTTTACTGCTTTGACATTATCGGACCCTAACATTATGGAAATCACAAAATATTATTAATTACCACCGCTGAGTAATATAACGATTCCACTTATGAAACGTCGTGTTCAGTATTTCAAATCTTAAGAAAAACAATAATTTTCTCTCCTTAAAATCTCAAGTATTGATACCGCAGTAACCTCGCTTTATTCATTATTGTATTTGATGAAGTAATTGAAATTAGTAATCTACTTTTATGTTTTTTACTTAACTTCTTAAGTTATACTCGTTCAGATTAATTAAGATGGTAAATTGGCGTAATGCGGGGAAAAACCAATACAAACGGGTTTGAACCTAAATACCTTTTAACTGTTCAACTCCCCCAAACCTCTCGTTCATCATCGCTATATAAATTAAAGATATCTAGCCTTGGAATATTCCAACAGCGTCAGGGTAGGTTGGTCCATAGAGATCTGTTATGAAAGATGAACGAGAGGGAATCCAAGATTACATGAAAAAGGTGTAGATCCAGTTATCACCCTCGGATTGCCAAGCGAGGGTCAACCATTGAGGGTTGACGGAACTTCAGTGAGCTAGATTTTTATTTTAACCAAATCCTCGTCTAATACTATAATAGGCCTATTACAGATCTTCAACTTCATCAATGAGAGAGAAAGAGAGAGAGAGAGAGAGAGAGAGAGAGAGAGAGAGAGAGAGAGAGAGAGAGAGAGAGAGAGAGAGAGAGAGAGAGAGAGAGAGAGAGAGAGAGAGAGATATGCAACAACTTAGGGCTGGATTTAGTTTTATAAATCTAATAGGAGAGAAACAAGGTTACTACAGCTATTGAATTTATAGAAAATTTCCTGCCTTTTCTATCTTCTCCTTGATCCAATTTGTGAATGTCTAGTTTAAAAGTTACATATGGTAAATTATAATATTAATATATTTGTAATAACATCGATATTAAATTATAATATTTGTATAACAGAAATATTTCTTTTACAACACAAAATTAGTCACTATTAGAATTAAACAAAAATACAGGCAATTATTTTTGACAAGTGAGAAGAAGTTACAATGAATAAGTTAGCCATTATTATTATATTTTCAAAGTGCACAGACTGTATACAGTTAATTGATTATGACCTGGACAATTAATTAATGTCCGTCCAGCAGTCTACCTGTCTGCATTCCAATAAAAGTATCCTCAAATAATCATTGATACAGTGTTTCATTGTTATTTAAACGAAAAAAATAGTCTCTCCGTCATCATCACGTTATATAATAGAGATCAAGTGTTGATGAAGAGAAACCTGATAAGAAAGATAAAAGATAGAGGTCTAACTCAAGACTATACAAAACAGGTACAGTTAGTAACCTTGAGATTGAGAAGTCTGTATTCACTCTTGTGAGCTATAATCACATTCAACCTTTGGAACAAATAAAAGTTTGATTTGATCAGTAAATAGAATTAATATATAATAACTACTGTTCAAGAGGTATTCTCCACCAAAGGAATTAATCGATTTTTATGAAGCATTACAATTTAAATCGATAGAATAATAATAATGAATGATTTATATCAGACAATAATTGCATAAAATAATAAATATAAATAATGCAATCGCTAATGTGCCCTAACTACTTTATTACTTACACAGGGTGTGTAATAAATGGTGTACTGTAAATACAAATAAATTTATTCATCTATTATATACAAACAATACTGTAGTGAATAAATATTCTAGAAAACAGATAAAATACACTACGGTAACGATTGTATTACCATTTGTTTAGTTCAAATCGTTCTGAATGGAAATAAATCATTATGATTAGATCACTGATGATAATGAATTAATCACGACAAATACGTCAAAGTCCTCTTTCAATACACCCGTAAAGAAAGGTAGACAACGAAGTTAGTACAATGTGTTTGGAAAATGGTGGAATTTCGGCAAGCCTATCTTAGCAACCACGTATGTAATTGATGTCCGCGGAGGTCTTAATTGAGGTCATGTATAAATAATACACCTTACTTAACCCTGCCAAATCAACCAGCACAACAGAGAACCAGGATCGATAGTAATTTTAAAAATATAAATCAAAATAGGGTTTAAATATGACCTTACAGATTAAGCGTTTCCACTGTAAAACCGTAGAACTAGTATCACTAGAGACTTCTACCAGGAATAAACCTGAACCCATACGTCTGGGTAATTTATCCCAACATTATTTCAAAGATTACTACTCAACTAGAACGTTGTGATTGGACTATTATGTTTCGCGAGGTCAAAGAGTCGACTGCTCTGGATGTTAGGGTTACAATTTACCTGCCAAACGTCTAGACCTTTCATGAAACCTCGTAACAAGTCTGGTGACAACGTCGTATTAAATTATAGCGACTACATTACACCCACCAAAGACATTTTCGAAAAAGCTCCAAAATTAAAACCTCTAAAAATCCAATCTAACCTTAAACGTTTGTGTTAAATAAAAAATCTAGTGAAATTCACAGACGGAACTAATAAATTTGTATCTTCAATAACTCGATCTAATAACTAAATTACAAATATATTTATACCAAAATACCGAACAACCATGATTGATTGACTAAAAATTGTTACTTTTATAACTTTGTGCTACAGCTGATACATTTGTTTCAATATATGTATCAGATATGGATAGTGCACTTGAAATTGTCAATTGCCCTGTTTTACATTGAATACAAAATTAATTTAATCTAAACTGAAAATGCAGATTTCAATATGAAAATCGTATATTTTAAAAGATCAGCTTGTAAGGCAAAAACGAATTGACAGGCTCCATCTTGATAACAACCCAACAGGTCGTCTAAACGTAATTCCCAAAATATATCTTTTAGATCTTAGATCAAGCAGTCTTACTCAGTAGGGTTAGTTTGTTTGAAACAGTTGTTACACAATTTTTCTACCTCAAAAGTTTGTATATCACTAATTTCTTGATGTCAACTTAGGCTATAATGGGCGACGTAGATGAGTATGTATTGAAAATGTACACTCCCTTCGTTCTTGGTCCTAGCGAGCCTCAAAGCTGTGTACAGTATATGTAAAGGATCTTGTTGATGGCCTGCCGCATCTCGTAATTATAAAAATATCACAATTTCATTGAAGATCAAAATTTGAAATTACATTTTTGACAATAACTTCAGTAACTGTCATTGTAAAAAGGTATCATAGTATCTGACACTTTTTATCTAATTTAGTGTATCGTAAGTTGAATAACACACCAGATATTAAATAACAAAAACTGTTTAAAATGGGTTCCAATTTGACATTTCCTATTTGAATTATCTGAATATCAAAAGGGTTTTATATGAGAACACTACAACGCTCTATGTAAATATTCATTTGCACGCCTGGTATCGTGCTTACGTACAGATGACAACGACAGCATCGGCGTACAGACAGCACATCGAAAATTACTCCTTCGATTTCCTGAAAACACAGGACGGAAAATTCGCGATTAAAAAACTTACCCTAATCCCGAAAATTAAGTAAAATTGGTGAAAAATCATTAATTCCCTATACTGTTAATATTGTTCATTGAGCCCGTGCGGGACTTTATATACACCCTGTATAATAGATGAATAAATTTATTTTTATTTACAGTGCACCATTTATTACACACTCTGTGTTAGTAATAAAGTAGTTAGGGCACATTAGCGATTGCATTATTTATATTTATTATTTTATGCAATTATTGTCTGATATAAATCATTCATTATTATTATTCTTTCGATTTAAATTGTAATGCTTAATTCATTGAGGTTAGGTTAGTATACTGTCAATAAGACTTTCCAAACTGTGAGAAGTAAAATAATAAAATCACAGGTATAGAACAGTAGCTTAATCTACAACTTCTCATGTGTATATGTTAAATAAGAAGACAGCAGGTTGAATTTTAAGCACGTTATTTTCCAAGATTATCTTAAAGCCTGAAGTTGACAGTATGCTAACGCTCTTTCACCGTTCTTTGCCTCCTGAAGTGTTTTAGACATAATAAAAAATTATTATCTTCATTTTTTCTCAAAACATCAATACTAACTCAAAGAATAATCAACCAAGAACAGAAGAATGTTCTACAGTTAGTCATTCTACTTCTTAATTTATGTAATGTAATCTACGGACACCCAAACGTGAAAACAGTTATTACAACAAAGCATTTTGTTATCTTACCAACCCGTTTAGTATTTTTGATCACATCGCATATCATATAATTTATTCTTATGTTTACTTTCTTGCTTATAAGCAAAAAACCTCTAGGTCATCAAGACCTTATAAGAAAGGAAGAAAAGTACATAGAACACTTCACATCGAATACTCTTTTAGCGCCGTGGTTGAAAAAGAATAAGAATAGAACAAAAGAGAGAACGGATAGGGAAGATTAGAGGGTTAAAATTCAAAACTATATGACAAAAGTGTAGATCCAGCTAGGATATTTCGGGATCGTCACCGCTGTTAATCACTATTTGTAAACCTCTTAACGTTTCCCAAGATAGAGGTCATGGATAATTTTCCATCCAAGATAGTCTCGATGGATAATTTTCCACCCAAGACAGAGTTCATGGATAATTTTCCATCCAACATAGAGTTCATGGATAATTATACATCCAAGATAGAGTTCATGGATAATTTTCCATCCAAGATAGTCTCGATGGATAATTTTCCACTCAAGAAAGTGTCGATGAATAATTTTCCACCCAAGACAGAGTTCATGGATAATTTTCCATCCAACATAGAGTTCATGGATAACTTTCCATCCAAGATAGAGTTCATGGATAATTTTCCATCCAAGATAGAGTTCATGGATATAATTTTCCATCCAATATAGAGTTCACGGATATAATTTTCCATCCAAGATAGAGTTCATGAATATTTTTCCATCCAAGATAGACTTCATGGATAATTTTCCATGCAATATAGAGTTCATGGATATAGTTTTCCATCCAAGATAGAGTTCATGGATAATTTTCCATTCAAGATAGAGTTCATGGATATAATTTTCCATCCAAGGTAGAGTTCATGGATAATTTTCCATCAAAGATAGATTCCGTGGACAATTTTTTCTTTTTTTTTTTCGAGATAGCGTTATGTTTAATGTTTCTTATATTCCGAATTAGCGTCCATGGATTTTTTTTTGGTACCAAAATGGATTACATGGGTAATGTTTCTTTAATTTCACGATTGCGTTCATGGATAATTTCTTCTATTTTCCGAGATAGCGTTCATGAATAATTTTTCTTTTAATCCAAGATATAGTACATGGATAACTTGTCTTTTTTCATCTGAAGCCATATTGTTAATAAAATGTGCACCAATATTTTCTATGCTTTGTCGTTTGTTTTGTAAAAAAGTGTGTAGGGAAAGTTGGTGAAGGTTTGAGTATTGTTTAGTCTATTAATATGTAATGTAGTATCCCTAATGACAGCTGTCAAACCATGTACACACACACACACACACACACACACACACACACACACACACACCCACACACACACACACATATATATATATATATATATATATATATATATATATATATATATATATATAAGAAAGTGTGTGCATAGGAATGTCAAAAGAAGTTACAATATGAAAACTCTAAAGTAGTATTACTTATTACGCGTTAGAATATTAAAAAAATCATGGAAGCAACACAGTTTATACGAAGAAAAGTTAAAAAGAATACGTAAAGAAAGGAGGAAATTAAAGTAAATTACCACTAATGAAATAATAGAATGATGAAGTTGTGATAAATGAATGTTGTGGATTTAAAAAAGAATGCCACAAAATGTGCCGTGACAGGATCTGACACACAATACATCATCGCTATGAATATTGAACGGCAGAGATAAGCAACAGTCCTATTTACTCCAATCATGGTAATGTATGTGGATAAAGTCGTAATAATAGGTTGGCTAACTGCAGTAACTACATAAGAAAATCCCATAGACGAGAATAATTACAAGTGATTCATAATAAGTCTTACATGTTATTATGTGATTCATAACAGGTGCTCATTTAAAGTAAGTATATGTTTGGCAATCCCGATGGAATATAGCTGGATCTACAGTAATAAAAAGAAATAAATAAAATCACAACTTTGCACAAAAAATCACTTTATTTGTGCAACACAAATACAAGACGACGCTTCAATGACTGAAGTGATATTTTGTGGAAAGTTGTGTTTTAATTCATTTCGTTATTGAAGTTTCCACGAGTGCAGCTCATTACGGTTGATGTAGTATTATGTTAGATCCCTGTTATTCGTCTTTCCTATAATGACCCTTTTGACCAACTCTTGTTATTTTCCTACACGAAACGCTATTCAGTTATTCGATGGCGAAGTGTCTTTCTTTTATGTTATTTCCCACCTTTTTTTTACGCGCCGAATATGATGGGAAAGATTTTAGCATTGTAACAAAAAGATAAAACAAAATATATAGTGTTATATAACTATTATCAAGGTCAAATATTATGTTTTTTTTTAACATCAATTTTTTGAATCATCACGTAACTTTCGTATGTCTGAGAAGGTAATTATTTTTTATAAATCTAGAGTTCAAAAACCCAGAGTTGAAATTCTTTAAAATTTCGTCTGGAAATCTACCAACATACATAATTCTTAAAACAGACTCCTATATTGTTACCTAAATAAGGAAGCCTTACGATCTGCCGCTAAATCAAATGACAGTCTAATATGCTCTATTTTGTTGTACCAATTATTAAAGTTTAATTTTGGTATTTTACGTTCCCACTGGAATACATCTTTTCGTTGCTGTCAATAAATGTCAAAAGTTAGTGTATTTACAACGATGTTGTAACATGAAACGTTTAAACACCTTTAATTTTTTAAATAATAAAATTAAAACTTTTGCAATCACTTTAATTCTCCTTCTCCCCACTTTTTAATTAAAATCGAGCTTTATTAAAAAAAAAGGCCTAATTGACGCCGTCGTTATAATACACCCACCGCCGCCTAGTGGAACAAATTAAACTCAAAGTAAAAAAGTAAAAAGATTCATGTCCTTGAATACAAAGCGTTTACTTACTATTTAGCAGGACGTCATGTTAATGACGTGAAGTATTACAACACGCTTTGTTACAAATACACTTTTAGAGATTTGTTTCTTTTAAATTGTACACGTAAACATAGTCTGCGATAGAGAAATGAAAAGGTACATTTCAAAATTGTAATAGTCTATCCGTTACCCAACATACGAAGTTTAGGGTAAGTTTGGTAATTATCTTCAATATTTACTGCCTCAGAAAACAGAAAATCTTAGTTTCGACATATAGTTTCTACTTCATTATTGTCATCTGAAAGTAAGAATGATAGTAGTCAGAAATTAAAATAGAAATGTTACTTTTGGTATTAGAGATAATAGCGTGCTCATATAGAAACTAAATGAAATTAGGAAAAATGTCAAAATGGTGGCCATTTTAAAGAGGTTTTTCTGCATGTAACACTAACAACGACCTGACCTAACCTAACCTAACCTAACCTAACCTAACCTAACCTAGCCTGACCTAACCTAACCTAACCTAGCCTGACCTAACCTAACCTAACCTAACCTAACCTAACCTAACCTCACCTAACCTAGCCTAACCTAACCTAACCTAACTTAACCTAACCTAGCCTAACCTAACCTAACCTAACCTAACCTAACCTAACCTAGCCTAACCTAACCTAATCTAACCTAACCTAATCTAACCTAACCTAACCTAACCTAACCTAACCTAACCTAACCTAGCTTAACCTAACCTAACCTAACCTCACCTAACCAAGCCTAAACTAACCTAACCTAACCTAACCTAACTTAATCAACCCTATCTACCAGAGATAATATGGTATTAGTATAGTTATGAGATCTGGCAGAGCCTAATCACAGACACGAGCGTAGCGAGTAAAGTCTCCTTCACACATGTAATATAGGTTCAGTGGACGGGTGTGGTGACTTTTTAATAACACCCACCCCCAAACATCCCTCCACACAAAATACCCTCTAGCGTAAAACCCTTGATCTACCAATACAATTTAACTTTATCCACGAGGCATTATATTTAGAGGATCTGTTGGAATTAATGATGAGACTGGGTAAGTACCATTATGACGACCATAAACTTGTTTCTTCCAATTTCATCCCTTATAAACATAACATACTGTATTGTCTTGGAAATTAATAAAATACGGTTTCAAGAGGTATCGGTAATCAACCAAACATTGGCGTCATTAACAGGAATATCTCAAAATTTGTTACACTGATTCAAATAAATTTTTGGTTAAATCTATCATCTAAGAGCTTAAACAAAATATATTGGTCGCCACCTCTCACAAAAATGTAGGGTAGTTTATCGGTGAAAATTAAAAACTTAATCGGTGGTTATATAATGCTTAATTTTTCAAAATCGGCTTTACCAATTTCGTTCAAATTTAAATTTAATTTAAAATTTAATCAGTTTTAATGTAAAAGCAGATATTTCTTGTTGAAACTCCACATTCAAGGATAGAATAAAGCAACAAAGCTTAAAGTTTCAAAATGTATTGACCAAATTGGTATAAATGACGAAATTGTATTAAATTCGTCACCCCTTCTAAAACCCTTCCTTAACATAGTTCATTAACATTTATCTACCTGCTAGGTCATTCCCCCTACCTTTACCGATTTCTCTACTGTATTTCAGTTTCCTGTTACTTGTGTATGTATATACACAGCTGTCAATACCTGTTAATTATCAGTAGCCCGATTATGCCGCAAGGTGAAACAATTGTAGCTTATTTATATTATTAAAAACATTCGAAACTTTAAGCTTTATTGCTTTATTTTATCCTTAAAATTTAATGTTCGAACTCATATGCAAATTTCCTTACCTTGTGGTCAGTTTAATTTTATCGGGATCCAATCTAAAACATTGTGTGATATTGTAAATTCCAGACAAATATCACACATTCAACGAAGCCTTAGGGTCTCACTTTAGTGAGTGCAAGCTAGACAATCCCGAGAGAACCTTGCTGGATATACACTGACTCTAGCTTTGAGTCAGATCTTTCTATGAAGTTTGTCTGAACCAACTTCTTTTCTGATGCTATTAGAGAGTCTTTATTTCCTTTTTTTACCAAGATAACCAAGAGGTTTATCGCCTTTGTATGACAAGCAAAAACACGTTGTGAACGTACCAAAAGGTTATTACGACAAACTACTATGAAACAACTCGTTTTTGACCAGTGAGTATGGGAGAGGCAATCACCAAGAGATCTTGGATGGATCTATACTTTTTTCATGTAGTTTTGGGTTTTAGATTCCTTTCTTAAATTTTTCTTTTTGTCTTTTTTTTGACAAATTCGTCTCTTCCGAGAATGATGCTATTAGAGTTTTTACTTTATGTTTTTATTCCTCTTTTTTATAAAGCGTTGATGACCGCTTTTGAACAACTAGAAAAACTATCTTGATCATTATCTATAATCTGTAAAAAGTTCCACAACAGAAAGCAGTCCTTTCTGACTCAGCAAACTATGGTTTTATAACTTTAATGTAAAGAGAAACACTGTCAACTCTTTGTTGTTTAGTATACATCTGACTAATCCCTGAAAAAAAACCATGTTTGCCCACATTCGATAAGACAAAACATTTCATCTTAGCCCGTCTCATAAACCGTAATAGAGGGAATGTAGTTTTCAATTAATAATGCATAAAATTTGAATACGAACAAAATTAAATTCTACAATACTTTTATTTCTTTTGACGAAAATATATCGTTAGTGATACAATACTTGTTTTGCATATTTAATCGAAATTCGATGCACTCCGTTCTAGAAATTATCGATACAAACGCAATGGGACGCGTTACCGACTAAAGCAATCATAATAATGGTGTAAACGAAAGATATTTCACCCAACCACATACCTTACAATTCCTTCATTTCCGGTTGAATCGTTTCACTCGGCGAGATGCCATTAGGAAAATTGTAATATTTTTTTTATTTGAATCTGTTGAATACGACACACAAAAAAATCTATTCTGTCTTGCATTTTAAAGCGATAACGATCCAGTTAACGTAGTGTCGGTTAATCGGAATATTTGTGATTAGATTCGATCGTCACAGATTGTAGGTTATATACTAGATTTTTATTGCTTTTTCTGTGATTAAATGTACATTAGTAATGGAAATATTTTATACTACATGGAGTTGAAATTGAAAGATTATAGGAATACTCTTGAAATTAATACATTTCTAAAGTAGTTGATTTAGTCCTTCTATAGTACTTACCCAGACTCATTATAATACAATCAGATCGTCTAAAGGTAATTTAAAAAAGGTGGTTTCTTTTGCGATTATGTGGGGTTAGCTCGACACTTTGGGGAACTAGGGTCATCTGTTCAAATTCCTGCTTAATGAGCAACCCTTCTTGGAATTGGAGGTGTTTGTTTGTTCGGTCAGTCGAAGAGCGACACTCAAGTGACGAGGTTCGTCGTCTGTCAGAATAGTATGACTTGTTATTCGCGGGTAGTATTATCGGGTCTTGGCTAACCTGGTATCCTTTAAAACTAACAGAAAGCACAATATCAATCATAATTATTCTGAACTCATAAGGCACTGTTGAAGTTTATTTAAGTATCCAATTGGATGATATGTCATATTGTCGATGGGCTTTATGATTGCGATGACCATACTTCCTAACCTAACCTAACCTAACCTATAACCGCCCGACTGGTACCTGATCCGTTCACATTTCCAGGAAGTGATTAACTGGGGCGGCCAATATGTCGAGCCAACCCCACTACGTTAAATATACCAAATTTAACGTTTATATTACATATAAGCCATAATTGTACAATGACGATGACAACGATGATGGAGTGCTGTTATACTTTAGTTCTTCATTTCCTAAAACCAGGCATGATCAGAAACCCAGGCTGAAACGCCTGGGGAATACGGTAACCTGTGATATTATCCGAGAAATCGTTAGATTCCCCTTGGCCTCCCAGTGCTATAATCCGTTGGATGGATTCTGTATCTTTTTTCGTTATTTTTTTTATATACAAATTGTGACGTCATCTGCAAATTCACTAAGGTTGGCCTCCGAGTTAAGGTCTGCTTTCAGGTCGAAGAGCATAATGATAAACAATTTTGGGCTTAGTGCGGATCTCTGTATGCCATTGTCAATAGTTCCGCCTCTTGATTTTGTGGAATACATGCGACAAACTGCAGTGGCCTTCCTTTTATTCCAATTTTTAGCGCAATAAAGCAGCAATGATCTAACTACTATCAGTCGGAATTACCAAGCTGGTACTCACTATAGTGTTTCTCTGAAGGTTAATTCAGTTTTGGTGTACCATGTGTACATAAAAGACGTTTTATGTATGGAATTTCCATCGTTTGTCGTATGTGCAGTAAGTTTAACTCACAAACTTAGAGAGATTTTGATAAAATTTTGTGTATAAACAGAACTCAGTCGTATTTCTGGGATTTGCAAAGCGTTAGGATTGTTGTCGGCCTAATACGTAATTTAACATCAGAATTAGGTTAACTAAAATTTTGGTTTCGACTAAATGAAATGTGATCTTTCATTCTCAATGATGGTCATAATACCCTTATCCCCCAGCAGATCAACCACCACTATAGGTAACCAGTAACCAGTTACTAACCTAACCATACAACCCTAACCAGTACTTAAAGAGTTAATTATAATGAATTGATTTTGAGGATTTACATTCTAGTTTAGTAACTACACACTGCGGGAAACACAAATTGTTTGATCCAAAGGACTTTCATTCAGAGTAGACCCACATCACAAGTGTGTATATAAATATTGCAGCCAGATTTGTAATTCCGGCCTTCACGAGAATTTCGGGAACGTCATTCACCAAAATTCAGTCCGACATTTTAATTTAGAGATCTTCACTAAATGTAAATTAAACGCACGACTTGATTCTAATCGTATTTAGTTGCTGGACGCTGGATTTCTCTTGCCTCACACGTTATAGGCTTTCTGTCACACCAGATCACTGCCATTTCAATGCGTATTTGTAATCCGGTCGGCGATCTCATTTCGCCGTGCAATCCAGATGGCACTGGCAACTCAAACAGTGACCAACCTTTCATCTCGGAATCCCAAGCTCGTTGAATCGGGATGACTGTTCCTGTGAACGCGTCATAGACTGTTTCTTCTTCTTCTTATTATTATTTTTTTTTTGTATAAAAATGTGGAAAAATTCTAAACACACACTATTTAAATTTTCGCAAAATCGACTTAAATTATTGCTATAAATTTGGCTTACATGTAACACCTAAGAAACTAAATCATCTTTATCTCTAAGAAATCCTACTGAAGATACAAAATCAGGATTGGTACTTGTTTCATATTTTCAACCGAAATAAATTATTTTTATTAGAAATGCTCTAACACATAACTAATTCAATAACATTTTTTGATTTCATCTTAAATGTTCCTTTTTATAAATGAAAGTTGGCAAAACTGATATCGTTAAAAGTTCTTTTTATATTTTCAGTATGTTAAAAATATAAAAAAATAAAGTCTTGGATTTCTGGTATACAAAGTTTTGGTAAGGAAAACTCCCAAACCACAAAATCACACAACTACACAGAACTGTATAATGTACCTCTGAAGATGATAGTAGAGCTATCGAAATGTACATAAGGTAATATAAACACATTATACAGTTTTGTGTAGTTGTGTTATTTTGTAGTTTAGGGGTTTTCCTTGTTCATATATAATCACCACATTGCTCTAGTGATTTATTTAAAGGTTAGGTAAATAGGCCTAAAGCTTGCAACAAATCATCACTCCATATCTTATAAACTTTGAAAGATAGAAGTTCTTTATGTAAAAACACAAAATGGCCGACAGGCAGTAAAGGAAACGATACGAGACCTAAGTTTACAATCATCTTTTCATTTTTGAACTATACAATTAGTGCCTAATATATTGATGTTCAATTTGAATCATACTGTAAAATAAATAAATAATTATAGAGTCCACCCAATTTTATTTAAGTTTAATTGATTTTGAAAAAAAATCTTATTTATATATAGATAAAACTACATGACAATATTACTTGTATAATTTTTTAAAAAACTGATCTATGTATATTAGTTTTTCATAAAGCTTCTATTTAACATAAACACAATACACGCCAATGTATTTTTCTCCAGTTCACTCCAATGTTTTTCAAGAAGATCTCATTTACTAGCAGCCAACCTCCTTCTTGTCTAGTTTAATTTCAGTATTTTCTAGCATTTTCTCTCTGTTTAAAATGAAGTAAAAGCCACTGAACCTCATAAAACCATTGTTTATTTTATTTTTCTCTTGGTTTCTTTTCGAGATTAAAGAAAATTATCTACTTCTAGATGATATCGTATGGAAATTAAAGCTAATTATAAACAATATGGTATACTAGATAGACTCTGGTTTAATAGAGTTGGACGATTGAATAAGTTTAAATAATTTTAATTATCAGAGATAAATTATGATGAATATTGTATCGTTTTCAGAATGGAGATTATAAATAATTGTAAAATACATCCTTTAATAATTATTAGTTTAGTCATTTTGATTGAGATATAGATAGAAACACACATGTGGAAATTGACTGTTTTTTAAGAAAATATGTTTACAAATATAATTTAACAGAATATTTGTCATTATTTCGACGACATTTCGAGAGTATAAAACAACTCTCGTTATCAATTGTGAAACTAGAACATAAAGGAGAAAAACAACAACAAAGCCAATTAGTCTAGGGCTAAGTTAAACCCTAAAAGTAAATCTATAACCCAAGGAAAAATCTCAAGCCTAAAACTAGGTCTAAGCAGTCTATCACTAAGACTAAATAGAAACGTTATCAGTTAAAACCACCACACATGCCTACACTACACAAAGGACGGTAAGCAACTGATTGTTAAGGAGTAGAATCAAGAGAAAGTTGTTCTAATATTTATCGTGGTAAACAATATTTTGCCCCTTCTCTCAAGAGTTCATCTTCGATCGCGATGATTCATATTTTTGGAATAAGCGGCAACATTTCAGCCTTATTTCAAGTAGAAGAGTTTGATCTATGATTATCAATTCAGTTTTTATAACCGGAAGCCATATTGACTTCTATTTCTAAACTTGTTTGGCTGAATGCATTATCTAATTAAAGTTTATTAATAATATAACAATCTATCATTACCAAATGACTTAAAATATAGTTTATTTATGATAGATAGAGCAAGTTTTTATTTTTGTTAACTTTTTCGTATCAGCCTATTTTGGATTACGTACAATAACCTCAATTAATTGTCGGAAGTCGGTTAACCTCCAACTACGTCTCTGCCTTTCTTCTTCCGATATCAGTCTTTTTTTATGTTTTATTTGTTGTCAAATTCTTCACCTATGCTATCTTCCACCTGAACCTTCTGTCGCCCGTTTCCTCTTCTCCTATTCTGTCTTCTTGGAAGTTTAGCAGTTTCTTTGCTAGCCTGTTAAGTCCTGGTCAGTGTTTACTTTCTCATTGTTCTTCCTATATTTTTATAAGAATAGGTCTTTGTTGCTGCTTACTATGTAAGTATGTTTTTCTTGTGTCGTACATTTTATAAATTATTTTTCGTTGGTCAATTACAACCGAACTAGTATAAAGAAATTTGGTCTAGATTGTTTTCAGTACTTATTGCGTAATTTTAAAGGATATTTTTCTATAAGTAGCATTTAGTTTGAATTGTAGGTGTTCTAAATAATAATAATAATATTGGTAAATTTGTAAATTTTAGTTTTATACTTATTGTGGATGTTACATTTGAGTGGTCTTCTTTTTCATGATCGTTCCTATATTTTCATATTTCTCGACCATTATAAAGAGTATGTTTGTCAAATTATAAACTATAAGTTAGATACAAATTTTCAGATTTCAATTCTGTATGTACTGGTATCAAACCTACCTCAAGTTATTGTGAAAAATGTAATTTGAAGGTTGAAATCCCAAGAAAATCTGATGTTATTAAAGTTACGAAATCCATGGATGAGTTACCAACACGAGCGTAGCGAGTAGTGTTTCCTTCACATTTATAGCTTTGATACACCGACACGAGCAACCCTTGACCTACTAATTCAATTATCATTTCCTAAAAGTTCCAAGAAACCAACTTCTGTACATTAGATTTATAGAGAACCTGTTTGTATTACATTGTACAATGTGGGTGGATATCATGAAGGCGCCAAGCAACTAGTTTTTATATCTATATTTTAATTAACATTAAAAAAATTGTTGATTTTTCCTATATCTTGGAAAGTTTGTTAACCTAGAAGATTGGAACAACAGTCTCTAGATTTTCTTCCTCATATTTTTGTAATAATTTAATGAACAACGTACAATAATGTTAAAGTATTAAATTATTAAATATATTATAAGACTTACCGTCACAATAGTCTATGTTTGTCTGTAGTTATTTCACTACGGCCGTTTCGGCTATTCAGCCATTTTCAAGTGTTATGCTGGTATTACCGTTGTCTTAGTTTAAAATAGAAACCACGAACACACGACACATAACAAACACACAAGTTCTTTAAACATGTAAAACATGATGTAGTAGGCCCACTGTCACAACGTGTCAATGCGTCAATGTTATGGACGCGTTGTGACAGTAAAACATAGACAGACAAACATTTGTATGTTGTTATAGACAGACAAACATAGACTATTGTGACGGTAAGTCTTATAATATATTTAATTATTAATCAGTAGTCGGAATGGCAAAAACAAATATGTATTAAATTATATTAAACTTCAAATGTACCAGCTAGAACACTCAACAATTATTGTAATTTCATACCCTGATTTGCCAATATTAAAAACTGAAAATTACTCCAGGAACCAAATATGTGTTGATACATACAATAGGGTGTAATCATACGTTATATAAATAAAATACTTTATAAAACTACTGTACGAGAAAACCAAACATTTTCTTCTTAAATAATAAATAATTTGAAGCATAGATTCCGCATCGTCAAATTTGTTCTGCGCGCTATTTTTATTTGAAATATACAACATGGTACAGACATAAAAACTATAAATAATAAATTACTTTTAGAAATATTGGACATAAGGGAAATGATATTTTTGTGCATAAGAATACTTTCATACTTATATGCAAGAGCATATATTACAATATGTAGATGTAAATATCTAAAATATAAATTGATCTGACGTCGGTCTATCTGGAGTGTAATTTATACGATAAAATCATCTTAAATTAAATAGACACGTTAGTTCATAACTATGTTATTAGGTTTACTTGGTAATATTAGTGAATTCGAATTTAATAAGTAAAATATTAATGAGTATTTCTTATTTATATTTTTTTAGGTTATTGTCCTGGAATATTTAGATAAAGAAGTTATTTACGCAACATAAGTTAAATTAAACTTGTCAATTTTGCAAAAACTGTATTGTTTAGCAAACTTTGGAAGACTTAATAAGCAGCAAGTTACGACAATTTTGGAGACTAATGTCTTTTTCGTCTTTTACGGAGTCTAATCTTTATTGGACACGTCAGCAATGAGTACTTATTGCTCTCATTAGATAGTTTAAAGCCATTGCACACCTAAATGGTCTAAGAATATGAAAGTATTTACTAACAGGTAGTCTTGAGGAATTGTCTGTCCTGTCAACCACTTAAAGGTCTCAACCTCTCAGTGAGTCACTCATACCAATTACAGGTGTGGTGGATCCGAGGAACGTTAATGGATCTGCACCTACCTTGAAATAGACTTTGATGAAATCCACTTTCATTTTTCATATTATATTTGTCTTGTCCAAGTCTTGTTCTCTTCCAACTCTATTCGAGTATTTATCGAGGGTTTTTTTTTCTCTTTTCTCCTTTTTTTGTAAGTAAGTAATGAGAGAAAGGTTGTTAAACAGCAAGGTTAGAATCAAAGGTGTCAGTACTTTCACATTAGAATAACGGGTTCTCTGCAGTTTTCTTTTTCAGAACAGTTTTCTGCGTAGTGGCTCCTCAGTTTTCGCAAGTGGACATGTTCTCTAATTAGCGCTGCCACTTTTTATTTGACCTGCTCAACAAGTGAAGGTTATGTTTAGAAGGGAGAAGAAATGAAAGTTTACTCATTATTAATACTAAGATATTACTCCACCTCCTATCGTGCTTTTTCTGTAACTAAATTCTGATGGCAGTCTCTCGGATATGACACAGAATGGCTCAGGTACTATGCATTTTGCCAGCGTATTACCTACTGATCCCATTAATCCCAGCATGTGTAGTGATCCACAGTGTTACATTATTGACGCCCTCTCCATCAACAGCCGTTATGTGGTTTTGAAACAATCCCAGTCCACTTTCACCTAAATTCTTTATAACTCAGGGCTTTAAAAGCTGCCTGACTGTTTGTGTAAATACATACATTCTTTACAAGGGAGGCTACGGTACTAGGCAGTAGAATCTGATGTCCTTTCAATTAGTAACTTTTGATATCAAATTATAGTGATTATTCAATAAGAATTAATTTTTAGTTCCAAGGTGATTTGTTTTAATTATAGTCTGAAATTGGTAAAAAAATGGACACATTTAGAATTCGTAAAATGTAGAAATCATAAATATCAAAGCTTTATATCATAGTATAAAAGAATTGATTAGTTGCCAATGAGCTAATATTTGAAAAATAAAATCGAATATAATGTAATTCTAAGTCATTGTAAAAATATATAAACATTTTTAAAAAATGCCCCGACTCGAAATTTTAACGAGGACGGCTGGCCAAATTTTGAGTGCTGTTGGTTAGATAACTTAAGTTTAGTTTTCATAATTTTGATTTTACAAATTCATCAAATCAGGTGTCACTCGTCACTTTTCTCATTTAATTATTGCGTAAACTTTTTTTTTTAATGGCGACGGGATCACGTGGACAATTATTAAAAAAAAATTATTAAAATATAAAATAATAGACATAAAATCCTAGGAGACCTGACTGGAGCGACATGTTTTTAGTCTTGGGATAGATCCTTCTATTTAATATTTCTTACCGGGTCTCTCTTGACCAATTCTACTTAGTTTCCGACACTGACGCTATTAGACTATTCGAGGGCTAAGGATCTTTGTTATGTTCTCTTTTTTTTATTAGATGATGATGATCCTTTTATCATCGACTTTAAACAACAAGTAACAAAAAATAATTTAAGAGTACAAGTAATAATTAGTTTTAGCTAATGAATTTGTTTGTGAAATCAAGTCGACAAAAACAATTAATTTTCCTAATTTTGAAATTGTTTCTTTTGGGAAAGTTTAGGGTGGGTTGGGGGAATTGTTCCGTGTATCTAATAGTAATTGTTAATGTCCTATCGAAAATCCTGTATTTAATGTTCTATTTTAATACCATGCAATTTGTAGAACCATACAGTTTAAGTTTTGTCAATCACTCTCTTAAAAGTCTCTTACGATGAAAACTTTGACCAAATTCTGACTAATGAAGCTGTAGCAATTGTGATATCCTTCTTGAAAACGGTCCCAAGAGACAATATGGTGGCTTAGAAATCCTACACATAAAATTAAATTTTACCTCCAATGTTTCTTTGTATTCGTAAGTATACCAAGAGTTCCAAAAGTTCTGTCCCCGTCTAAATTTTGAACAATCGAATAAAATATTAATAATACTTTTTAAAAAACATAAGTTTAAAGAAGCAACGGTATAACTCTTACTAAATAGTTTCCTACTCCTTACGTTGGTTTTTTCAAGAACCTCTAGAAGTAATATAACTTTTTAAAGAGAATAAGTAACGCGTAGAAAAAACCCGAGTAACAGGAAAGCTGTGACTAGCCGCTAAACGTCAACACGTACATTCGGTTTTTTAGAATTAAAAAGTGAACACTCGCAGCGGAGTGGGTGTGGTCGTACAGCTGACTGCATATAGTTCTGCTGTGTCAGTTTTCTCATTTTTGTCCGCCATTATTTAATTATGTTCCCAGTCTCAGCCGGAGACTAAATGTCTCAGTAGTAGGAAACGACGCGGAATCACCTTTGGTAATTTAACCCAACAAATCTCAGAGTTCTGATCGATTAGGTCGATTCACCCGAACCATTTGTGAAGTGTGATTTGTTACTATGTACGTTTACCATCCCAGTACCATTGACCTAATCGTATTTATTAGGTTCAACAAGTGTTGGCTGCTTTTTGATGAGTTATTTGTTGCGGTGTCAGACGTCCAGGAAATTATTTCTCATAGGAACAAATATGTATAACCGTGACTATGGCCCATAACATGTATGGTTCCTATCAAATTGTTAGTTATATACGGGTATCGCAAATATTTCCCTTATTTTAAAATGACAGCTTATAGAAATGTCTGATAAAAGTAATTTATGGATCTCTCTCTTTTTACTTAAGCGTATGAGTTATATTATAAATTAGAGCCCGGTTTGGACTCAAACCACAGTTATATAATGAATTGGAGGAGGATGGCTCATCGGAGTTTCAAGAAGATATGTGTTATAGCACCTCATTTTAAAGTTCATTATATAACAGAAATAGCCTTCAGTGAGTACAGTCTTGACAATCCTGAGGAATCCTAGCTGTATCTACACCTTTATATATTGAGTTTTGTGTTATATCTTTTAATTTTATTATTCGTATCAGATCTTTCTTGACTAAATCTTCTTCTTTTCCAACCCTGTCGCAATAGAAATATTCGAGGGCTTTCGGTTTTATATTATGTTCTTTTCCTACTTTTTATAAGGCGTTGATGAACCATAATTTTTCACTTTAAACGACAAAGGAAAATAATAACAACACTGCAAATCAGTAACCTTTTCACCCTACTCAAAACTCCGGCTTACAATATTAAATTGACTATAGTAGTTCATTACTCAGTAATTGTGATTGCAGTACAGTTCTACGAGTGAAATGAGCTTTCATAAATACTATATATTTCCCTATATTTGAGTCCTCTTTTTCTAAACAATCTTAATTTTAATCTGAGTTAAAGTTTTGTTGATAAATAAAATAACATATTTCTGATGATTCTTCTCTAAATCTTAATCAAATTATTTTCAATTTTAAGTACAAATAGGGGTACAGAGCATTTAAAATATCTTGGCTGCCATTTTAATTACGGAAGATTTGTCGATTTTTACTTGAAATTTAATTTAAAACATGTAATCTGACAGTGGTTTAACCTAATTTTTTTTAAATACACCTTATAAACACAATTTGCTGAGCGTGGGGTCGAAATACCTTACATTACAAAAGTTAGTTCGTTTAGTCCTATAAATGTTCGCACAATTCGTTTTTTTTCTATTTGAAATGTTCACAGTTTATTGAAGAGGAGTGGACTTTTTGAACACCGGATGTACAAACTGTCCTTAGATGACTTACTAACTTATAAATTTGAAAAGAAATGTTTTTTGGTAAACAAAAACTTTTTTGGCATACATGTAAAGTACAATTATTTGTGACTCAATTTAATGTTCACTACATACTATTTTATTTTGTAATATTTAATAACATATTTCGTGTAGTTGAATTAGAGAATTGATAATGACATCAGTGTTTCAATATCACCAATCAGTGTTTCTATGGTTTTAGCCAAATTCCTAATAACGGTTGTAAAAAAAGTCGCGGGACGGTTTAATAATTTTCAAACTTGAAAAGGTAGAAAGATAACTATTTACAAATGTTTTTGGTGTAAAATAACAATTTTTTGGCATTAAAGGTAAGTCGACCTTACTTCAAAATATGGCCTTTGAAGGGAACTTCAAATTTTCAAATATAAAGAGCCGCTGTTGTTATATATTACTTTAAAATTCTTTTTTAATATAAAATAACTACCCATACTAAATGAGGCTATTTTTCTACAATCCAAAAATGGCGACCCTGGTAATGTATTTTTTAAATCCAATTTACTTCACAATCTACACAAAGTAAATAATAAGGACACAAAATTATTACGGTAAAAATGATATAAAATACCTGATCAAAGTTTGACAAAATGATAAAACATTTCTACACTATAGCTTTTTCAGTTTAAAAGTTTTTAGACAAATCTGGGACTTTTTACACCTTGCAGTTTAATGCGTGATACACACTAATATTTCCAACCTACTTTAATTGCTTTATAATTGACACATGTTGAATGTCAATCAGAGAACCAAAATCTAAAATAGGTTCATTTTTAATCACGACTTTTGACTTTCTGGACAGAATAATTCTATGAAAGAAAAAGTAATTTAGCAATACAGTTATATCGATGTAAAGCTTTTAAAAAGTGGTAGTTTTTGTGTAATTTGAACATTTAATGGTCGTTCGTTTGTAAAAATAATAATAATAATAATTTTAACAAAGATTTCAAAACATTCAGTTTTTTTTTTCATTTTTAAGGATTTGTAAATAATAAGCCTACATATTTTAAGTTTCAAAAAGCGATCAAGGAAAGAAAGGAGATCAATCTTATAAAATATGTAATGTAGTATTGGAAATGCGGTCACTTTACTTTCTAGGTGAAAAATAAAGTGAGAAAATATAATTTTAACTGAAAAGTCCCATTTTTGTAAAAAAAAACCGGAAAAACGTTAAATCTCAAAAAAGTGAGATAGGATAGGGGATTACTGTGGTGAATTTTGTTGCAAATGAAGTGTACTATCACACCGATTTTGTGGAACGTTATTCACCATTCACCCTGTATATTACATATAAACATATAAATAAAAATTATAAAATACAAAAGTTGTAGAATAAATATGAATACATAAATAAAATCATTGTTAATATGAAAATAAGATATAAATCTATTGCATTATTTATCTGCATTAAAAACCATCATAATTTTGCAATTTCAATTTATTGTATAAACTATCGACGAAGTATTGTTGCACGATATTTAAATGTTTGTTGGAAAAAACGCAATCCCTCGCACATGCAATCCTTATCTAGCAAGGCCCCTGCACTTGCCATCGTGTTGGCTATTGGGTTTTTACGCTGCAATTGTTTTCACAATGAAGAACAGCCGTACATCGGTTTATAACCAATGTAGACTCGATAATTGTATTTATATTTTTTATGAATACAGATGAGCATTTGTTAGATAGTTACATATGGTTCGTAGTTTTTATAGCTAGAGTCTTTTGTATTCATTTCTTGATGAAGTATAAATTGTTGGAGGAATACTAGAAATGGGTTGTAAAATATGTTCCATATAAATAGAGAATCTTATCACCTCGCTTTGCTCGTAGATGAAGAGGTTTGTTGATTTATTAAACGAAAACTAATATAGGCTAAGTTTAGCTAATTCGAGCTAGATTGTAATTCGAAAAATTATATTATGGGTGAAACAAATTTATGTCCGGTTTTTTCGAGGATATATCAGTTTTGAGATCCATGAGTAAAATAAAATTTTAAAAAATGGTATTAAAAATATTTAATACAAATATTAATATTGTAAATATTTGATATGTGGACACAATTTGGCCATATCTCGATACTTCTTTACAATTTTTTTTAGAACTAACGATTAAAAAACATATACATCATTACACTTTTCTCAAAATCAGCTCTAACGATTTTGATTAAAATTACTCCAAGTGTTACCTCTAAGGACCTAAATGTAATTTATTCATCATCATCTCTTAAAAAATGGCGGTCATGAGTTATTTAGCAGTAGACCAAAAAATCAGAAAAGGAGCAGTTATAAAATATTTAATTTCTCATAATCAGTTCTATGAATTATGTTAAAATGTACTGAAAATTAAGATTATTAACCTAAACCATTTGAAAATCGCTAGTATTAAATTTTGGTTCGACAATAATTAATTGATAGAAACTAAAACGAACCTTATTCGTCGTCATTGAAATCTCTATTTTAATTTGAAATGGAGAGAGTGCCAAGGCCTTTTTAATAACATGTTCAATCTCCACTTGAGGAGCGAGAGCCAGCCAGTAGGTAGAAGACGTGGCTTGCAGGGAATGTAAGTTTTTAGTAAACAAAATGTAGATTATATTAGTGGTTACAATCAGCACAAACAGGTTAAGTTTGTAGATGAATAAAATATTAAAATCGGAAATTATAAATATAATAAGATTAGATTAGTAGTTTAGTAGTTATAAAAATAACAAGTTTGTAAGTAGGTTAGGTATGTAATATGTAATAATACAAAAATCTGACAATATATGAATATAAAAGTAGTTTAAAGGTTGCAAGAATCACCACAAACAGGTTAGGTTAGGTTATTATATAATATTAGTAGTATTACTAAATTCGGACAACATAACAATAATGTACATTATCCCCAGTTGGTATATATATTTGTTCTATTTAGACAGCAAATACAATTATTTTGGGAATCCCTTGTCTCCTCTCTCACGACTAATGGGGGTTCTTCACTGGGTTTCACCCTGATAAACGCAATTACCACTCCTGGACTACTATCGATAATTTTTGTGTTGACTGGCTCTCGTTCCTATCGCTCATTTTGATTAAATACGATTTAAGAAGAAAACAGTTTTATATTACACGCGAAGTCAATTAAAACTTTATTTAAATAATAAACATTATGCTGGAGACACTGTCCATCGTTCATATACATTTTTGGTTAGAATTATTTCTGATTTATTTTTATTTTTTCTCTGCATCAGTTAGTGGGAAAATATAGGCATTGTTATTTTGCAGTTTATTTATAATTAATTAGAATCAACTTTTATTTAAAATGTTTGTATAAAATAAACCAATTCAACCAGAACTACAGAAAAATCAAACTCCAGAAGTAATTTTAATAGGTTGCTTTTAAATGTTATTAAACCTTTACAAGACATATTTAAAGTTTATTACGTCATTAAGGAGTTGAACTTCTCTTTCATGACGTCACTAATTACACAAACAAACAGAAATGGTTTGTACAAATAATACAAACGCAGGTTTATACACATAAATTACTTCTTCGGAGTAATAGCTCTTCCAAAGTAAATAGTAAAGTACAAACACTTGCGTGTACGATGTTTAATTTCTGAAAATGATACCGTTATAGTTTAAATGGTTGCCGTCTTGGGTGATTTTAAAATTAGGGTCAAGCGTCCAATCAATCAAGAGTAGGTCAATTAAGTTCCTCGAGGTGTCTTTAGCTTAAATGATGTCTTGAAAAATAAAACTAAATTTTTGTAAAGTAAATTGTAATGTTTCAATTCACATACATCCTAATATGATACAGACAATGAGTGTTGTATTTTGAAGTAGGGAAAGGAGGATGTAATTAATAACAAGTTATTGCGCGGCATTGTGTTACTTACCTAACCCATCATACAATGTTGGGAAAGCAGATCCTTTAAATGTAATTACCTAAAATTTGTTTTTTGAGCTTTTCAGGAAATGTTAAATTGTGTAGGTCAAAACCTGTTATCCAGTAAAATTTGTAATTGTTTGCAATTCTTCTTGACGTCGGCTTGGACATGTATATATTAAAAGACCTCTACTAGTTTCAATGTCTCAAAAATGTGCTGAGTATCCAAGCTTTGCCTATAAAGAAGAACCAATGTTCCCAATAAGGAAAAACTAATTTTCAAAATACTAAACGTGGAAAAGAGCTACTTAGAACTTAGTTTTAGATTTATTTAAAACTATTTCATTTTAACTGTAACTCTCTGAGGAAGACACTATGCAATTGAAACGTACATCAGGAACAACCATATCGTTTATTTGTAGATAAGAATTATTTGTTTTTGTATTTTCAACATTGTATATTTAAAGAAATTCATATCAGAATTGATTTTATAATAAAATATTTGTGTTGTTTTGTCGTACAAGATAAAAATGTAGTTATGCATTGTTTACAAATTAATTTGTGCAGTTAACTTGTAAGAATCTAGTAAAGCTAAGTAAGGTAAATAACAAATAACGTAGTGTAAGCTAAGTAAGATTAATAATACAAATAATATAATGTAGTTAATTAAGATAAATAAAACATAATATAGTGTAAGGTAAGATAAATAGAACAAATTAAATATTGTAGCTAAGTAATACAACATATAATATAGTTTGAGCTAAGTTATATAAATAAAACAAATTATATACTGTATAGTGTAAGCTAAGTAAGGTAGTAGGCTACTTACTTAGCTTACGCTAGATTATAGGAAATTTTTATTTGTTGCATACAATATTTGATTTCATTCTAGTCCTACATCAGTATTTACACATCCTAGACTCTGCCTATTTTTATATTTTTATCTTGATTCAATAATGGGAAGTATGGAAAATGACTTTCTGAAATTTTTTTCAAATTTCAAAAGTTCGAAACTTTAAGCACCTAATTACCTCTTAAAAGAGTAATTTTGTCAAATAATATCTAAAAATAAAAACGTCGTAAAATTATGTAAAAAGTACAAAAATAAAATAGAAAATTGCGTCCCTCATAAAAATATATCGACCATGTTTCAAAGTTTTCAAAACATATTTTTAAATTATATGAAAAAGTAACAACAGCCCTCCACTTGTTTTTCATCTAATTAATAGCTCACCATACACCAATAATACCGGCGATTTAAGAATCACTATGTATATATTTAATGAGATTTATATTTCGAAAAAAACTATTCACTTTGAAAAGGTATTAAAAGGTATGAAATAAACATCTTTAGCTTTAGAGGTTTTTGTTTAAATAATTAGTACCGATTTCCCTTTGACTAAACTTTTAATTCACAAGAGATAATCACTGATGAAATCGTTTGATATAACACTTTGGTAGGAAATTTTTCGCAGTGCGATAGTTGTTTTATAAGGTCTATTAACAACTCATCAATAAATATTTGGTGGATAGAAAACTATCCAATAGGTTGTTTGAAAAAAAAAAACTATATTAGTTTTACCTTTTTTCCACAGAGTACTAATACTTTAAAACCAACATAAGATTTTGAAAATTAAAAAAAGTTCATTTCTTACTTTTAATGTAGGGGATCCAAACCGTTAAAACAAAGCAATGTTTGTGCACAATTAATTTAACATTGAACAACATTGTAAGATACACCCGCTCACATATAGTTGTATATATAAAATAATTCCCTGTTTTATCCCAAAATATTATGTACGTGAAAGTTCAGTGTACACTCTATGATCCCAGACATTGGTCTTCCAATGAAAAATAAACAAAAAATATAAAAGTTGGAGTAGGTCCCACCAAGAGGTCGTTATTTGGGAATTAATTTACTTGACATTTGGAAATTGTAAACACTTGAGATTTTACAGTTATGTTACAGATATGTAAAAAAATACCCTCGAGTTTAATTTTGTATGGTCAATCATCATAAGAGTATATTTATACCTTGCTGGTTTAACTTAAACATTTGCTGATTAAAAGAAAAATACAAAACTAGAGAATCTAATTGATTGGGATTTAGCTTAGATCTGTAATAAAGTTACAATATCATTTCGTATTATCAAAATTTGTGTTCATTTGTTTATTAAATTTATACGTATTTCAAAACAGAATTATATATTTTCTTCTTATAAAAATAAGAACAAATGAAGAAAACAGTTTAAAAAATTTCTCACCTAAAATAATAACAAACCTTCACGCAGAAAAAATCAAAATAATAAAGCATTTTTATTGTTTTATATTCCTTGTACAGAAATTTGAAATGTGTTTTTCTCATTTTTTCGTAACTATAAAAATATTAATTTTTTGGTAAATCAAGGTTGGAAAACACATTATTAAAAATAACTTTCCTGTTCGTCATCATAAAGAGTTGCATGCAGAATTCCTATTTATCTTTGCATGCGGAATTGAAATATGCAAATTTGTAAAGTATTAATTTAGTATCTTATAAAGTTAAATAACACATGAGATATGAACAAAAAACGGTTTGAAATGGATTTTGACATTTACAATTCAATTATTTTAGTAGGGACACGTTTTAGTTGCGAACGTTCATCTTAATTTCTGTGACCTATCGTTCTTAAACGACAATATTGACTGACAGACATCTTGTCAAAAATAACTTTTTAGGGTTCTTGTGACCTTGTCAAGTGAATGCATGTCAAAAAACCAAGGTCGAATTTATTTTTCATTTATTAAACTTACCTGTTTAGTTCGTTTAATGGGTGTTCAAGTGCTTATTAATATTATAAATATTTTTCAACAGTTTTTTTCTCTCATAAATCATGTGTTATTCAACTTATAACACACTAAATTAGATAACAATTTCAATATCAATATTTCCTGTAATGATAACATATCGATGATAACAATTAACGAAGTTATTGTGGAAAAATGTGATTTCTAACCCTCACCTCTCAAGAAAATGTGATATTCCTGTATACCAACGTAGAGTCGAGTCACGTAGCAAGTTTAAGCTTGTTCGTATACATTTCATTAACAATATATTTTCCATCTCAGTAATATGAGTTTTGTTTATACGTTTGATGTTTCTTTATTTTACATTCCTTTCCTTTTATTTTGCTTATTTAAAGAAACGAAAAGAAGATTTGTGTTAAATTTATCACAAGGGAAAATAATTTATCTAAAACATTTCTCGCCAAATATCAGTCTAATGCAATTTTTTATTCCGGTTATTTGATTATTCTTGCTTCCCGATAACAACTGACATCCTACAGACGATTGAATATTCGACGCGTTTATTCGGTTATTTATAGATTAAACTCTTTTTGCGATATCAAAAAGCAATTAAATATGAAACTGGGTTTGAGTGATTCAGAGAGACAAGAAGTATCGGTTTTCCATTGTCAAGTAGGATTTGAAATGTTTTTCTTTTTTGTCTTACTTGTTAAAAAGTATTTAATTTGTGGGCGGAATCAATAAACACTTGTGTAAAAGTTCGTTGCAAAATTAAAAATGTATTTTCTTTATTTTAATCATTTATAATGTTAAAACTGTTTGTTGTGAAAATTAGTTTTCACAGCGTAGGCTGCGGGGGTGTTTAAGTGAGCAGTTTTAATACAACTTTAATATTTGTTTATAATTCTAATTTTATTCCGCTGGAATTTAATAAACAAATTATTAATAAATGTATATTTATATAAGTGCAATTATGTTACAAGGGCAATAGGATAGGTTTAGTTTGGTTAGATTAGGTTAGGTTTGCAGTTAGGTTAGGTTAAGTTAAGTTAAGTTACCTTAATTTTAGTTTGGTTAGGTTAGGTTTCGTTAAAGTAATTTATATTAGTAATTATAACAATGAAATTGTGTTATAATGATAATAGGTTAGGTTTCGTTAAGTTGGGTTAGATTAGGTTCATTTAAGTCAGGCTAGGTTTAGGTTAAGTTAAATTACGTTACGTTAGTTTACGAATTCTGATGATGACAATTTTATCGTCAAAACTGGCACTTTTACGTTCAAAATACGATTGTAGCAGATCTAAAAAAGGTAAAGAATAGATAAACAAGTCATTTAAAATATAGATATTTGTTTTATTATTGGAGGAGGTTTCAATAGGATTAACTCCTATGAGACGAGTATTCCATTCAGGAACTATAGGAAAGACGAGTCATGTATACACTATCGGAAAGCCGGCTTACTGGCCTATTATTAACAAGATTCCAGACGTTATTGATTGGGTCATAGTGCGTGGGTTATGGGTGCAACTATTTTCATGTAGGCGAGGAAAATAGTTTGATATCTCATCTCTCAGCAATAACTTTAACTATGAGTGGAACAGTAATACAAAATTATGGGCGCCAATATATTTTAGTCATGAAACCGTCTGGAATATATTTAGAGAAAACTGCCAAGTAATGTCAAATTACTACTGATTTTGTTTCTCTTGTTTATTAACTTTATGCCTATCATAGCCTTTTTAAAAAAAGAAGAAGAGAGAAGAAAATAATTAGGCTACCCATTAAATACCCTAAGAGAAACGGAATTGAACCCGACCAACAGGTAGAAGAAGAAACAGAACTTTTCTTTATTAAATTACAAGGTACTTGTGTACTATACTGTCTCCCTTCAAAACTTGTAACATCCCTTTACAGAATATTTTTAGGTTCTGCCATAACTAAGAAACAATATTATAACTGCTACTTTCGTTCCCCCACTGTTTCAATTCTTTCTAGGTTGGATTGTTATCCTGTCTAGACCGCACACTTCGAGGTCAGTGTTCCTGCAACACTCTTACAAGAATCATTGTTTGTATTTAATAGCCGGTTTTGTCGTTATTTTGCTGATTTAATAACTTAAGTTAGTTTTAAACTGAATAATTTCATAAGTCTATTTCAATATAGTATAACCTAACCTGACCTGACCTAAAGTATATGAATTTTTGGCAAACTAAAATATACATTAGATTTGTGATAATAACACAAATA
The DNA here is from genome assembly GCA_963513935.1 of Aphrophora alni. Taxonomy (NCBI): domain Eukaryota; kingdom Metazoa; phylum Arthropoda; class Insecta; order Hemiptera; family Aphrophoridae; genus Aphrophora; species Aphrophora alni. Next base: position 147,601,902 of record OY740768.1, read on the forward strand.
GGCTAGGTTAGATTATTATACACATTTCATATATTACTAAAATATCAGTATTATTTTAATTTAACTGTTTCTCTCTCTCTCTCTCCTCTCTCTCTTCTTCTTCTCTCTCTCTCTCTCTCTCTCTCTCTCTCTCTCTCTCTCTCTCTCTCTCTCTCTCTCTCTCTCTCTCTCTCTCTCTCTCTCTCTCTCTCTCTCTCTCTCTCTCTCTCTCTCTCTCTCTCTCACTCTCTCTCTCTCACTCTTACAAGAATCATTGTTTGTATTTAATAGCCGGTTTTGTCGTTATTTTGCTGATTTAATAACTTAAGTTAGTTTTAAACTGAATAATTTCATAAGTCTATTTCAATATATAACATCACGTAAACAAATTATTTCAGAAAAAACTATTAACTTGTAATTAAAAGTGCTAAAATTAAAGATAATAGTAATTAATTTCTACACTTAACACGGCAGGTATATTTCTCCTTACAAATGTTATACAGCTTTGTTAGGATTACAATGATAAGCATACTACACTTAAGCTTATCATGTGACATTTTGAAATCTGAGTATACACTGTGACTCTATTCTGTATTAAACTGTTGTAATTATAGATATCAATGTCCAATATTGGCTTTTAGATATTGTGGACAGAGCTCTGTAGCAAGTTATTGTTTTATATACTTGGACTAAAATATAAACATATAGTTGAAGGTTTGATTTATGTATTTACTTTTAAAATAAACGAAGTAAATCAAAAACCTAAATCCATATTTATATAATAATTTGCTTTACTATTAAGTTACACGTACACGTAAAATATTAACATCGTTTTTTGACATTTGATTTTACTAAAACTATTTTAAGACTAGTTTTATCTATGATGTAGAAGGGTATTTTTGATTCATTAAACCAATCCCAGTTTATTCATAAAGTAGTATGAGGCTAAAAGACAATATTGAATGGTAGAAACGTTTATAAAAAAATACGTTTAACTCATAAAACTGTCTGGAATATATTTAGAGAAAACAGACAAGTAAAGTCAAATTGGTACTGATTTTTTCTTACGTTTTTTAAATTCATGGTTATCTTGTCTTAAAAAGAAAGATTATAAATAACCTAACCTGACTGACTTAACCTATTAGAGTTCTTGGTAAACTAAAATATAGATTAGATTCGTGATAACAAAAGTCACCACAAATTGGTTACTAAAGGTACTGTATACTAAATTACCAGATTTTTGTTTAAGTTAAGGGGTGACCAAAGTCCATTGTTTCTCTATCCATTTCCTAAATTTTCTAAAGGACCAAAGTATTTTTTAAACCTTTAAAATGAAAGTCCTATTAAACCATTTGCAATTTTCTGTTTTTGAACAAAATGTTGAAAAGTTTTCTGATTTTTTAACACCTACACTTTTGGTGTTTTTAAATTTGTACCTTTTAAAATATAATTAAAATTAATATTAATTAGAGTTATTACTAGTAGAGTGTGGGTCAGTTTGGCACAAAAATGGTGGGGGTACCCCCACCCCTCCCCCCTTCCCCCATCCCCCCTCCCCCCTCCCCCCATGGCCCCTCCCCCTTTGCCCCTCCCCCTTTGCCCCTCCCCCTTGGCCCCTCCCCCTTGCCCCTCCCCCTTTGCCCCTCCCCTTTAGGCCCCTTCCCTTCCCCCATTGGTCCCCCCACCCCTCCCCCTGCCCCTCCCCTGTAGGCCCCTCCCCTTTAGGCCCCTTCCCTTCCCCCATTGGTCCCCCCCCTCCTCCCACCCCTCCCCTTGCCCCTTCCCTGTAGGCCCCTCCCCTTTAGGCCCCTTCCCTTCCCCCATTGGTCCCCCCACTCGTGACGTATTGTCGAGACACACACACACACACACACACACATGACGTCATACTCACACGACGTCATACACTTAACTTTTTTAATACCAGCGGGATTCGAACCTGTGAAGTTTGGATTCGAAGGCGGACACGCTACCGACTGAGCTATCGTGCATAGTATTACAAGTCGGATAATTAACGCAGTATATAAGCCGCCATGTTGTAACCGCAATAATGTGTTATATATATATAATGTGTTAAGATAGTTAACCTAACCTATAAGTGTCCTACAGTTGCCCATCCACAGCCTATCAGCTGTTACAATAATGTGTCATTATATAATGTGTTAAGATAGTTAACCTAAAGATTCCCACTTTTGCCCATCCACAGCCAATCAGCTGTTACAATAATGTGTTATATATTTATATAATGTGTTAAGATAGTTAATCTAACCTATGTATGAAAAGTTTTTACCTATGTTCTCCACAGCCTACTTGTAACAGTTGGTACAATCAATGTGTATTTATATAATGTGTTATATATTTATATAATGTGTTGAGATAGTTAACCTAACCTATAAGTTTCCTACTTTTGCCTATGTTTACCACAGCCAATCAGCTGGTACAATAATGTGTTATATATTTATATAATGTGTTATATATGTATATAATGTGTTAAGATAGTTAATCTAACCTATGTATGAAATTTTTTACCTATGTTCACCACAGCCTACTTGTAACAGTTGGTACAATCAATGTGTATTTATATAATGTGTTATATATTTATATAATGTGTTGAGATAGTTAACCTAACCTATAAGTTTCCTACTTTTGCCTATGTTCACCACAGCCTACTTGAATCAGCTGGTACAATTAATGTGTTATATATTTATATAATGTGTTAAATATGTATATAATGTGTTAAGATAGTTAACCTAACCTATAAGTTTTCCACTTTTGCCTATGTTCACCACAGCCTACTTGTAACAGCTGGTACAATAATGTGTTATATATATATGTAATGTGTTATATATTTATATAATGTGTTATATATGTATATAATGTGTTAAGATAGTTAATCTAACCTATGTATGAAAAGTTTTTACCTATGTTCACCACAGCCTACTTGTAACAGTTGGTACAATTAATGTGTTATATATTTATATAATGTGTTATATATGTATATAATGTGTTAAGATAGTTAACCTAACCTATAAGTTTCCTACTATTGCCTATGTTCACCACAGCCTACTTGTAACAGCTGGTACAATAATGTGTTATATATTTATATAATGTGTTATATATGTATATAATGTGTTAAGATAGTTAATCTAACCTATGTATGAAAAGTTTTTACCTATGTTCACCACAGCCTACTTGTAACAGTTGGTACAATTTAATGTGTATTTATATAATGTGTTATATATTTATATAATGTGTTAAGATAGTTAACCTAACCTATAAGTTTCCTACTTTTGCCTATGTTCACCACAGCCTACTTGAATCAGCCGGTACAATTAATGTGTTATATATTTATATAATGTGTTATATATGTATATAATGTGTTAAGATAGTTAACCTAATCTATAAGTTTCCCACTTTTGCCTATGTTCACCACAGCCTACTTGTAACAGCTGTTACAATAATGTGTTATATATGTAATGTGTTATATATTTATATAATGTGTTATATAGTTATACAATGTGTTAAGATAGTTAACCTAACCTAAATTTTCCTACTTTTGCCTATGTTTACCACAAGTTTCCTACTTTTGCCCATCCACAGCCAATCAGCTGTTACAATAATGTGTTATATATAATGTGTTATATATTTATATAATGTGTTATATAATGTGTTAAGATAGTTAACCTATTAGAGTTTCCTACTTTTGCCCACCACGGCCTAGGTACATTTAATGTGTATAATGTGTTAAACGTAGTTTCCTCCGTTGTCTACCAGGGTGTAGCACATGTGTTTAAGTATCGTGTTAAAATATTGTTAACCTAGACTTAATTCCTACTTTTGCCTATTAACCTAACCTATAAGTGGCCTACTTTTACCCATCCACAGCCAATCAGCTGTTACAATAATGTGTTATATAATTATATAATGTGTTAAGATAGTTAACCTAAAGTTTCCTACCTTTGCTCATCCACAGCCAATCAGCTGGTCAATTAATGTGTTATATATATATAATGTGTTATATATTTATATAATGTGTTAAGATAGTTAACCTAAAGTGTCCTACTTTTACCCATCCACAGCCAATCAGCTGTTACAATAATGTGTTATATATATATATATATATATATATATATATATATATATAATGTGTTATATATTTATATAATGTGTTAAGATAGTTAACCTATAAGTGTCCTACTTTTACCCATCCACAGCCTATAAGCTGTTACAATAATGTGTTATATAATTATATAATGTGTTAAGATAGTTAACCTAAAGTTTCCTACCTTTGCCCATCCACAGCCAATCAGCTGGTACAATTAATGTGTTATATATATATATGTGTTATATATTTATATAATGTGTTATATAATGTGTTAAGATAGTTAACCTAACCTATAAGTTTCCTACTTTTACCCATCCACAGCCAATCAGCTGTTACAATAATGTGTTATATATATATATAATGTGTTATATATTTATATAATGTGTTACGATAGTTAACCTAACCTATAAGTGTCCTACTTTTACTCATCCACAGCCAATCAGCTGTTACAATAATGTGTTATACTGTATATATATATATATATACAATGTGTTAGATATTTATATAATGTGTTAAGATAGTTAACCTAACCTATAAGTGTCCTACTTTTACCCATCCACAGCCTATCAGCTGTTACAATAATGTGTTATATAATTATATAATGTGTTAAGATAGTTAACCTAACCTATAAGTTTCCTACTTTTGCCCATCCACAGCCATTCAGCTGGTACAATTATTGTGTTATATATTTTATATAATGTGTTAAGATATAATGTGTTAAGATAGTTAACCTAACCTATAAGTTTCCTACATTTGCCCATCCACAGCCTATCAGCTGGTACAATTAATGTGTTATATATAATGTGTTAAGATATAATGTGTTAAGATAGTTAACCTAACCTATAAGTTTCCTACTTTTGCCCATCCACAGCCAATCAGCTGTTACAATAATGTGTTATATACATATATAATGTGTTATATATTTATATAATGTGTTATATATTTATATAATGTGTTATATAATGTGTTAAGATAGTTAACCTAACCTATTAGAGTTTCCTACTTTTGCCCACCACGGCCTAGGTACATTTAATGTGTATAATCTGTTAAACGTAGTTTCCTCCGTTGTCTACCAGGGTGTAGCACATGTTTTTATGTATCGTGTTAAAATATTGTTAACCTAGACTTAATTCCTACTTTTGCCTAAACCTATGCTTACCACAGTCCAAACGGGTGTTAGTCCGGCCACTATTTAACCGAACCGAAATTACCAACCGATTTACCAACCAAATCCAACCGATTTACCAACCAAAATCAACCGATTTACCAACCGAAATATACTTTTACCAACCGATTTACCAACCACAATATACTTTTACCAACCGATGTACCAACCAAAACCAACCGACATTGCAAAGAAATTTAAAAATCCCATTGCAATCCTGTGTGAGCATTTAGTACGTCATTAAAAATAAATAAATGTTTTAAAATAATATTCTTTGTAATTTGTTGCCTCCATTCCACCAAAACTCTTTTTAGTAGAGAGATAGATATTTGATGTGACCTTGGAATTGTAGCCGAAAACGACACGACCCCCCAACCCCCATTTTTCCTTTTTAAATATATAACGTCGTAACGTTTGTTAGGAACCGATTTACAAAACCGTAGATAAAATTACCAAGATTTGGTTGGTAAATTGGTTGCAAAAAGTATATTTTGGTTGGTAAATCGGTTGGTATTGGTTAGGTTAGGTTAGGTTAGGTCTGGTTAGGATAGGTTAGGATAGGTTAGGTTAGGTTAGGTCTGGTTAGGATAGGTTAGGATAGGTTAGGTTATGTTAGGTTAGGTTAGGATAGGATAGGTTAGGTTAGGTTAGGTTAGGATAGGTTAGGTTAGGTTAGGATAGGTTATGTTAGGTGAGGTTAGGTTAGGTTAGGATAGGTTAGGTTAGGTTAGGTTTTTAGGAGAATGGTTGTTAGGTTAAGTTAGGATAGGATAGGTTAGGTTAGGTTAGGTTAGGTTAGGTCTGGTTAGGATAGGTTAGGTTATGTTAGGTTAGGTTAGGATAGGATAGGTTAGGTTAGTTTAGGATAGGTTAGGTTAGGATAGGTTATGTTAGGTGAGGTTAGGTTAGGTTAGGATAGGTTAAGTTAGGTTAGGTCTGGTTAGGATAGGTTAGGATAGGTTAGGTTAGGTTAGGATAGATTAGGTTATGTTAGGTTAGGTTAGGATAGGTTAGGTTAGGTTAGGTTAGGATAGGTTAGGTTAGGTTAGGATAGGTTATGTTAGGTGAGGTTAGGTTAGATTAGGATAGGTTAGGTTAGGTTAGGTTTTTAGGAGAATGGTTGTTAGGTTAGGTTAGGATAGGATAGGTTAGGTTGGGTTAGGTTAGGTTAGGATAGGTTAGGTTAGGTTAGGATAGGTTATGTTAGGTTAGGTTAGGATAGGTTAGGTTAGGTTAGGTTAGGTTAGGTTAGGATAGGTTATGTTAGGTTAGGTTAGGATAGGTTAGGTTAGGTTAGGTTAGGTTTTTAGGAGAATGGTTGTTAGGTTAGGATAGGATAGGATAGGATAGGTTAGGTTAGGTTAGGTTAGGTTAGGTTAGGTTAGGATAGGTTATGTTAGGTTAGGTTAGGTTAGGTTAGGATAGGTTAGGTTAGGTTAGGTTAGGTTAGGTTAGGATAGGTTATGTTAGGTTAGGTTAGGTTAGGTTAGGATAGGTTAGGTTAGGTTAGGTTAGGTTTTTAGGAGAATGGTTGCCACACGCCCGGGAGATGGTAGGGATGGGGTGGAGGTTGGTAGGCGTGTGGCAACCATTCTCCTAAAAACCTAACCTAACCTAACCTAACCTATCCTAACCTAACCTAACCTAACCTAACATAACCTATCCTAACCTAACCTAACCTAACCTAACCTAACCTATCCTAACCTAACCTAACCTAACCTAACATAACCTATCCTAACCTAACCTAACCTAACCTAACCTAACCTAACCTATCCTATCCTATCCTATCCTAACCTAACAACCATTCTCCTAAAAACCTAACCTAACCTAACCTAACCTATCCTAACCTAACCTAACATAACCTATCCTAACCTAACCTAACCTAACCTAACCTAACCTAACCTATCCTAACCTAACCTAACATAACCTATCCTAACCTAACCTAACCTATCCTAACCTAACCTAACCCAACCTAACCTATCCTATCCTAACCTAACCTAACAACCATTCTCCTAAAAACCTAACCTAACCTAACCTATCCTAATCTAACCTAACCTCACCTAACATAACCTATCCTAACCTAACCTAACCTATCCTAACCTAACCTAACCTAACCTATCCTAACCTAACCTAACATAACCTAATCTATCCTAACCTAACCTAACCTATCCTAACCTATCCTAACCAGACCTAACCTAACTTAACCTATCCTAACCTAACCTAACCTCACCTAACATAACCTATCCTAACCTAACCTATCCTAAACTAACCTAACCTATCCTATCCTAACCTAACCTAACATAACCTAACCTATCCTAACCAGACCTAACCTAACCTAACCTAACCTAACCTATCCTATCCTAACTTAACCTAACAACCATTCTCCTAAAAACCTAACCTAACCTAACCTATCCTAACCTAACCTAACCTCACCTAACATAACCTATCCTAACCTAACCTAACCTATCCTAACCTAACCTAACCTAACCTATCCTATCCTAACCTAACCTAACATAACCTAACCTATCCTAACCTATCCTAACCAGACCTAACCTAACCTAACCTATCCTAACCTATCCTAACCAGACCTAACCTAACCTAACCTAACCAATACCAACCGATTTACCAACCAAAATATACTTTTTGCAACCAATTTACCAACCAAATCTTGGTAATTTTATCTACGGTTTGGTAAATCGGTTCCTAACAAACGTTACGACGTTATATATTTAAAAAGGAAAAATGGGGGTTGGGGGGTCGTGTCGTTTTCGGCTACAATTCCAAGGTCACATCAAATATCTATCTCTCTACTAAAAAGAGTTTTGGTGGAATGGAGGCAACAAATTACAAAGAATATTATTTTAAAACATTTATTTATTTTTAATGACGTACTAAATGCTCACACAGGATTGCAATGGGATTTTTAAATTTCTTTGCAATGTCGGTTGGTTTTGGTTGGTACATCGGTTGGTAAAAGTATATTGTGGTTGGTAAATCGGTTGGTAAAAGTATATTTCGGTTGGTAAATCGGTTGATTTTGGTTGGTAAATCGGTTGGATTTGGTTGGTAAATCGGTTGGTAATTTCGGTTCGGTTAAATAGTGGCCGGACTAACACCCGTTTGGACTGTGGTAAGCATAGGTTTAGGCAAAAGTAGGAATTAAGTCTAGGTTAACAATATTTTAACACGATACATAAAAACATGTGCTACACCCTGGTAGACAACGGAGGAAACTACGTTTAACAGATTATACACATTAAATGTACCTAGGCCGTGGTGGGCAAAAGTAGGAAACTCTAATAGGTTAGGTTAACTATCTTAACACATTATATAACACATTATATAAATATATAACACATTATATAAATATATAACACATTATATATGTATATAACACATTATTGTAACAGCTGATTGGCTGTGGATGGGCAAAAGTAGGAAACTTATAGGTTAGGTTAACTATCTTAACACATTATATCTTAACACATTATATATAACACATTAATTGTACCAGCTGATAGGCTGTGGATGGGCAAATGTAGGAAACTTATAGGTTAGGTTAACTATCTTAACACATTATATCTTAACACATTATATAAAATATATAACACAATAATTGTACCAGCTGAATGGCTGTGGATGGGCAAAAGTAGGAAACTTATAGGTTAGGTTAACTATCTTAACACATTATATAATTATATAACACATTATTGTAACAGCTGATAGGCTGTGGATGGGTAAAAGTAGGACACTTATAGGTTAGGTTAACTATCTTAACACATTATATAAATATCTAACACATTGTATATATATATATATATACAGTATAACACATTATTGTAACAGCTGATTGGCTGTGGATGAGTAAAAGTAGGACACTTATAGGTTAGGTTAACTATCGTAACACATTATATAAATATATAACACATTATATATATATATAACACATTATTGTAACAGCTGATTGGCTGTGGATGGGTAAAAGTAGGAAACTTATAGGTTAGGTTAACTATCTTAACACATTATATAACACATTATATAAATATATAACACATATATATATATAACACATTAATTGTACCAGCTGATTGGCTGTGGATGGGCAAAGGTAGGAAACTTTAGGTTAACTATCTTAACACATTATATAATTATATAACACATTATTGTAACAGCTTATAGGCTGTGGATGGGTAAAAGTAGGACACTTATAGGTTAACTATCTTAACACATTATATAAATATATAACACATTATATATATATATATATATATATATATATATAACACATTATTGTAACAGCTGATTGGCTGTGGATGGGTAAAAGTAGGACACTTTAGGTTAACTATCTTAACACATTATATAAATATATAACACATTATATATATATAACACATTAATTGACCAGCTGATTGGCTGTGGATGAGCAAAGGTAGGAAACTTTAGGTTAACTATCTTAACACATTATATAATTATATAACACATTATTGTAACAGCTGATTGGCTGTGGATGGGTAAAAGTAGGCCACTTATAGGTTAGGTTAATAGGCAAAAGTAGGAATTAAGTCTAGGTTAACAATATTTTAACACGATACTTAAACACATGTGCTACACCCTGGTAGACAACGGAGGAAACTACGTTTAACACATTATACACATTAAATGTACCTAGGCCGTGGTGGGCAAAAGTAGGAAACTCTAATAGGTTAACTATCTTAACACATTATATAACACATTATATAAATATATAACACATTATATATAACACATTATTGTAACAGCTGATTGGCTGTGGATGGGCAAAAGTAGGAAACTTGTGGTAAACATAGGCAAAAGTAGGAAAATTTAGGTTAGGTTAACTATCTTAACACATTGTATAACTATATAACACATTATATAAATATATAACACATTACATATATAACACATTATTGTAACAGCTGTTACAAGTAGGCTGTGGTGAACATAGGCAAAAGTGGGAAACTTATAGATTAGGTTAACTATCTTAACACATTATATACATATATAACACATTATATAAATATATAACACATTAATTGTACCGGCTGATTCAAGTAGGCTGTGGTGAACATAGGCAAAAGTAGGAAACTTATAGGTTAGGTTAACTATCTTAACACATTATATAAATATATAACACATTATATAAATACACATTAAATTGTACCAACTGTTACAAGTAGGCTGTGGTGAACATAGGTAAAAACTTTTCATACATAGGTTAGATTAACTATCTTAACACATTATATACATATATAACACATTATATAAATATATAACACATTATTGTACCAGCTGTTACAAGTAAGCTGTGGTGAACATAGGCAATAGTAGGAAACTTATAGGTTAGGTTAACTATCTTAACACATTATATACATATATAACACATTATATAAATATATAACACATTAATTGTACCAACTGTTACAAGTAGGCTGTGGTGAACATAGGTAAAAACTTTTCATACATAGGTTAGATTAACTATCTTAACACATTATATACATATATAACACATTATATAAATATATAACACATTACATATATATATAACACATTATTGTACCAGCTGTTACAAGTAGGCTGTGGTGAACATAGGCAAAAGTGGAAAACTTATAGGTTAGGTTAACTATCTTAACACATTATATACATATTTAACACATTATATAAATATATAACACATTAATTGTACCAGCTGATTCAAGTAGGCTGTGGTGAACATAGGCAAAAGTAGGAAACTTATAGGTTAGGTTAACTATCTCAACACATTATATAAATATATAACACATTATATAAATACACATTGATTGTACCAACTGTTACAAGTAGGCTGTGGTGAACATAGGTAAAAAATTTCATACATAGGTTAGATTAACTATCTTAACACATTATATACATATATAACACATTATATAAATATATAACACATTATTGTACCAGCTGATTGGCTGTGGTAAACATAGGCAAAAGTAGGAAACTTATAGGTTAGGTTAACTATCTCAACACATTATATAAATATATAACACATTATATAAATACACATTGATTGTACCAACTGTTACAAGTAGGCTGTGGAGAACATAGGTAAAAACTTTTCATACATAGGTTAGATTAACTATCTTAACACATTATATAAATATATAACACATTATTGTAACAGCTGATTGGCTGTGGATGGGCAAAAGTGGGAATCTTTAGGTTAACTATCTTAACACATTATATAATGACACATTATTGTAACAGCTGATAGGCTGTGGATGGGCAACTGTAGGACACTTATAGGTTAGGTTAACTATCTTAACACATTATATATATATAACACATTATTGCGGTTACAACATGGCGGCTTATATACTGCGTTAATTATCCGACTTGTAATACTATGCACGATAGCTCAGTCGGTAGCGTGTCCGCCTTCGAATCCAAACTTCACAGGTTCGAATCCCGCTGGTATTAAAAAAGTTAAGTGTATGACGTCGTGTGAGTATGACGTCATGTGTGTGTGTGTGTGTGTGTGTGTCTCGACAATACGTCACGAGTGGGGGGACCAATGGGGGAAGGGAAGGGGCCTAAAGGGGAGGGGCCTACAGGGAAGGGGCAAGGGGAGGGGTGGGAGGAGGGGGGGGACCAATGGGGGAAGGGAAGGGGCCTAAAGGGGAGGGGCCTACAGGGGAGGGGCAGGGGGAGGGGTGGGGGGACCAATGGGGGAAGGGAAGGGGCCTAAAGGGGAGGGGCAAAGGGGGAGGGGCAAGGGGGAGGGGCCAAGGGGGAGGGGCAAAGGGGGAGGGGCAAAGGGGGAGGGGCCATGGGGGGAGGGGGGAGGGGGCATGGGGGAAGGGGGGAGGGGTGGGGGTACCCCCACCATTTTTGTGCCAAACTGACCCACACTCTACTATTACTATTAAAATAAAACTAAATAATAATTTAAACACAGGAAAACACTCTACAAGTAATATTTAAATAAAAACATTACTTTAAATTATTGTTAGGTAAATGTTCAGAAGGACCTCCAAGGCTGTCTGAACGAAATGTTAACAAAAAAAAAAAGTATTTTGCTGATTTTGAAAAATTTACTAACTTATATCTAAAAATGTAAAAATCTGTTTTGTTGGTACTTAATCAAAAAAGTTTCTTATTCAAGAGACATACACTCTATATTTGTTATTCATTTTATTTGTTTATTTTTTGTTCTGAAAAATAGTGTGTACACATAAGCTGATAGTATTGCATTATGTATTTTATTTTTACAATTATTGTAACTTTTATAAATTGTTATAAATAAATTAATAACCATGGCTTTTATTTAACAAAAATCTCTAGAAATAGATTAAACCCTTTTCTTTGAGCATTTTTTTATACTTTGTGTAAAGAAACAATTTATTTCCTAAATACAGGGGAGTTTATTTTTTGTAGTTATTTATAGAAATTAATCCAAACACATAATTTTTACAATAAAATTGTTTATGACATACAATACAAATTCATGACATAAATTTTAACTTTAGTAAAACACTATGAAACAATTTACTTTCTATAGTATAACCGTTATGTGATTTCACTCACTACCTGAGCGGCGTAACAGATGTCGATACACACGTGTATCCGACGTGGCATGCTAACTCGATAGTCAATTATTGTATTTATACTTTAAAACGCAACCATTGCTATTAGGTACGGAACGTTACAAAATACAAAAGTTACATAGTTAAAAAAATCACATGACACATCATTTGTTAAATATGGAATTTGTAAACAACATCGAAACTTACAAATAAAAATATAATGAGTCTATATAACGGTGTCAAAAAATATACATGTGCTTTTTTTACGAGCATACCAGCCAGTGCAATCTCACAATATCCCAGGCAAATTGAACTTTAGTATTTTAATTAAAATTTGTAGCGTATTATACGCCAATAAACAAACATTTATAGCACGGAACATAATTTTTGTCTGTAAGAAAATTCTAATTATATTTCCAAGTTAATTTAAATTCAAAGTAACGTTGTGAAATATTAAAAACATACAAATTTAAGAATTTAAATTAAATAATTATTTATAGTAACGTATGTAATAAATAATTTCATTATTTAATGATTGTTTAGAGTTATAGAAAAATGCACTATTTAGGAAGTTGTAAAACAGGTTTAGGTACCCTATCGTAATTCTGTATAAATTCGGACAGAACTAGGTTCTTATAGTACGATTATTGTATGTACCACTGAAGATGGCTCAATTTTCCTTGAAACGAGTTTGTTTTATAAACGTATAATTTGTGAGAAATTGTGTTCAAGTTTTATTTAATTCTATAAAATTTCACAAGTCAAGACCAATATTTATATAATATATATAAATAAATAAAACAAATTGTAAAATTATCTAAAATAAATTTTATTTATACAACCCTTGTATTTTAAACTAAATAAATAAACTTCCATATCTACTGCTAACCATCTTCTGTTATATAACCTAACTTTTTTTTTCTGTTGCAACAAGAAACTATCCTCACTATATAAAAATCTTAAACTAGTATTATTTATAAAAACGAAACGCGCAGGAAATAAAAGGTCGAAGTCTGTCCAAAGTAAATTGGTTTCAATAGGATAAATAAAAATCACAACACATCCTAAAAAGGAAGTATGCGGACATTTTAAATAAGATATGCTCAATAACTTTGTGCTAAGCTTTCCATCAGGTGACGTGTTTTCAGCACATTAAGTTTCTATCACCGTAATTTTAGCTTTCGATATTGGATATTCTACTAATCGTAGCTTACAATTTTTCTACATTGAGACATTATCAAATCTTGTCTAAATCAGGAAGGGTTAGAACTTCAAACCTCTCGCATACACAGAGAGGCACTGACTCATTCGAGGCTAAGAACGTTCAATAATATAAATTAATGATATAAATCATTCCCAAAAAAATCTATTCAATAATTTATTTAAAGTACATAACGTTTGTCTTAAAAATATTTAGAAGGCTTACATTTTCAAGAGATAGTTTTTTAAATAAAATATAAAATTTGAGAAGTAATTGACGAATAACAAAATGCAAAAGTGCACGACAATATTCAAACGAATTTCACAAGGGTTCTATACTTGAAGCAATTTCAAGTAAAAACATAAACTTACAAACAGTGCCAAAGGAAGAGTTTCCGGTCATATCTTTCTAGCTTTATTTTCCTTCCAAGGACATATCTTAATGTTTTATCTAAAGTTTCAGGACCGCCAAGAATAAATAATCACATATTTTCGTGTATTCAGAAAAATATATTAAACATTGAGTATGTTCGCTTTTAGCTCTCCTGGAAAATATTTTGTTTGGAAACAAAAGGATTTCTTGTAGTCTGTCAATATCACTGAAATAACAAAAATAAATTATAAACGTTGCACCCTTTATAAACAATACTCTCAAAGTCCAATTACTTTGAAATAACGACAATAAACACAACGTTTCAAAGTATAGTATTGTTCTTTAAACGATATTGTTTATTTAACGTTATAAAATAAGAATCACAAAGTAATGGAAAAACTGATTTATTTTATTGTTAATAAAAGTAAAACATATAAGGAAGTTGTAAAGACTTATGCGTTTAAATAGTTGTTTTTATTAGGTTAAATAATGTGTATACGATTATAGCACCTCACTGTTCATTTGACAGGTGGTTTTGTTTTTTATTTGTTGTTTAGTTTAAAGTAAGAAAACCTTTCGGTCATCATTGCCTTATAAAAAAGCAAGAAAAGAGCATAAAATAAAAAACCCCTCTCCTTCGAATATTTTTATAGCTTCACGCTTAAAAGAAAACAAGAACTGGTGAAGAGAAACCTAATAGGAAAGATTAATAAGAATGACTATAGTGCATCAAGTCTGTTTTGATATTCTATATACAGGATGAAATTAATAATGGTGGAAAACCGATGTTGAGATTTCCAGTTTTTGAGATCGTTCTGGTTCCTCTGTATCTCAAAATATTATTTGTATATGTGTTTCTTTGTTTAAGTACGTTTGCAAGTCAGTAGATCCTTGTGATAACTTACAAATTGTTGTTTTTGTTTTTTCGGATCCTAATATTTCAACAAAAATATTTCAGAAAACAGTTTGGACATCAGCTATTAGTCCAAATTGCTGATTTAAAAGCGATTTTATCGTTAAATGGATTTAGGTAAAAATGTACCGTCTCACAAACTGATAGAAGGTATTGTCATAATCATCCCAAAAATTCCGTTTTAGAGGTAAAAAATAAAAAAACTACAAATAATCCATCTGAAGGTCAAATTTTCCTAATTGGTTGTACTGATTTTAGTGTAATTTCTTTGAATTGTGATAATTAACAACCTAATCCAAGCCACACAAGTAAAAAAAAATATATTTTACAAAAATTATAGTTCGGATTAACTTTTAAGACAAGAAAACGATTCATCTTTGAAAACTTAGTTTTCATATGCATTTTCTTCGCAATGGTTACATTTCAATAGTATTTTTCTGTTTCTGTGAATTATTACGAGGAAAAATGTTTGTGTTTATATATTGTGTATAAGTTTAGGTTTGTTTTTCTCGGGCTTCTTAAAAGCCTTTGTGATGCACCTCTTACTATAATGTGCTGCTTAAATTTTATACGGATTGTAAAAGAGTTCCGGAACGGTAAAACAATTTGTAAACTTAAAATGTTAAAAGAACTTTTGATTTTTTTGGCGTAAAAACTCTGTTTGGAATATTGAGGTAAATTTAGTTCAAACGATAAATGACCTCTTTGGGGGAAACCAAAAATTTAACATATATAGTCCCATCGAGTAATCCTTTTTTTAAAGGTCTTGTGTATTATAAAATAAATACAAAAAAGAGGTCGTATTTTAATTCAATCCAAAATTGCGGTCAAATATATCAAAATCACATTTACTTCAGAATCTACTCTAAGTAAAATAATAACGAGACAAAATCATTACATCAAAACATGGTATAAAGTCTATGTTTAAAAATCAACAAAATAAAAGTACAGTTTTTGCTGTAATAATTTCCTGTCACCTATTTACAGAATAGTATAGAATACTATATGGATGGATCTTGTACTGACACTGCACTGGAGCAGGTGAGGAGGTACCATCCAAAGTATATCTCTGGAAGAGTTTGCAACTCTATTCCAAGCAAAAATGCTGGAAATATTAGAATGTGGATATGCCAAAGACATCAATGTTAGAACAGATAGTCAGGTTAACCACAACTTCACAAGAATTTTCTTCTTCATTGGTGTGTTATTGTCACCAGTCCTTAGTTAAACACCCATAACCAGATAGAATTGAGGTGGGTGCCTTGTTACAGAGGCAATAAAAACGCGGTCCAACGGAAGAAGAAAGAAGGAATGACACCTTTTACTGGCTCAGAACCTGCGTGTGGTATAAGTAAAGGAAATGTGGATAAAATTAGAGAACTCTAAAAAGGGAAGCTTTATGGATCACTGACTTAACCTGATCAAAAATATTCTACGTTTGTCGCTGCACAAAGCAAATAAAGCTAAAGGAAAAGTTTAAGGTTCGTGACACTTTTAAGAGACATTTGAAAATCATCAGATTAATCCAGGGTAACTTAAAATGCAGACAATGCAAGCAACACTGCAGAACATATACTTCTGAAATGTGAAGCATTATAACGTATAAGACCCAAATGGAACTCCAGAAAAGACAAGCAATATAGACTGAGGTGTCTGGAGGTAAAATCAGTTTCCAGTACTAATACTTGTAATCATTATTTTGTCTCCTTATTATTTTACTTATAATAGATTCTGAAATAAATTTAATTTTTTGAATATTTAATCAGTCGCCATTTTCTATTGGTGTAAATTTTCGACCTATAATTTGACAAGTTATTTTATACTAAACAATACTTTTAAAATGAAGTTTACATACAAGCTTTATATTTGTAAATTTTAAGTTTACTTCCTAAAGACCCCATTTTGGTGTGGTAGAGAATTTCCCTTATAAAGCCAAAACTTCTTTTTTTTACATCAAAAACATTTCTAATGATTGATTTTTCTACTTTTCTAGTTTAAAATTTATTTACCGCTTCGGGACTTTTTTGAAGCTAGTATTTTAAAAATATATTTCAGGGACTATTTTGCAATAACAACGATAAAAATAATTGTAAATTATTGATCCACTTACGGAAAATACGTTTCAATTCAGTAACAACATAATTACAAAATTCATTATTAATTAATCTCAACTATTTGTTTAATGTAACCCTAAAAAAACAGAAATTTACATAATTGTATGAAGGAAGGGTCTTAAATAAACACAAACATAGTTAACAAACATGTGTGCCAAGAAGGACGATCTGTTTGAACAAGAGTTAAGGACTTATCGTGTATTATAAGGGATTAAACCCCTAAGATGCCTCGACTACCATAAAAACATTAACCAAACACACCCGACCTGTCATAAGTCAGTGTTTTGAGTTACCCACACATAACACTTTACACGACCCTTAACAGCCGCCATTGCAAATTAATTACAATTTGATCCTGTAGTGTACTTTAGAAGGGTCGCTTAGTTGACACCACTTCACAGCTGGAGTGCTTTACAATACTCCACAAGTTGTAACTCCTTCAATCTGACACCAATACTTGAATCATTTTTTGGAATAGGGGGTATGTGAACTATTAGAGCCTGATATTTGATATGCAATCTTCAGTAAGAGTTACACGACTGAGGGGTAATTTAACATACACTCATACCTAAACACATATAATGTATATGTATTATTATAAATACGTTATCATTTTGAAACGTGTTATAACGAAAAATTGTAGTTTTTTATGAAAGTTCATTTGAAAATATTTTACTGTCTCCGTTATTATTATTATCATTTTTTTACATAAAAAAACAAATCTTTAAATATTAGGTGCCTGCTAATAAGACTACAGTACAAAAATTAGACTAAAACAAAATCGTCCCTACTAATTTCGATAATATTTTTTGGGATGTTATTAGATTAGGATCCATAAAAATACGCCAAGCTGCCGAAGGAAATAATTTATCGTGCATTAGTAATTTGTAAAAAAAAAAGAAAAAACAATATAAGTCCCTGTCGAGTTTATTGCTATTGTATATTTTACAGGAAAACAGATATTTCCAAGTATATTTAATCGATATTGTATATTTGGGTGTGTGGCATGTTCCCATATTTGGAAGGATGCAAATAAGCCTATTTTGAGGATGTTGCTTAAGCGTATTTGGATGGATAGCTAATTAAGACATTCAGATGTATGACGACACTCCATATTTCGATGTATTGCAAATCAGCCTATTTGTATATATTCAGCATAATCAGAATATGA
This sequence comes from Aphrophora alni, assembly GCA_963513935.1. Lineage (NCBI taxonomy): Eukaryota > Metazoa > Arthropoda > Insecta > Hemiptera > Aphrophoridae > Aphrophora > Aphrophora alni. Next base: position 147,620,496 of record OY740768.1, read on the forward strand.
TTCACTATATCTGGCCGAAATGCGAGTCAGGATATTTGGCCGAAACGCGAGTCGGGATATTTGGCCAAAATTCTGATCAGGATATTTAATTGAAATGCGATTCCGAATATTCGGTTGGATGCTATTTTTTAAATTGTAGGTAATCACTATTAAATATAAATTACTAAAGCATGTCTGCGTTATGCACGTGCTTAGATAATGTATTATGTAAACGTGCATATATACCAGTAATGTTAAGGGGGGGGGAATATGAATACTGTAGTAGTTTCTCTTAGAATAGACTATGCCATCATTAATTCATTGGCCATTAGGCCTACTAATCAGCTGTTATATCCATAGTCATGTCGCTTCCACCTTATACATCAAACATATTACCCCATGTAATAATAATTCACTATCATGTACTTTACACCCCCCCTTACATTACAAGATATCACATAATATCTGCAAGTTTATGCAGATAAACATTATAATAAGTTGTTATTATAAATATGTTGTTTATAATTTATTTATAAACAAGTCTCGTTTATATATCATTGTTATCGACTTCAAATCAGAAAAAAAAAATTATGGTAAAATAATTATGATAATGTTTTTTGATTTTCAACGGAACTATTTTTCGTTTTACATAAATTTATTTCGCGGGTAAGAAAATTTAAGTTCGTGTTAGATAAATTATTAATAATTAATGATTTTTTGTATTTTTAGTTTTCACTAGGTTTTGCAAAAATATATATTAATTAATTTTTAACACGGTTAAAAAAAATCAAATTAATTACAATGTAACTAAACAATGTAATATATAAAAGATGTTCATTTTTTATCTACATTCATTTTATCTCGGTAAACTATACCTTTGAAAACCTTTATCTGGGGACTTTCGATACAAAATATAAAAACGCTTTTTACATTTTTTTTAAATGACCATTTTTCCAGAATGGACATTTTTCCAGTATGGCAGTCAACTTTAAAATTTGTTACGAAAACGGATTGTAGAGAAAATTTGAAGATTTAAGTTTTTTTGATATTATTTTGGATAACGATTTGGAGTTAACTCGAACTTTCGAAAATTGAAGTTTAGTATACATTTGGTGCACGATTTTCGATCTTTTCATTTTTGCATTAAATAAAAAATTTAACTAGTGTATATACTAAAAAAAACTAAAAATGAACTAACTAATTTATTTATAACAGATAAAACCCTGTTTATAATTACAATAATTTGAACTAGTTGCAATGAAATCGGTTCATCATTCCTTTTAAGTTCTTTTCTTATTGGACCTAGTTCCGCTGCGGGTTGCATAGCTACCGAGTTGAAGGGTAGTCGTTAGGCTTGTAATAACAATTAGTTTTTGTTTTGTAAACCTTAGAGAAAACTGACTGGTATAACAGTGTGTTTTACCCTTAGTTTAGGATAAACGTTGCATTTCAGGAACGATTTGGCAAGAAATATGACCCCGTGATTTGGGTAACTACCCATGTTCAGAGTATCGTGCAAAGTCTTCCATTTTACATCAGAGTCACAATGTTAAATATTAATTATAAATAATCAATTAATTAGAATTTTTATCTATTCTACAAATTAAATATTTTAATTTTTGACCTGTGTTGGTATTTATACTAATTAAACTGAGACTAATTAAATTTTTAATTATATACAAAAATTTGAACTAAGAAAATACGCTCACTAAAAGTTCCCCAAACTTAAAATTCTCTCAATGCCAGCTTTAATGCTTAACGAATAGATTTGAAAGTCTTTAAAAATGGATCTCAAATCCGAAAACACTATAAAAAGATGTTACCGTAGATATTTACAAAGTTTGCCATTTTAGAAAGTGGCAGCCATTTTTAAAGTTAAAAAGAAGTGTTTTAAATTGATGGAAAGTAACGAATATCCCACATTTATAGTTATATCTATAATCAATAATTTACGAGATATCAATTCTGTCCACAATTAAATGAACACCCTGTATCCAACATATTAAAGACATGTACATGGTGTGATCAAACTAATCGCATTAAATGGTTTACAACTGTAAACACCCTCATTGCATCAGATACGTCACAATTCTATCATCTCCCCCTTCTATATCTCCTAGATAGCAATATTTTATGACCTATTTTTCAGTTTTCAAATAGGACACATCTATATTCAGGTCATGTACATTTGTATGTGTTGTTAAAATATTAACACAATTTACATTAATCAGACTGTAACATAATCAGGTAATTTATAGCTGCCTTAAATTATTAGATAAGATGACTAATTAATTGCTGTAATGGTTGGGGAGGGGGGGGGTGTTGATCATTTTAAGTGATTTAGTTATTCAAACATTTAAATAATTCACATGAAGAGACAACCTCTCGAAATCGTCCCCTATTTAAGTTACACAGTAATTTGAATATTGTAATTTTACCCCCCCCCCCTCCCCAATTCCGATCTATTTACGGACTTTGTTAAATGTATTTAGTTTCTGATTGTAGAGACGCAGTTTTAAGAATCAAATAACTTTTAGACTTTCTTAAATATTAGATTTTTGTAGTAGACAATAGAGAAAGTTATGTGTTAAAAGATCTAAAAACTATAATACATTCTTATAAACAATATTTTTGTTTTCGGTAATAAAAATTCCTAACCATTTGACATTAATGTAATAATTATATCTGCTAAAATCTACATAATCAGTTTTAGTACAATCTTTCCTTAATTTTAAGCTTCGTCTTATTATTTTATGTTAGTCGACGAGTTTTTTCATACATCTATAATACCTAATTCAGTACTAATTTTATCCGCTAAAGACCCCCCTATCTCTCTCTCTCTCTCTCTCTCTCTCTCTCTCTCTCTCTCTCTCTCTCTCTCTCTCTCTCTCTCTCTCTCTCTAAATATATATATATATATTTTTTTTTTTTTTTTATGATTATGTCTTAAGCATGTAGAGGGAACGTAAACACCTTTCATTCTTTAAAGTGGGCGCCATATTGAAAATTTCAATTCTTATCTGAATTTCATCTATGTGAGCACACTATAGTCCACTATAGAAAATTCATCTTCTAATCTTAAGTTTTGCACTCACTAATCTAAAGACAAAAATGACCAGTTATGTCGCAAATAGCTTTTTCGGTTTCCTAAATCTATCAAATTTGAAGATCAATGAAAGAAAGGTTACATTTTCACGATTACCCAACTTACCCTGTACTGGGTAATAAGTTTAATAATCCATCCCTAACTAATAGCATAAAAACCAAAATAAGTCGTCATTAGTTGTACCATGAGTTATAATGAACTAATAAAAGGCAACATTTTGATGGAACTAGTTGACGCGTGGAAATGGAATTGCGTCGACATGTTGAGACAAACAAAGCGAAACGACCAAGTGGAGCGGCGGGGGGGGGGGTACAACGATCCCTCCAGTCTTCATAACGCACCTGTTACTGTGTTCAACGCATTCACACCTCTCATTTTCTGCTCCAATATTATAAAATTTTCATAACTCTCCCAGTGGGGGTTAATATAGTGTCTAGTTAGGTTTATATTTAATTTTGTCATAACTTGAGGGTTGGTATTGTCATCAGTTTTTGCAATATAGACTATATATTTTTAAACATGAGTTTGTTATTAATAAAGTATTTTATTAAACAGGTATTAACTAATCTCAATTAAAGTAACTGTTGAGAAATTTAAATAAGTTATTAAAATTCACTATATGGAGGACAAGTTTCTAAATAATCACATCTCAGAAGAGACTGCATTACCACAATCAACAGCTCCTTTTCCCACGTTATTTTGATTCTGTAATTTAGCTTTACTTCTAGTTAAGTGAATTTATTTGTGGACATAGGTAATTATATTAGAAATAAATTTCAACAACATCGGTTGGCTGGATTATGAGATTTTAAAATGTCCTGATTATTTATTTCAATTTATTGAAGATAGCTACTGAAATGTTATTTTTATACATATTTTGGAAGGGTCGTTAGTAGTAAAGAAAACCTCATCATGGTAACATACACTTTGTCAAATGTATTTTTATCTTTCTTCTTTCCATTTGTTGTTAAAAGTTAAAACTACGGTCATCATAGCCTTGTAAAAAAAAAGATAGTATTAAAGTCACTTATTTTTCGAATGCTGTATTAGTGTCAGGGTGGCGAATGGAACAAGATTTGGATAAAGTGTCTATTAGGAAAGATGAAAGAGAGGGATGTAATCCAAGGACACGTTCGAACTGGGCCCACGGTCAAAACATTCCTAGGCGGATTACCGTCAACCCTCGAAGGGTCGGGGTTGAATTGGGCCCCTGTTCAGTCGGGCAATATTTATCATTAGTGAGGTGAACGGGCAACATTAGTTTTTTTAAGCGATTAGACATTAGTTTTTATTTTAATGTACGATTGAATTAAAAACTAACCTAACCTAACCTAACCAAACATCTATTTTAGATGTTAATGTATTTAAAACTAAGGTGGATGCGAGAATTCTATTGTGTAGGTCATGATTGTAGAGGTATGGTTCCAATTCCATACTGTCTCCGAACTGACCATGGGGCCAATTCAACCGTCTTTTTACGACCCTAACAGACCATGGGCCCAATTCGGCATCACCCTAATCCAAGGCCACATGAAAACGTAAAGGTCCAGCTAGGCCCCTCGTGAGTGCTAACCACGTACTCACTAATGTGAGCCCACAGATTGTTTCAAATCATGTAAGCTCTTTTATCATGTAACCAAAAAAAATGTACATAAATTAATAGAGAACATTCTCATATAAAAATGGACGTAATGTATCCAAACTGGTTGGATTTAGTATAAGATTGAAGGTAACTAATTTCGAGAAGTGATCTCTTTACATTTTTAACAAATAGAATATTTAAAAAACTTAGCTCTTGTAAGAATAAAACCAATATTACACAGTTTTAACTAAATGATAAGATGAACACATCGGTACAATTGCTCTAACTTTTTAAACTTGACTCGCTTATTTATGGTGTAATCAAATAATATGTTTAATGATTGTTATTAAAATCAAAGAGGCAGTTGTAAATGTGCAAACAAACTAATGAGTGGTTCATTGCTTGGAGGGGGGTCAGGGGGATAACTAAAATTATATCGAATTCTGTCCAATCAATTATACAATATTCATTGTTCGGAGTACTAATGGAAGAGTTAATTAGATACAAATAACTCATTTTCCCCCGATTGTTTCAAAATTATTTTCTCTACCCTTTCATGGAATAAGTTTTTCAATATTTCTAATACACAAAGGATTACTAACAGGAAAGGGGTGGTTTTTTTGTGAATCAGAATATCACACTACTAGACTCCCTTCGTCCAATGTAAGATTTTCCACTTCCATAAGAAAAGCTAGTGTTTACTGCTTGGGTGACATGGAACAGTTCAAATTATATCTAAATCTGTCTACGTGTTATGCTCACATAATAGACTACTGACAAAATTTGATATTCACTACCTTGCTGCAACTGAAATGAAAACAAAACTGTCAATTAGTTTGTCAACGGCCGATTACAGTGGCAGACGAGAGAATAAATTATGTATAAATTCGGGTTTTTGAATTCTGCTCAGTGATGGGCAACAAACGTAATCACCAAATCCCGTTTTTCTGATACCATCAGTCTCATCGTCACGATTTGACGTTTTTGGAGAGAAGACAACCGAGTTTTGAGGTTACACTTGAACAAAATCTGTTCACAATCGTAATAGTTAATTTCATACTACAACTACTCTCAAAATTTCTCTAAGGTATGACCAAAATATGTCCACATACCAAATTTGGTTGAATTCGATCAACCCGTTGGGTAGTAGAGTACTGCACATTCGGTAGAGACATGATGGAAAACAAGAAATCATTCCCAAAACAGTTTTTTGGATTCAGTGAACCTCGAAACCAGTATATCAACAAAAACCTAAACATACATTTTTTTTACCTATCACAACTTTCCATATACTACGCATATCTGAAAAAGTAAAACCAGAGAGAGAAAAGAGCACACAATCTAGAACACTCGCCTAAAATACTTTACAGCTTCAGTATCGGAAGAGAACAATAGTTGGTTGAATAATACCTGATACTAAAGATGGAAGAGAGGGTACAAACCCAAGACTATATGAAGCAAATAATTTCTTTCTTTTTTAAACTTATAGAACAAGAGTTGTTCAAGAGAAGAATCTATCCCAAGACAAAATGAAAAAAAAAAAAAAAAAATTGTTTTCATGTTTTTTAAAGGCGTAAAACCCATCCGTTATCATTGCCTTATAAAAAAACAAAGAAAATAACATAAAATAATAATCCATACCACTGGAATAGTCGAATAGCGTTATTGGAAAAAACAAGATTTAGTCAAGAGACCTGGAGGAAAGGTTAGAAAAGAGGAATCTATCCCAAGTCAAGATGAAGAAATAATTTATTGTATTGATTTTTAAAGCAGAAACACACCCCATCATAATTGCCTCATAAAAAGAGAAAGAAAAGAACATAATATTTATATCACTGACTCTCGAATATTCAAATAGCGTCACAGTCGGAGAAGAATAAATTTTGGTCAAGAGACCTGATAGGAAACATGAAAGAGAGGAATATATCCTGATAAAAGATGAAGAAAACTATTATTTTCTTCTTTTTTAAAGGCAAAAACCTCCTCGGATTTCATCGCTTTATAAAAAAAGGAAGACCACCACCACCTAGCCCTCAAATTCTCTAATAGCATCTGGGTTAGAAGAGAACAAGAGTTACTCGAAAGAGACCTGATAGGAAAGATAAAAGATAGGGACTTAACGCAACTCTACATGTGTAAATACGTAGATCCATTTGGGTTCATCGGGATTGCCAAAATCGTACTCACTATAATGAGAAAATATAGAAGAAGAAAGAATATATAATGAGCACATTACTGTTTTTACTTCTGTGCATATATTTAATAGACTATTTTGTTAAATGGTTGGCGATCTATTTTTTTTTCATAAAATAATTTTAAAAGAACTAATTGTACTTGCACACGAATTCCCCGTCGTAAAGGGTTGATAAAAAGATGAATTATTTTATACGTTCGTTACACACGTGCTCAGTTTACGACCGAACCAGGTCAAAAATTAATTCAAAAACAGTAGTAAACTCAATTACCGAGGCATATTTATTACAGCTATTAAGAAATATACTATAAAAACGCTACTTCATATAGTGTGTAGCTGTTTAATGAGTGTGGCGCTTAATTTTGTTTTCAAACGCTGCATTAATTAATGAAATGGTATTGTTTCTGGACAAATCAAACTGTCAGTTCATTCTCTGTATACCGTCTGTCCGTTGTTGTAATGTTTGTAGGGGATAGCAGATGTTTGGAGCTCACTCAAAGTGAGTATAGATGTGGCATTGTCCTAGCTGGATCTACACTTTTCGTGCGTTCGATTCCTCGCTTTCATCTTTCCTATCAGGCTTCTCTTGATCAATTGATATTCTTTATCCGTACCATCAACGCTATTTAAGTATTTCTTCTTCTTCTTCTTCTTCTTCTTCTTCTTCTTCTTCTTCTTCTTCTTCTTCTTCTTCTTATTCTTCTTCTTCTTCTTCTTCTTCTTCTTCTTCTTCTTCTTCTTCTTCTTCTTCTTCTTCTTCTTCTTCCTCTTTTTCTTTTTATTTTATTTATTTATTTATTTATTTATTTAAGTCGATAATGGCCGAGAGGTTTTTACTTTTAAACAACAAGAAACAAATATTGCGGGAGCAATAATTTAAGCCCTTAAAATAAAATTGGGGGCTCTTGTAAGACTTAACGGAAATTAATTGGAAATTCGGAAAACCAACAAAAATATGAAAACGCTCAAAATTTAAATTGTATTTAGTATATTTTTATGCTATTACAAATTAGAAAAAAAAATAAATTAATTAAACAGTTTCATATAGTTCAGCACACAATAGCACCATTACGATATCTTTAAAATAAAACAAGTTGATATATGCTATCATAGTACCTACCCAGCTCCATCATAAAACGTAATACAAGTAGATTTTCTAAATGTAATGCCTAAAAGTTTGTTTCTTCTGTTTTGTAGAAAAAAAAATTGTATTGGTAAATCAAGGGTTCTTATCCAATGTGATAAATTTGATTTGTATGTTTGTAGTATCCAAGTCACGTATAGTTAATAAATAATTGAATAATTGGATCTGATGATGAAGCTGCGGCTCCGAAACATGACGTATTTTTAATACGACTAAGAAGTCATGAGAAGGTAATAGTTGCCACAAATTTTATAATTAAATATATATCTACTCTCTCGACTCCGGGCAAGCCTCGTATAAATTAAAATAGTTTCAACTCGCACTTTGCTGGCCTTGAACTCGCTACACTCGTGTCTGCCGTATCTCGTCACTATACGAATATGACATTATATTGTGAGGCAAGGTTTCGAAATTACATTATTAACCATAGCTTCACTATTTGTAATCATAGAAAGGTGATGTTGATAAAATTACATGCAGAAATGAAATCTGTAAACGTTTATAAAATATAGTGTGTTATTAGTTAAATAACACACGAAATATATTAAAAAATGTAATAAACAGCCGCCATTTTGAAATTTTGAATTATATATTTCTGAATTCTGAATACTCTGAAAATTGGGAAAATACAAGGTAGAAGTGGAAGATCTGCCATCTCCAAGTCCCCTTCAAATCATGCAGTTTATTGAGGTTAAGAGCTATTAAAAGTATAATAAGATGGGAAAATACCAACATTAGAGTGGGTATTGTACCTCTGAAGATGATAGCAGTGCTATTGAAATAAACATAAGGTAGAATAAACATAATTATAAAGTATTTGTTTCGTTAGTGTTTTATTGTGGTTTTGGGGAATTTTCATTCATTGTATATTCACCAGTGTCCTCTAGTGATTCATATGAACATCTCGCGAGTTCAAAAAATTTACCTGTAGATATTCTTTTACTAAAGAATTATCAGTAAAGTAATGAAAAATGTCAATATATAACCTAAAATTGTACTAAAAAAGTAGTAAATATTTTATTAGTTGTAATTTTTGATGAATTCTTTAAAGTTAGACAATTGTCATAAAATGAGGTAGCATAAGGCCTTTTCATTGTTTATTTATAGACTAAAGAAATAGACAAAACTGCCACTTGTACTATTTTAAAATATAAAAGTCAGAAAACAGTAACAATTTATTTTATCTTTTATGTATTAATATAATTTATTAAACAAATTGTTCACAATTTTACGTATTCTGTCCAACGACGCAATGTTTATATTGTGAATAAATTACCGTCGCTAGCAAGCACGGAACAAAAGATATTAAACCGGAGGGATCGATTATTAAACTCGAACGTTGGTATTGATATTAAAGTGATTGTTTACTTGGGCTCATTTATATTCGGCTATGTAAACAACTTTCAGTTCCCCGCCAAATAGATCTGGCATTGTTACTGGCAATTCCATGCAACAGAGCAATACGTTCAGATTAATTAATGTCAGAGTTTGTGTTCTAATTAAAGGAGTAGAATTATACGACATTATGGTACATACTCAGTCCTGTTAGGGAAGATAATAGAACAAAATTTTCAGTAAGGATATATATATATATATATATATATATATATATGAAGTGGTATTTGCAATGTGATGAAGCAGTTCTGATAGATATTTTAACTATCAGAAAACAATATGTAGAAAATAGGCTTAAAATAATCACAAAAAGTTTATCACGTTGTCTGACTAATCTACAGAACATCCTTAGAATTAAGACAAGTGATTTTCGATATATCGCCAGTCGTCAGTACACAATATCGATACCGGGCACAAAAATTGCGATAGAAACGTAAAATATTTGGAACTATATTTTCCTCATTGTTATTCAGAAAATCGAATTGAAAATGTCTTAATGGTAGCCATTTTAAACAGTTTTTTGTTCATATATCATATGTTTTTTAACATATCTATACGTGAAATTATTTTCGACAAACCGTTCGTCCGTCGTCGTGGTCGTTGTCTGTACGTACTCTGGAAAATTCCTCACATTACCTAATCTATCTACAGTATCCATGTGTATCTACAGAGTGTCTATTGCACAGTTAGTAGATATTTTTATTATCCCAGATCTATATCTGATCATGCAGATTCTTCGCTACGTAAAAACCAATTGAAATTAAAAAATATATAACCACCACGTATCTAATATAGTTCAATATTTGTTGTGCTCTATTCGATTGCTTTAATTATATTTACTTACAACGTCATGTAATTAACTAAGTTGTTGGTCCGTGTCTTTCTAAGATAACTTCCGACAGTGCATTAAGTTGAATTGCTTCACGTGATTGTGTAATGGTTGAAGACAAAGTTAGTTGAGAGATAAAGGGGCCACCCTCTCTCCTCTCCCTTCTATCTAGGTATTGGATATTCCCACTCGAGGGAAATATTAGTTGGTGTCTACCACCTAAACTTATGTTGAGTCCCTTAATATCGACTTATCTGTAAGTATAGATTTCCCTGTGGTAATTTTAATAAGTATTTACAAAATATACTTTTTAAATGTTTACATTACATACGTAAAAAAAGTTAAGTATTTCTTAACACCAGAAATGTGGTAAATCAGGCACAGTATACAAAGTCTAAACATTATATAAATTGCCGAAAGTTGGCAGGCAAATTTTGAAATCAAACATATAGAACTGGCTCTATTGTCTGCCAGTTGCACTTCAGGCAGAGTTTAAAATCCCGATTTTCCTCGGTTTTCAGGTTAGGTTAGGTTGGATTCATTTACTTCAGTAAATATTTAGTACATCCTATTGTTCCATTTCATATTTTTGATATTGTAAATAAATAATTTTCTGAGAAAATCTGTTCATTAATATTTTGCCTGAAGAACTGTAAGCATTATAGACAATGCCTAGGCAAAGTGAGCAAAGATCTAACAAAATTACTTTATTTCATACTTTTCCAAAAACAATTAGACAATGTATAGACTGCCTGGGTTTTCTATAGAGTTCCTTGATTTTATACATTGCCGGTAACGAATATAATCCGAAAATTAATAGCCAGTCCACTTTTTTCTGGACACTATAATATAAGCTTATTGTACATTCGCACTCACAGGATTTTCCTTATCAGCCCAGCTTCAAAAAGATCCAAATAGCTTACATCTCTGGCTTACCTCTGATGGTTTATAATAGTTTAAAAACATATCCGAGACAATTTTAAATATTTCAAACACTGTGATGAGGATTGAGCACCAGTAAGGATGTTTCACAAGCTTAGAACCTATTCACTTCTTCAGATCCTAAATCATGTATGGTTTAATATCTCAGGAGTTTTACACGGACGCTCTACATGGAACAAGAAGCTCCCTTCGCCATATCGGATTAATGATCTGACAGAGTGAATAGCTTCAAGTTTACGAAATGTCAACCCTAATTCATGTATTGTTTCGACAATGTTTCAAAAAAGTTAGTGTTCAATTAATGTTATTGATATATATCTTATTCTATGTGTTTTTAAACTTGATTATTAATTTGAGCGGGAAATACAATTTTTTAAAGGTTATTATTAACAAAGTGGACAAGGCATCTAATAACAAAAATTAGGTGCTACCGAATATTTATCTTTTGATCATTATATCAAAATTAGTATTTGCAAAGACCACACTCTGTGGTGTGTAGTAATATTTATGGATACGATGGATCGGCAAGAAACTCTTTAAAATGACATTTACCATTTATTTTTACTTTAAACAACCCCCCTTTTTTATAGGTCTTTACAAGAGTTAAATTTTTTGCTAATCAAATCTCTTTTTATCCTAATGAATCCTAAAAATCGGTTCCAAATTCACTTTAAGTAAATACAATAATAAATATTTTCAATAATTAAATGCTCTATACTATTCTAAACAGGTGATTTTATAAAGTAATACTCGTATAAAATCTAAAAATCTTTGTTTGCCTCTAAGTCTACCCTTAATGTTTAATAATATTAAAGTAGAAATATATGTCGAGGAAATACAAGCGTGTTAAATAAAATATAAGAAAGCAAACGCCACGTGATAATGATTTTGTAAGTCCAGAGAAAGCAAAAGGGTGGGGGTGGGAAATGTGTCCGAAACCAATTTGTTCGGTTTAGGAATCGGCTGACTCAGAATGGGTGGAGGGGGTTGTAGCAAACGTATCTGGTTAATCTCGTGTTACTTTGAGTGAACACGAAAACGTTATCGATTTGTGCCCTTTATATTGCTCACTCAATTACTTCATTATCGAGAGTGTAGTTTTGAATACTTGACAAATAATATACGATTCCATTCATTGATTGTATCCACTTGGTCACTCATATTGACTACGGAAGAGTTTAATCTCAGATTATCAGGCACGATGGTAATAGAATTTTGATTGTGTTGTTGTTGTTTAAAGGTGAAAAACATCTCGGTCATCATCACCTTAAAAAAAGTTGGGCGCCATCATGGTACTTACCCATGCCCCAACTTACAACCTAATACCGGAAGATCCTCGAAATGTAATTCCTAAAAGTTGATCTCTTGGGTTTTGTAGGAAATGTTAAAGTGTATTCGTAGATCATTGGATCCTAACCTATAAGGTAATTTGTTTAAAACAGTTCTTATATATGTCCTGAATCTCGTAATAGTATATTATTTTCTTGACATCGACTAGATCTATTATTTCCGTTATTCACTCGCTTCGCTGGTGTCAGTGTATGCCTCAAGCTGACCTCAAAGCTGCGAATAAGTGAAGGAACTTCCATCGGCTGTGCTCGTGTCGGTGTGTGCCTCAAGCTGACCTCAAAGCTGCGAATAAGTGAAGGAACTTCCATCGGCTGTGCTCGTGTCGGTGTGTGCCTCAAGCTGACCTCAAAGCTGCGAATAAGTGAAGGAACTTCCATCTGCTGTGCTCGTGTCGGTGTATGCCTCAAGCTGACCTCAAAGCTACGAATAAGTGAAGGAACTTCCATCTGCTGTGCTCGTGTCGGTGTATGCCTCAAGCTGACCTCAAAGCTGCGAATAAGTGAAGGAACTTCCATCGGCTGTGCTCGTGTCGGTGTGTGCCTCAAGCTGACCTCAAAGCTGCGAATAAGTGAAGGAACTTCCATCGGCTGTGCTCGTGTCGGTGTGTGCCTCAAGCTGACCTCAAAGCTACGAATAAGTGAAGGAACTTCCATCTGCTGTGCTCGTGTCGGTGTATGCCTCAAGCTGACCTCAAAGCTGCGAATAAGTGAAGGAACTTCCATCGGCTGTGCTCGTGTCGGTGTATGCCTCAAGCTGACCTCAAAGCTGCGAATAAGTGAAGGAACTTCCATCGGCTGTGCTCGTGTCGGTGATTCGACAATAACTTTACTATTGATGTTGGGTTGATACTACATGCAGAATTGAAATCTGCAAAGTGTTTTCTAATTTATTGTGTTATAAGTTTAATAAGACGCGAGGTATTAACAAAAAATGTGTTAAAATTGTATCATTTTGACAATTACAATTCGATTATTCAGAATTTTAATAGGTTTCTTTATACAGACTGAGTTTTAAGCCACTTCACTTTACGATTTTTTATATGGTGTAAGTTAAAAAATTGATACTCCGTATTTCCGCATTCCACCTAAATATCTGGGTTTGATACGCTCATTGACTGTCTAAACTCTTATTGGGGACGGCTCACAAGATGTCAGAAGAAAATCTTAAATGAGAGCATAGGTCGATATGTACATCAAATTAAAGGTCTTTGTTAGTAGAACACAGTGCCGCAAACCGGATCCCAAAAAGTTCATCCTATCAAAAATGACGGTGTTTTAAAAAACCGCCGTTTACAAAAGAAACGCCTTTTACCGTCCAACTTTAAAAAAGTTTAGCTCTGAATTCTTTCCTACAAGCTGTTAGACACCTGACGGAACTATCATTTGTAGTCTTAAAAAAAATGTAGAGGATCACCGGATGTTCATGATCAAGGAGTCAACTAAAATGTTAATAACAAGAAGGTCATGTGTTATGCCGTTTAACACCGACATTTAACGCTAAAAAGGTAGTGCAGTTGAAATTTAAAAAGACGAGTTATGAATTTGTTATTAATTTATTTTCTACGAAATTTGTGGTTTCATTATTTTCATTTTAACAATATTTCCAGTTTAAAAGAATAGGAAATGGAAATTAGAAATTTTACGGCGATATTAAGCATTTTATTGAGTTGCAGTCTAATAATTTAAATAGCTAAAGACAAGTTGATTGTTATATTACAGTTAGTTAAAGTAGATGTGCTGTAAAAAAGCGGTTCTAACACCTACTTTTTTGTAAACTTTAAAAAAAACCGTCATTTTCGATTGGATGAATCTTTTGAGATCCGGTTTTAACCACTGTATTTTACTAACAAAGACCTATAATTTGATGTACATATCGACCTATACTAAGTTTTTCTTCTCACTTCCTGTGGTCCGGTCCCTATTGGAGTTGTACAGTCAGTGTGCGCATTTAATCCAAGGTATTTAGATCCAATAGATCTATGTATATGTGGAGTTTCTATTTTCTAACTTAAACCATATAAAAGAAAGTTAGGGTGGAAGTGACTTACAACTCACTCTGTATACAGTATATCAAATTTTATGTTCTTAAATTATATTTATGTTGCCGCTGTCGTGCTTACATACAGACCACGAAGACAATATCAACAGACGGATCTGTAAGGATCTGTTGTAAAACGTAGGTTGAAAGAGTTTGAAATTACGAAACTTAAGGTGGGTAAAATAATATGAAACATAAAATTTACATTAAAGGAAAATATTCAGAAGGTATTCAATGCATACCAAACTAGATAAATCAAAATGTAAAGTTGAATTCCTTATGTGTAAATTTCTAAAATTCGTTACTGGAGTTAAATTTCCATAAATAAACGGAACAAGACATCAAGTTTTGTCTTAGTTCGTGTTATAAAATAAAACCACTCTCTTGAAAATATTTGTATAATCAATATAAATCTTCTCCATAGAAGAACGAGGGCAAAGGGCGGAGGCCTCGTATGTATATCTGATGTTCAAACACGATTTCTCCTCTTCTCTTTGTATTGACTGTCTCTTCTCAACCATATGCTACCCCCTGCTCTACTACTTTACATGAAAACATATGCTTCTTGATATTAACATCAAATATGTATTATTCATGACTACACTCAGTTTAGAATGTTATTACAGTTCCTGAAGACGCTACGGGGGGAGGGAGAGGTTGGGAGAATTTTCACCTAAATAGGCGACATTCTGTTATCAAAGTACAAAGAACTGAGACAATTATGTCAACGTTTTTACTGTCTAACATGTGCATAGTATAGAGAAAGTTAAGTTATAGGTAAAAAACGATGTGGAAGTTATCGCGGGTTTTTTTTAGAATCATGTCAGTGTGTTACGACCTAAATGTGTGAACCAAAAGTTTTAATAAAATTTGTATTTTACAAATTAATCAGCAGAGTCTAAATAATAGGTTCACTAAAGAATTCATCCTTGCTCACCTAACCCACGTTAAAAGAACATTTTTGGACTGTTTTTAAATGTTTTTTTATCGGCGACAACACCATTAATGCCTATTTCTTTTGTTCTACCGAGCCGATTTTCCTAGTTTGTAAATGAAAAACATTTTCCATTATTTGCAAAAAAAAACATATATATATATGTAATATCCATTTTATTTTATTTTTATAATTAAAAAACTTTTTTTAAACTATTAGATCATTGATGTATTTGGCTGTATTAACTATTCAGCTGTTTCAATTAAGTATGGATTATTTTGTTGGTTGCTATGGAAACCAAATTTGTATGTAAAATCGCAATCGTCAAGTTTAAAACACTACAAATTATTTCACATTGGTCTACGCTGTTTTAAATATGAATTACTATATAAAATCCCCAAATCAAGTTTAAAACACTAAAAAACTCTTCCATCCACCCAACCTACAGAGATGGGTATGGTCTCGTTGGAAAGCTTCGTGCCTGATGATCAATAGTATATATAGAATGTGACCGTGTTACCTAACCTAACCTAGCCTAACCTAACCTAACCTAACCTAACCTAACCTAACCTAACCTAACCTAACCTAACCTAACCTAACCTAACCTAACCTAACCTAACCTAACCTAACCTAACCTAACTCAACCCACGGTCATAAAGGCTCTTTTGGTGGGTTTTTGAAAAGGTGTTTGGACAAAACCATACGAATACATATTTTTGGAGTACTACCGCGCCGATTTCCGTACGGTTTGATTTAAATGAAAGAACATTGAAAATTGAATATTTTCATTTTACTCTGGTGAACTTTGAAATTTATAACAGAGCTTCTACATTAGTTCTGTTAAACATTAGTTCTACATTTAGTAGAACACTAAATCACCAAAGCTCTATCAGTTGTAACTGTATCAAGAAATTGCGACTGTTAACTAAAGTTAACTGAGGATTTAAATATGAATGTGGATATAAAAGTTCATTTAAAAAACAGCTGATTGCAATTTTTATTTTAATCATTTGTCTAAATAAATGATTTTAAATAAATGATAAACCTGCTCAGAGCAGGTAATGAAAATTGTGTTTTGATTTTTGTGCACTGAAATGTTTTCAGTGAATTTATTTTTTTGGTGCCTAATTTTAAAAAAGATTGCCTACAGTATGGAAAGGTGGTAATTGATTGGTGTGTTTTTTTGTTGAACACAAATTTTATATGAAGACATTACATCACAAATCATAATATTTCTCTGTTTATTATCAGTAACCAAATTACTTATGAAACCCTATTAATAATTCTTCAGACTACAAAAAGCTTCTAATTAATTTTTTCGAACGCTTCCAAAAAACCGACTAAGGGAGGACTTTTTGACCTAGTGAGGGAATATTTTGGCAACATCGCAAGATTTGTTGTTTCATCTGTAATGAGCTACACTGACACTTGTGGAAACCTTCAATCACCAATAAATGAATTTTCAGTTTTTCACAAAAATCACTTTATTTGTCCAAAACAAATAAGAAACGATGTTTCAACGACTCATTGATCTTACTAAGTTGTTACTTGCACACGAAACTACTGACACTTAGACTATCACCCACTCTCTGTCCAAAACGTGTGTCATAGTCTAGTGTCAGAGTTTGTGTGCATCCAACTGAGTATGGTCATTTAGTTTTTGAATAATGGTTTTAAACAAATAAAGCATTTTTGTAGACATTTGTGTATTAGTCTTGAAAAACAGGTGCAAATCCAGTTGGTAACCCTTGGGATTGCTAAACCCTTACTCACTATAGTCAGCCTCGGAGTGTAGAGTTTAACCTAATCAGTAAAAGGACTACGACGGACGTAATTTGAAAACTGAAAGCCACAATAAACAATTATCGTTTTCCACATAAATTATTCTTTTTCACAGATATCAAGATATATAATTAAATAAAGGCCGGTTTAATACTTCTGGAACCTTGAAGCCTTGCTGGCAGTGAATTAGCGTCTGTACAATTTACAAAGAATATCAAGTTTTACTTGAAAATATCCTAGTTATACAAAGGTTTTGTAAAATATGAAAGTAACTTAATTTAATCATAATGCCAAGGTATACTTAAAAGACTTGGCTACTTTACGGAGGTAAATTAAATAAAGGAAATACATTCTCGCCAGTGGCGATTTACAGAGTGTTTCACGTTGGTAAATTTAAAGGTAACATTGTAGAATTAACTTTGGTATTAAGTATATTATTGTATCTCTCTCGTTTAACAAATTAGATGTAATATTTGTTGAAGTGAATTAAAAACTTTTGTGAAAAATTGGATGTGCGACTATTTTTATGTTCAACAGCAGTTTTTTAATAATATTTCAAGTAGGTTTGAAATATGTGAAATAATGTCTTAACGAGTCGAAAATGAATGAAGATAAAACTCAAATATTTGCAATTTATAGAACGGGTTTAATTTACTTAATCTGTTTAACTTTTCAAATAGTAGCTCTCAGAGATTCACTAGTATGGGCTTTGGTAACCCCGATGTATTCTAGTCGAACCTACATCTTTTTTAATATAGCCTTGAGGTAGATCCCTATCTTTCAATTCCTTACAGGTGATTCTTGACCTACTCTTGTTCCTTTCCGATCCTGACATTATTATTACAGGAAAGCCAGGGTCCTGACTCAACACGTTAAAGTTTGGGTGGGATTTAAAAAAAGAAGAAGAAAACCAATAATTTAATTGAATTATTTTAATAATTATATGTTATAATTTGTATCAACAGTATTTGTTGTTGATACATATGTTAACGTGGCTTCAACATCCTAATAAGTTTATTCTCCCTGATGGTAATTTTTTGTATCCTAAATAATAAATCGTCAATAATGTTTAATAAAAATTATTACTTATTATGGTAAATATGTTATTTATTTAATAGAATGTAAAATTGTCTTACACATAATTAAAATAATATATTTTTGTAATAACGTTTTTAAATCTAATAATATAAATTTACCAATATTTTGTTTTTATGTAAAAATACTAACAATATAAAAACATTTAAAGTAATTTTTCTGTATGCATGCACGAAAAACCGAATTAAAAAACCTTTAATTCGTAAAAGTTAAAACAAGGAAGTTAAATTTAAAAAAAAAATAGTTTAACGTTTCCCTCATCAAGTGGTTTCACTTCAAGAAATAAATACAAACGAACAAAATAGTTTAAATTACAACACATAATTCGGTTTTTAATAGTCGACTTATTAATATATAAACGAACGTGTACACTCTTTTATAAAATCAAATCAAAAACAAAAATTGAAACATCGAAGGTGTCAATCAGGAACTGTCAGTTTGATGTATAATCAATCATAGCTTCAACTAGGCACTGATTTTATCAAGCTTCACATCAATGTAGACGAGTCTATTAAGTCATTCTCTCGCCATGAACATGTTAATCTCATCCCTAATTCAATATAAATTATTTAATATTTTGTCTTTATACCGTTGGAAAATTTCCGAAGACGTGTTTAAATAAAAAGTATAATATTGCATCCTAAAGTAAAATAGTCATGTTTCTTTCATCTTAAAATTATATAAGTTAAATATCCTTAGGTTGTAGCAATAGTGTCATGATAATTTCGAGGGTCTAGCTGGATCTAGACTTTTATCAGGTTATCTTTGGTTAGATCAACCTTTTTACCTTTCCTACCTCTGAGGTCACTTCTCCACTCTTGTTTGGTTTTCCGACACAGAAACTATTTGAGAGTATTTGAGAGCTGTATTAAAATTAACAGACCCACACATGATAATTATATAACATTTTTAAAAATAACAATTTCGTTGAACACTCAATAGTGGCTCGTAATGATAACGCATACAGCACTAGTTGGATCCTATAACCTTCTTCAAATAGTCTTAGGTTAAACCTTCTCTCTTTCAAATGATGTTGAGGACCGAAACATCTTCGCTGTAGGAGTACAAGGATAGTGGGCGTTCCCTTAAAAAAATGGTATATACAGAACGTAACACAACAAAACCAATATTGCTCAAAACATATTTTCAAACACAAAATAATTAAAATATATTTCGTTTATCATTAAGCTCACAAATCCGCGATACGTAGATGTCTCACCTAACACAAACTTACGATAAAAAAATAAAATAAATAAAATTTTACCATACTATTTCATAACGCAACGTATTCTAAAAACCAGCAAGAACTAAAATATTAACCGATATATTTAACCTCTATCTGTATGATATTATTAAAACAAAATAAAAAGTTTAAAAAAATACATTATTAAAACATGCAATCCCATTCATTTATATTGACTAATAAACCATAATAAACTAGGTTTGAAGTATTTTACATTGACAATATTAATCAAGAGAAATTCATCGTGCGATCGATTTCAAAATTTATAAATTATTTACTTAAAAATATAAACAACGTCAGTTTTAAGAATGATTATTTTAAAATAAATATTGAGGTTAACTCTTCATATACAAATAAAATTAAACTTGAAAACAATTCCTCACAAATAGTGCGTTTAATTCTAACGCGTTTCAGCGACATTGTAGCCATCTTCAGTTATGATTTGATTATAGTAGCTCTTGCATCACGGAATACTCTACATTGTAGTTGAAACCAATTTGATAAATTGTGTTCAAGTTTAGTTTTAATTTTAAAAACTTGTTTATGTATTATCATAGTAGGTTTGAGGATGAATTATATAAATTAAATTTGTAAAATAATCTATTATTTTGTATTTTCAATTGTAAGTAGGTAATTAAAATACATTTTATAGTGTTTAATTATAAATTCTCTAGGGCACATTAGCAAAATGCAAATGTATCTACAAAGTATAACGGAAAAGAGAGAACAAAGAAAATGACCGTAAAATAAAAAGGGGAAAGTACAAGCGCAGCGAACCTGAAAATGGTTAACAAGGATGTGAAACCGGAGAAGGGAAAAATCCAGGAAAGGTCCGCTTATACAAGTCCATCACTTTGCATAAATGGCCGCCAAAATGGTGTAGGAAAATTCCCCTTGTTAGTGTTGTTTTCTATAGCATAGCAATTTCCTTCTTCCTTCACCGGATATTCTGTTTCATGCAAAGGCGTCATTACCTTATACACTCTAGTTTAAATAGTTTCCTTATCAGATAAAACAACAACAGTTGTATTTATGATAACATGAAGTGACAACAAAGACTGACGACACTGTCAAGGACTGATAAGAGATAAGGATAACTTATACGAAGCTGGCGGGTATGGTGACAATTGTAAAAAAAAAACAAAGAGGTAAAGATAAGACCGGCAGCGAAAGGCAGAATTCAATTGAAAGGGTTCAATTCGCTGTGATTTGTGTAACAACCGAGATCAGCCTAACAAATAAACTACAAGAAAGAGGAGAAATAGATGTTTTATTTAGATTAACTTTTACACCTAACTTTTCGTTTTATATAAAACAATTTTTATTACAATCAATTGGAAAAAAAAAATTATTCGATTGTCTTTCATTAGTTTTAAACAATGGGTGTCTGCAAATATGTGGTGAAAATATTCATCCACGTAAACATTTAAAACCACATTGGTCATTAACCCTACAACAACTACATGTCTAAAATACAATTTTATCACAAACAAAATGGGGGAAGTTGAAATTGTACAGGGTGATTCAAAAAGAAATATTTAGGGTGTTACTGGTAAAATTAAACAAAAAAAGTCATATAAACATAGGTCTGAAAGTGCTTATTTTCCGGTCTATCAATAATTTGTTTATATATACACAAAAATATATATTTACCTTCAGTTTATTACTTCTGAGTTTAGATTTGCTATACGCATTTTGTGTTACGTTTTAAAAATGTACCAAAAACAAAGACTTGATATTTAAGTAGATTGTCAGTACGGTTTGTGTGCATGTAACAACTAAGGATGACAACATAGTCGTTGAAACGTCGTCTTGTTATTGTGGACATTTTTAATTCATTTCCTGCTACTCCAGTTCTTACTTTAACTTTTGAATGGTTACAAATTTAGGGATCTTAATAATAAAATCTGGTGTTATCACCATAGCAACACCATCAATTCAAAGGACCATTTCATATCAATAGGATTAGTAGGACTCCATCACGTGTTTAACAATATCTATGTTGGATTTTTCAACTTAACAACAATCTACAATATGTAGCCTACTTCATGTGATTTTGAAAAGTATCGGTAGAAACGTGGGAAATGGCAAAATAAATCCGTCAGGTTATATTTCAAGTTTTAATGTTAATTGCGAACAGCGTTTTTTTTCCACATTAGAAACGTATATGCTGAGAGTTTCTAAAATTATGGCACAGTTTCGATAATTTTTAAACGGATTGAAATAAGATAATGTACTTTGAGAGTGTCTTTGGACAAAAAATAGGACCGGCTTAAAAATTTTTTCAACGAAAACACCCATAAGAAATGCAGGTCTTATTTATTCAAAGATATTACCAAAGTGTCAATTTTCTATTTAATACCATTAAAAAATTATAGAAGGTTTCCTATACTTTTGGAACACGTAAAACCTATGATTTTTATCAGTAATTTACAAGAAAGAAATTTTTATTTTCTTTTAACGACAAACAAAATAGTTTTTCTTCCTGTAGGTCAAAGGATAACCGACTATTCAATAACAAGCTAAAAATTTAATTTTTAGTAAAGGTTATTTTCTCCAGTAGTTAAAATAATTTTTGGTTTGATTTGATTTTTTTCAATTTCTGAATCTTCACAAATACAATGATTTATTTGTTTTATAGCTAGTCTCGGGTGTTTATACAATTACAATGTAATTAAATTTTTCGTCTGAATAACTTGGTTATCCTGTAACATAAAAAAAAAAAAAATAAAATAATAATAATAATAATAATAATAATAATAATATTGCTTATCGTTAAAAAAGAGGAAATATTAGTTTTCATTAAAATTGTTGTAATGTTAACTGTTTTCGAGATATTAAAATAATATATCAAATGAAGCGAGCGAAGCGACTGAATAATGTAAACAAATACACATCTAGCAGAGGTTAAGAAAATACTGTAGTGTGTTAGTAGTGATTTAAGTAACAACTGTTTTAATAAAGTTATTTTATCTACAACAACTATTTAACATATCTTAAAAGATCAAAGAGAGCAACTTTTGGTCATTATATTTAGAAGAACTGTTTTTATTACATTAGGTGATGTAGCTGGGTAAGTACCATGATGGTCAATTTTTAATTGTTATATAATGATATCATTATATAGAAAATTAGAGAAATTATTTTATCCATAAAATTGGTAAACAAAGTTGATAGTACACATTACATAGAGAAGTGTATTAAGGATATCTCGTTAAGTTGTAAATTGACATTTCTCACAAAACAATGCTAACCAAGTATTTTTAATACACTACCAACTGCAAGTAGCCTATAGTTTTTAAGCAATTCAAATTTCAACATCTCGGAGTACTGTCTAAGCTTCTGTTTGCAACTTCATTACTGCACAGCTTCATTCACATGCTACAGGATTCCCCTAATTTTGGATTATTTGTGAAAGAATTTAATTTTCTTCGTGTTATATTTTCTATAGCATTAATAGTTTACAGTTTAAACTGCTTTTATAAGGATCAACAAATAATATAACAGCGAGTTTTAGCGTGTTTATTATAACTTACATAAACAATATCAGTTTAAAAATAGTCTTTGAAGAATGTTTTAGTATTGCAAAATCAATGTGCAGAATCAGTTAAAACATTAGGAGAGGGAGATATATTAAATCATTTTCTGCATATTGTTAGAAGAATCATTTTACGGCGATTTAAAACAGATCCCAGTAAGGAAGAGGACAGATGACCGGAAACTGTCCTTGTTTGATAGGTTATTCGAATGGAATAACACCGAAAGCCTAAAGAATTCACAAGACCATTGCACAAGTACCACTAAAGGAGACCAAGAACCACATCCTACCTTACCTAAGTCTGTACTTTTAACATTATAATGATGATTATATTTAATATTTTTGCTTAATAATTTATATTCTACCAAATTAAAGTTATATTCATTTCTTAAGGAATACACTCGCTCAATATAAAATGAATATAATTCCGCTGGATTTAGGCCTACAATAAAAACAAATTTATCAAGAATAGCTTTTTACATGACAAATCACATTAACTCTTTGTTACCAGGGGACTTAAATTTAAGAAAGGCGGAACCAAAATGGTAACAATGTTTAGAAATAAAAAAAATTAAAAAAGACAAAAACAAATTTAGTGATTAACAAGGCTCAAGTTTATTGAAACAAAAATTTTAACGTTTCAGATTTTATCATTTACAATTGAGAAAGACATCCTGAGACAAAATTATCACAAACAGCTTATGATTAAAAAAGATATTATAATTAATAATAGTTATACGCCCTTAATACAAAATATTATAATTAAATCAAAAAAAAATAATTAATCAATAGATTCTGAAAATTTATCCCCCCTTTTAGTTTATATATTTTATAGTTACAAAATTTAACAAAAACAATGAGCACAGTTTAACAATTATCAGGATTATAATTAATCCAAAAAAAGATTATACGCCCTTAAATGTAAAAATTACAAAATAAAAAAAAAGATGAAAAGATACTGATTTTTATTTCCCCCCCCCCTTTTTAACTTTATGAAATGATACCTTTCTAAAACAGTTACATAATATTACTTATTTTATAAATTTCTTAAATACTATATTGGCCAATAAATATATATATATATATTAGATAAAGAATTTATTATAAAAGAGAAGTTTATTTTAAAAGAAAATTTTGAATATTAAGTTTTATTAATTGACGTCAATTGTTTTAATTTAGAAACTAACCTCTGGGAGGTTGTTAGGACCGAAAGTTTGCATGCAGGCTCCACCCAATAATTTTTTATATATTTTATAATTAATTACACAAGTCTACATCTAAAAGATAGTTTTTTTTTGAAAACATATTCGCTGAAATAGATTTAGGCACATATACTTTATGAGTTTAATTAGAGTTCTATAAAGTTAGTTTTTTTGTAACATCACTTTTGTGCACGTGAAACTCTGAATCTATGTTGAAACAAAACGTGTTTTGTTAACAGAGCGAAACGTGTTCAGATCTTTAGCCGTGTTTCTTCTACCAGCATATTAGCTATAGCAAAAAACATGTTTTTTAGTGTCTGTACAAAATCGGACATGTTTTAGCATTAATGTTCATTATTAAAGAAAATATCTGGTTATTTGTCAAAATCAAAGAAAATTGATTGTATAACAGAAATTCGTTAAGATTGTACTTAAAAGCTTCTTAGATGATTATAAATCTATTTATATATATTTAATTTTGTTTGAAACAAAGCTTGTATAAGACTTGCAAAGATTTGCAAAAGTCTGCAAAACGAAATTTTCTGATTTAGAACAGATTTCTTCAATTGTTTTATATTTGACATGTACAATGAGATATTTCGATCATTCAAAGTTCAACATTAGTTTGCACTTATTTCACATAATTGTTCCAAACTCAAAATGTGCCTTTACAAGATTTTGTAAAGTATGTTTTAAGAAAAGTAAATTTTTATAATCATTGAGTTTCAAAAGAACATTGAATATTAAATAAAACATGAAATACATATTTTAAAAATACATGATAATTAATAAATTGTTTTAAAGCATTAACAAAAATTTAATATATGATAAAATCTGTACCTGGAAAATCCTGTCGCAGTTCACGTAAGCTTGTGCCGTGAAAACGAAAATTTACTAAACATTATAGAACTAAAACGCACAAAACTTGTAGATTAACATTGCCAAAAAACTAGGGTTGAAATTTTGAAGTCCAAGAAGAATTTTTTCTCTAACGTAGCTGAATATGGATGTCAGACATTGTGTGACTACAGGTAGACTAGATAACGGGTATTAGATCGGCTCGCTAGCCAGCCGTTGTACTCTGTACTTAGATAGAGACGGAAGATAAGAGGCACGGCGAGTGGACTGTCAATAACAAAATGCAGATTTATTTTATGAATGCTACATCTTATTGAAATGTTCTTTCCCTTTAGCCAAATGGTAATAACCAAGTACTTAGAGTTACAGTCAATATTCGAGATCATAGATAGTAGATAGCTAAGCTCGATTTTACCATTACAATCAGAAGTTATGGGAAGAGTTTATAACTTTATGGTGTCGATCTCGGATTTTGTATGGTCCAACGTAACCACAGTAGAAAAACTTTATAGAAGTAACCAAAAACAGGACCATTCTTTCCAATCCACCAGTGAGGAAGATAACTTCTCGTAATTTGACTTCCTGTCATGGTGTGACAAACCATTTGCTTTAAATGACACTTCCTTTATACAGGGTGTTTCCAAAGTGCGTTACAAAACTTCAGGATATGGTGAGGCGGCCCTCCAAGTTCTTCGGAGCTAGATAAGTTTTAAACTTTAAACTCATAAGTACATGGGTCCTAAATGTGACTTCAAAAGGCTGTTTCTCAGAGATCTTCACTGCGTTTTGAACCCAGCAAGGTAATCTGCCCAACGCGTCCGTTATGTCGGGAAGTTTATTAAATTCACAAATATTTTTACAGCAGTAAAACTTTCTCGTTTCTGCGCCGATTTGAAGAATCTTACCTTTGAGTGTAATAGATTTTGAGTGTAAAAATATTTTATAAAATGAATAGTGTTTAAATTTAAAATGTATTTTTGTTGTTGTTTTAAGTTGGTGGTTGAGAAATTAAATTTTGATTCATCAATTGACTAAGAAAATTGAAAAATACCGTAATAACTGAAACATTTTAAAAATGAATCCCAAAATTATAAAACACAATGAGTAAGTTTTTATTAAAATGTAACGATTTGTTAATACATTTGGTCTTTTGTTGTGATTAAGTTAGTGAAAGTTTTTACAGATTTTAATAAGGTTTCTATAAGTAGGAAAAAATGAAAGTAATATTTTTGGATTTACTGAAAGTAACGGAACTTTACAGAGAAAGCCAAATTTCATTGCACTGACTTATTAAGAAAACAAATCATTGAGTTTTGTTGCATATGAAAATAAATCCATTTATCGTTATAGTTCTTACTGTACGTTTAAAAATACGAATTAAGAAAAGTCTTAAAACTATGTAATGATTTGAATATCGCAAGTCTATGACTGTCGAGTCACTACGAACATATAGATCATTATTTGAATACCGTGTGTCTGTCAGTTTGACATCCTGTGACGCTTTGTCCCGCGTTATGTCTAGAATGGAAGGTAATATCGTCTCAATGTTTTAAAGTCAGGTAAGGGAAGGTTGTCCCACAGAATTATTAGATTTTGCTTTAAAAATAGGAGAGCGAAAAGTGTTTGTCATTTTGTAACTAAAGAATAATTTTAAAGTTGGATTTAAACTATTTAAACTACGTTAAAGTCATTAATATTTTAGAAGTAATTTGTGCAAATTTTATTAAAACTCAAAATATGAAGTGAGTTGTGTTACTCGTAAAACTTATAGCCTTTATTAATTTTCGTATTGTAATATTGGAAAGAATTTATCTTATCTACATTCGAAATACATAACGAATATCTCTCACACAAATAAAACGTTCAATTTTTTTTTTTTAATAGTTTATTTAACAATTTATGAAGTTTATTGTATGTTAAAGTATTTTTCTTTGAAATATTCAAATGCTCGCTATACCAAGTGTTTAACGTGTTTTGTGTTTCAAAATAATTTATAGTGAGTGTACAAGCTTCACAATCACGGGAGATTCTAACTGAATCTACACCTTCTTTGCATTTAGTGTTGATATTTTATCTTTTCTAGCTAGTCTCTCTGGACCAACTCTTGTTATTTTTAAACCCTGACATTATTAAAGTATTCGAGGGTATTTTTTTATAACGAAATGATGATCAAGAGGTTTTTCATCTTTAAAAAAAAAATTAAAAAAATTGTTCTGTATAATCGTGTAAGTTAGTGTGAACATTTTTTGTTTTATATTTTTAATATTTGATTTTCTTTTATATTTTTTGTTTATTTCTCTGGATATGTTTAAATAAATTTAATAAATTCTATACTTAGTTCACACTACAATGTAAAATTACTCAAATAGTTTTACACAAACATTTCTAAACCCTGAATTTCACTTATAAAAACAATCTATCGAAACAATACGTTAGAGGGTTCTATCTTTGTAGTCTAGAAAGTCCGTGCAATCAGCAATAAACGGCAGAACACATGTGACCGAGTGTTGGTCAGCGAAGATTGCATAACACTGCCAGGATGTGGGTAGACAAGGGGCTGTTTAAAAAAAGGATGACACGACTAGGAAAATTGAATCAAGTGACCAATGGTCTTCATGACAGGGTCCAATCAGTAGGGTTATGTTTGTACACAAAGAGGGGAGGGGAATGAGGGTAGAGAGGGGGCAATTAGCCAGAGCAAACAAGCCACCATGCAAACCTAATTGGATAGATCTGGCCGCAAGGAGACCCCTAAACATTAAAACTGCCCTCTCCATTAATTGGAATAATATTACTTCCGATTCTCAATAGAAATATTTATTTGGTGAAATAAATTTGGTGTTAAAATCTTGAAAATAAATGTTAGGTAATTAATTTATTAAAATAATATTTTATTGTATTTCTCTATTCCATTAAACGGCTACCTCGACATATAAAGTCTTTTACTGAACAAATGTAGTACTAGATACCAAGAAATAATAAGACTTTGCAGTTTTGACACTTTGTTTTAGTAACAACCAATAAATGGTTTATCTTCTACATTACATTACGTTCTAAATGTCTAGTAACGACAATAAACATAACTATTACCGACATTCGTGATTTTTCATGTTCTCTAGTTTTATCACTAGATAATGGTAGTAAATTTATACTCTCGAAATGTATTAGCTTTCATTTACAAAATTGGTGGAAAATATCCGATTAAACCTATTAATAATATGAATAATATATCATTCACAAATAATTTTAAATCATAAATAGAATATATTGATAATACTTTACTCGTTGATAAGACTATCTTTTTTTACCATTTAGAAGCTAAATATTTTAGATATGTCTTTTAATAAATTATTTATCTCAGTAATTAATAAGTATGATGGAATGTAATTATGACTCTGTTTTTCCACATATTTCGGACCGTAAATAGTCTTTTTATATAAACTAAACAAAAAATAAAATCACAATATGGCAACTGTATTTTACATTTTTTTATTCAAAATAGTTTTTGGATTTTTGGGAAAGCTGTTCCAAATTTGTCGGTCGAAAGTAAAATTAACTGCTAACAATACTCATTTTTCTTATCTCTTCATTATTGATTTTTATGACAAGCATATGAGATTCTCCATACTTATTAAACAAATGCAATACCATAATGGAGAATTACATATGAACATGTATTCTTAATTAGGTTTGTTAGTTTTGGAATTGATTTTATTTAACTTGCTACAAAGCAGCAGGAAGAAAACAAGATGAATCACATTTATTTTAATTTAAACTATAATAACTTGATGTGCCGAATAAATGACAATTTAAGTTTCCAGTGTTTGTGTTAGTGTTGTAATGTTCTGTAATATTCACCTGATGATGGTGCAATGATCGGCGAAACAGTTGTAGTAAGAGTTACAACGAAAGAATTGGAAAGAGAGATGAAAGAAATTTAAACGCATGTATTGTTTAGTTTGAAGAATTTTTATTTAGGCTCATAAAAAGAGAGAGGTAATAAGTTAGGCCTTTATATTGTATCCTGAAATATGCAATGGATTTATAAATCTTATAACTATTATATTTGTGTGATATACTTAAAGGATTTCTAGTTTAATAAAAATATTAATGCTTCATTGTCATTGAATTTATGATGAAAACAAAAAATGTATTAATTATGAGTTCATGATATTTTAATGCAAGCTAAAAGAACGTCATGGTAAGGCCGTATATAGTAACAAATAAGTTTGATTCTAATTCAAGATTAAGCTTCAATTTTTAGGTTATGTGTTTTAAGGTTTTTATATTTAGAAAAATTGTTTGTTGGTTAGACTTGCAGATATATCAAGTCCTTCAAGACACCAGGCGAGACTGATGTAATGGTTTTCATTATAGATTTCAAGTGCTCTATAATGTTAGCTCCAGTCCTGTATCAGATTCGGAGACTGTGGTGGCTTTGTACCAACATAGAGGGATCTATACAACCGTTTCCTTAAATTATGATACTGTTGTTTTGGATCATATTGTAGTTTTGTAATGAATAGACAATTAGCACCTATGAATCATACACAACATCAAATTTTTTGATTCATCTAATTCTAAGAGTAAAGTACGTGTTACTTTTTTGATTACCACCTGTTTTATACGTTTCGCTGATGAAGCAATACTTTTTATTATCCATTGTGGTATTAAGCTCGAACTATACAAAGTACGAAATGTCAAAAATATCTGAACATAGTATATTTATCTGAATGTTAATTTTTTTTGCTATATATAAAAAAAATAGAATTAAATAGTTTAGCTTATACAGTGTGGTCATTTACATCGTGGACATTCTTGCATCTCGTAAACTATTTATCTCAGGAAAACTTTAAATAGAAGACTTTTGTTACTTTTATGGAATTTACAAACTTTAAAATTCCTTGTAGAAACCATTACTTTTTATCGGGTTTTCGAATTTTAGATCACAACATTCAGACATTTTTCTTGAGTATTTTTTTATTAACCCTTAAAAAAGTTTAATTTTACATTTGGTGTTATCTTAAGAGGCAAGTTTCCGTTCTTCTCGTTATTGGACCAAGTTTAAAATTTAATTAGACGTAAATACAGCACTAATATAAAATAACTAATTTGTAAACAGATACAAAGTAGCTCCAAATCATTGTAATTTTAAGCAGATTTTTATCTGATGCATAAATTGGTTATTTTGATCTTAGTCCTTAATGGGTATTTCCTTTTCAAAATTTTGTGCTTTATTAATTATTGTTTAAGTTGATGCAAAAAAGGAAATTGAGGCAAGTCACCAAATAAAAACATAAAAAAATTTAAGTCCTACATTTGGGGGTTTATAAAACAAAAAAAAAAAGTCGTAAAATTTGGTGTTAAATTCGAAAAAAACTTTAGAATTCGGTTCGGCAAAGAATTTTAAAATTGTTGATAGGATCAAATTTTTACGAAATATCTTTAGTTTTCACTATAAAATGATCACCCTGTATATGAATATACTGAATATATATCCAAGTTTGAGAGAGCATAGAGTTCTGTTATGAGCCGATCATATTCCAACCACAGTTAACCTCAAACTTTCAAGACAACTTTAATATGCATTTAGAATTTTTCATTTTTGAAATTATCCCAATATTTCAACATCTTGATTATGAAGAAATCATTCAGATTTTGTGCACACTATAAACTTCTTTAAATCATGACTTACCTTCGAATATTTGTGAAAAAAATTGCAGCAGCAAAGATATCCTTGGAAATCCATTTCATAATAAACGTTTTGGCAACATTTAGATTTACGTAACGTTAAAAAGTGAGAGAAGTCTTTGAGTTTTTTTAATGTTTTGAAACTCTTAAAGAATAACAGAGCAATTAACAATAAAGAACAATAAAATGTAAAAAGAAATACAATGAAAAGAAAACATCTTGGTGAAAATAGATTTTGTAATTTTAAATGCTTCGATGCGCAAACTGTTGATATTATCACAATTAATAAGTAATTGTCTTAGAAATAAAATTATAAATATAAATTTCTTGACAATTACAATTACTACGATAATATGCAACGAGTAAGTCACATTTAGTTTTCAGGTGCGTCTGAATTCTTTTGAAGAAACATCTTTTTTTCAACTGTTTGGATGTGTGGTGTTCTTTTACATTTTAAACGAAGGAATTGAAAAATATATAAGTGATCGGTGTTATTAACTCAGAAATATTATTAAAATTTGTTGTTTTCCTCTATTCAGTTTAACCAATTTTAATTAAATTAAATGTTATAAATCCAGTTTGACTTATTAGTCTCTTTAGTAAGTTCAATTTTCGAATTTAAAGAAAAATAAGGTATTTTTATAATTTTGTAAATATATTGGAGTTCTTTTTTCCTTAACTGCACGAGGAAATAAAGTTATGTTTTTACATTACGTTTTAGGTAACCTTGTGCACTACACTACAAAGTTCGATAGTTTTATTTGTCTACTTTGTAAGTGATACACAATTTAACATTTTAAATTAGGATATTCTATTATATTTAAGGTTATATCATTTATATTCGTTTGTTTCTCGACTTTTATTGTAACGGTTAGATGTGGTACCTATAAAATAAATTTATGATATAAAGTAAAAAATCAAACATTTATACATTTTAATCCAAACACAAATTTAAATTCTGTTTCATTTTAACCTCTATATTATGTTCCGATTTGGCTACATTCCAGTTTTCACTTTTTTGGATAGATAAGTACTTTTCAGAGATTTTTGTCAAACTAATACCATGGTAAATATAAAATGAACTCAATAAATTTATGGTACTAGTCGAAAAGTCACAAAGTTATAAATTTATATCTAAAACAACAACAAATTAATTTTTTAATAGTATTAATTTAAAATTTTTATATTATGTTCCGATTTGGGAACATTTCAGTTTTTTTTTGGATAGAGAAGTGGATTATTTGTCAGAAGTTTTTGTCCAACTAAAACCATGGTAAACATAAAATGAAATCTACGAATTTTTGGTAACAAGTGAAAAATCAAACAGTTGTATATTTATAACTAAAAAAAAATAAAATAGTTCTATTATATTTTAATTTTTTTATTATGTTCTGATTTGGGTACATTTCAATTTTTAAATTTTTGGAATATTATCATAAATTATTTGTCAGACATTTTTAACCAACTAAAACCTTGGTAAATATAAAATGAACTCAACAAATTTAGTATAAGTAAAAATCACACTTTTATAACTCTTAATCTTTGAAAAAAAATTAATTGTATTGCATTTTAACATTTATATTATGTTCTGATTCGGGTAGCCTACATTTCAGTTTCAAATTTATGGGATATTGAGATGAAATATTTATCAGAGTGTTTTGTCCAATTAACACAATAGTAAATAAATAACTTGAACTCCATACATTCAATTAAGAAGTGAATAATTTACCCTGTTATAAATCTATGTCATTAAAATTGTTTAATTGTATTACATTATAAATTTTATGTTATATTCATTTTGAGTTCTCACATTTTTGGGATATTAACATGAATTATTTGTCAGAGGTTTTTGTCCAACTAAAACCATGGTATAAAACAAACTCAATAAAATTGTGGTAATACTTAAACAAAATAACACAATTATAAATTTAAATCCTAAAACAAAATTATATAACATTTTAA
Source organism: Aphrophora alni (assembly GCA_963513935.1). Classification (NCBI taxonomy): domain Eukaryota; kingdom Metazoa; phylum Arthropoda; class Insecta; order Hemiptera; family Aphrophoridae; genus Aphrophora; species Aphrophora alni. The sequence continues at coordinate 147,653,359 of OY740768.1, forward strand.
CTTTGATATTTCGTTCCTATTTGAGTACACTTAAGTTTTCACATTTTAGGGATAGTGACATGAATTATTAATAAAGTTTTTGACAGATTAAAAGTTTTTTTAAATATATGTAAATAATTAGTTAAACTTTTTTAGATACATTATCTATTTTAATGGGTTTTTATTTTTATTTTCAACCACGAATTTAAGGTTGTCATCAATTAAACAAGAATTTGGCATCAATTAACATTTTATTGGACCTTAAATTACGACAAAAACATAAATACGTTAATGTAGGCATTTGTTATCAGTATTATCATAAACGTACCTTGATGTTCCAGAATTGATTAAAGCCCCAAATAACCGACGTTCCATTTAGTAACCAGAAAATAGCAGCATCAGTAACTCATAAAAAAATGTATGATGAAATATTTTGGGTTGTTTTCTATCTAATAAAACGCGTTGGTTTATTTAATTTATTAATTTTAAAATTAAAACCGATGTTGTGTTTAACCAAAGCCGAAATATTCGAAGAATATATTTCACTTCTTCCTCTGATCAATGCTTGAGCTTAGGCATGCGATTAATAAAAGCAGAAAATCATAATTAAATAGACTTACCATCACTTTTCGGTGCTGGAGGTTTCCGCGTTGCCCAATTGGTGCGAATACTCCGGCTGCCTAGCCACTGACCGTTCATCGCCGTAATGGCACTTTCCGCTTCCTAAAATAAACAAAATGAATTAGTTCAATATATATAGTCAATTATGTAAGGTAAATAGTAATACGGTAATTTTTATAATCTGAAGTATCAATAATTACCATGTTGTAAAATTTCAAGTTCGGCTTACTGAGATGCATGTTTTTGTTTTATTAACATTTTTTAAAGTTGTTTGATTTCATACTTTACCTGCCAACTTTATACAATTTATTTAATGACATTCTATATAATCCCTGATTTAGTAAATTGCCGGTAATACATACTGTAGGCAATTGTTCCATTGAATCATATTAACATAGCGAACAATTCTTTATTATCAAAACAATTGATAGTGAAATGTTATGATGATATTATTTTTAAAACTTTGTATATAATGCTAGTACAGTAGTTTCATTATTTTATATTCCATCTACGTTCCAATCTCGGTTCAACTTAAGTATATAAAAAGACTTCTGAATACGTCCTAAAAACGTTTTTCCCCACTTTGCGTCTCTGCAGCTTCTAAAGAATTGAATGTATCGAAAAGTTTACAAGAATAAAAAAGTCTTAAAATTATTATTAGATTCTAAAACCATCATAAAAATATAAATAGTTGTTTTTATAAGAAATTATTTAAGACCGATATATTAGAAAAATGGCTGATTGTATAAATTTTAAATCGCTCAATAAGATAACACAAAACATTATTGAAGTTGTTATTTGACTTTTTAATGTATCAAATACTTTCCAAGCTGACACATTTACATCAATCACTATGTATACATTATTTTGTCTACAGTTGTTGACAAAGTGGCATTTTGTTAATTTAAATTAGTTTGCAAAACAGCTGATTTCTCAACAGTTTTACTTTGCACACTACTGTGCCCACTCCGAATGGCAACCGAACAAAACGAAATTTAGGTTAAGTTTATTTGAATTGATTTATAATATACAGGAAATGTCCCGTATGTAGGTTAGATTAATTCTTACATGTAAAATAACATAAATAAATAACAAAACAACGTTTTAAAGTTGAAAAAGGAAGATGATTGACAGTGTATCTATACGGAGAGTATTTTTCGTTTGCCGAGTTTTGATGTTGGCAATCCCATTACCTCAACAATAAACCTAAGTTATTTGTAATATTCATAAATAACCTCAGTTTTGACGTGAAAACTTCTACTCAGTATTTTTAATTTGTCACAAAATAACTCGGCAAGCCTCGTGCGTCAACATTTTTCTCTCGTTTTAAAAAATGCCACTTTGCTCACTAGTTGCACAAATAACTATTATTATATAGAGTGGGGGAAAAAATCTTACACACCCTTAGTAGTTTCTAAATGAATAGAGCATTCATTTGTTTGTTTGATTGAAACAGGGACCTAATTTTTTTCAAATAGCAAGTTTCATCGTGTGACATATTGAAGGCCACAAAAAAGACAAATTTGAGTGCATAGAAAAATTATCTACGGTAGCCCTAACAGGAATTATGGGGGCTAGAAGTCGAATTTTGAGTTTTCCATTTGTCACGGATATTAATGAAAAAACACACAAAGAAAACAATACCTATTACATTTTTTAACATCGCACTTATTTAACTAAATGAACATACTTTTATGTATGTTTGCTATTTTAGCAAACAAACTTCAATGTAAAGGGAAGCCAATGAGACAATTAATTGTTTTACCCATTATGTTACAAATCATCTTAGAGAGAATTCTCAGAGTAAACTAATGACGTATAAAATAATTCTACAATATGTTTAAATGAATTTGTTTTAATTTTGTTTTTACTTGTGCCTTCTTTTTTATCGGGTTAGTTCATTATTTCAGCCTCTATAAATCATCAGATTCCTCTTATAATTCTTTTAAAAATTATGGCACTTGATTGGTAAGAAATTGGTACATTGTCTCCCTCTCTTCAAAAATTGTGTTAGTTTGCTAAATTTTGAAAAAAAAAATATTTAAATTATGTTCAATTGATTGGTAAATGAGGCCGCTGTTACAAAATTTAATCTGTATTCTTTATTTTATTTTTTTCATTAACATTTACAACAAATTTAAAACTCTCAAAATTTGACTTGTAGCCCTAATAATTTCGGTTAGAGATATTATAGCAACTTTATCAAGACACTATCATTTTTCTTTCTTTTAAATTGATATGTCACACGAGAGGAGTTGTTATTTGAAAATAAATTAAGGTCCCTCCTTTAAAAGGGGGACGCGTTTCCCCATAAAAAGTAACTAAATAGGGACTTACCCTATTTTTTTAAACAACTTTAATGTAATAGCAGATATTTCTTGTTGAAACTCCATATTCAAGGATAAAATAAAGCAAAAGCTTAAAGTTTCAAATATTTTAATAATATAAATGAGCTACAATTGTTGCTACAATGAGCTGCAGTTGCCCGATGATGCCGCAAGGCGAAACAATTGTAGCTCATTTATATTATTAAAATATTTGAAACTTTAAGATTTGCTTTATTTTATCCTTGACTTACCCTATATTTGGCGAAACGTAAAAGTTTTCATTTCCACTCGTTCTGAAATTGCCTAGTAGTTGCAAAGACATTTTTCCACCTTGTAGTAACAAAAGAATTTCTATTTTGTTCAATGAACGAAATTTAAAAAAAATAATGATACGATAATTTAATTATCATTTTTTATGATTATAAAGTAGTCACTGAGGGTTAAGACACAAATAACGCAAATGCCGTGGTCACATAACATCATATACTCTTCAATATCGTTGGGGAGCTGATAGATTAAGGAAATATCTAAGGTAATATTATGCTTTGACAATGTGCGTGTGGCAGGGATCAAGTAAACTAAATTATTAGCACGTGCTCATTACGAAGGACGCGTGGTGTCTTTAAGGAAGCGTCTGTGTCTCTTATATTTTAATGATCCTAATTTACGATCCGTTTGAGCTCTCAAAAAGTGAAATATGACTGTCTCTTCTGGTTTCCATTGTAATTTACTGCGACGTGATACTAAAGCTCGCTTAGATAACATCTCCCACCAATTATTGTCTTCCTACCCTTAATAATCAACTTCTATCACGTAATACATTAGCAAGACTGAGAAAACATATGAAGTATCGTACTTTGTTGTTGGTTTAGTTATGTAATTAGGTCCTATATAAGGGTTTAGATATTTGGAAATCCATAGATGATAATATTTATGCAAAAAAATACTGAACAAACTTTCACACATACATTCGTAAAAGAAATAATAATTAGTAAAACTATTTTCCCCTTGAAATGTTATTTCGGATCTTGTGTCAGCTAAAAAATGATACTAGACCTTGGAACTTAATTTGTATATTTAAGTAAGGATCAAAACTTTCATTCAGTTGTGCCGTAGTTATACTTAAATACTTGTAGAACCTCTTCTGTTTGAGTATAACGTCAAAAATGTAATCTTAAAATATATAGCACTGTTTTTTTACTCAATAGATTGGATAAGAACTTCAAGTGTCAATCAATATTGTCCAACAAGTTTAGGTTGAAATACTAAAGAAATGTTTCGATTATCTATCTGAGTTATCTAAATCAACGACTAAGATATTTTAATAAGATTTTATTATTTTTTATTTTGAATGTATATTTTCTTTTGCTTGTCATACGGGCTCAATACCTACTAAAAATTAATGCTGCAACTCAATAAATGTTTTTAATAAGCGTATTTATTCCTAAAACAGCTCATTGTGTACATTTTAAAATTGGCAATAAATAATTTTCAAGTAGTGTTCCTAAGATAAAATTAAAGTTATAACTAAATGTAGTTTTTAATGGTGACTCTTCAAAAGTAAAGAAATTTATTGATAATAATTCACTATAGTTGTAATTAGACCGGAGAATTTTAACTATTAAACAAATATGGAGTTTATACTTTTTTTATTATTGCCATCTAACATTAGATATTAATAAAATGTGAATGACTTACCGTCACAATAATTAACAGTGATTTTACTCTTCACTGTGTTCGTTTCGGCTATTAGTCATTATCAAGTTACGCTGGAATATGTCGGTTATCATAAATTATAAGTTGAAAACACAAATACAAGTAGTCAGTTTTGAACTTTTATATATTTAGAATTGTTCCAATTAGTTAATTAATTTTCCCTTTTGACATTGATGAAGTATTTTTAATAATTGTCGTTAAAGTAGTTGTAGTGTAACAGCAAATATTTCTCGTTGAAACTCCATATTCAAGGATAAAATAAAACAATAAAGCTTAAAGTTTCAAAATATTTTAATAATATAAATGAGCTACAATTGTTTCGCCTTGCGGCATCATCGGGAAACAATTGTAGCTCAGTTATATTTTAAAACATTAAGCTTTATTGCTTTATTTTATCCTTTAGTTGTGGTTTGTTTGAATATGTTGGGCAAACTTAGAGTCAATTTTTATGTAATTGTAATACAGATGGTACGTGAACTATATATATATATATATATATATATATATATATATATATATATATATATATATATATATATATATATATATATATGTATATATTTGAAGGACCTTCCAATTTGTATTGTATACTTTTTCGAACAATCAGAATATGATAGTTTATAAATTCTCGTATTCTCAAATTGTAATAGTTTAGTTTTCTTTTACTGGGGACATTATATAAATTGTTCCTTGTTTTACTTGCATTGGTGTAATTCTGCTGTGGAAATATATAACCTACAATGTGCTCCAATTCCTTGTTAAATTTTTTAAAGATATAATTTCTTTTCTTTTTCTTTAATACATTGAAATTTTATTATTTAGTTTTTTTAATATAATTTTTATAGATGAGCTGTATCCATTTCTGATGGCAATATGTTTCAATATATTAAATTCATCCTGAATATCAGAGTGTATTCATTAATCTATATGTGATTTTGGCTGATATAACTAGATAATATCCGAAACGTCCTTAGTGAAGAGAAAAATCACTATTGACTATTATGACGATAAGTGATTTTAATTAAATTTAATAAATATTGAGATTGGCTATAAATCTTGTACAAAATATTTCACAAATATGTTTATTTAATCACCTATAGTTTAGTTATTGTAGCTCTTGGCGACTTTGAGGTTAAAACGCGTTTGAATAAACATACTATTTGTGGGAATTTGTATTCACGTTTTATTCTATCGAGTTTAGCTGTTATTTAAAAATGTTTCTTACTAAAAATGTTAGCAATTTAAAATTGTTTCACAACCTTCTAAGTCCGACATAAATATACAATCTATCCTTCTAGGATAGACATTTTTACTTGGTAGGATAAATATGTTTAAAACAGTTGTTACACAGGTTTTCAGCGTCTCGTAATTATTGTCTATATTACTACTTTTAGACGTCGGATAGGCCTTATTCAGCCTCGGAGGCACGTATATTTTAGAAATTCTCAATTTGTTATGGTCGTGACGCTGTCCCTGAGGGATGTCATAATTACAAGAATATCACAATTTCATGAGAAGTCACGGTTCTAAATTATATTTTTGATATTAACTTCGTTATTTGTCATCGTAGATAGGTGGGGTTGCTACCATTAGATGTAGAATTGAAATTCGCAAATTTTGATCTTAATAAACTTGAATAAAACAATAGATATGGACAAAATCTGTTTATCTGTTTTATTATAATAATTTGTATTAAAAAATGAAATATTTATTTATGTATTAAGAGCGGGAAGTAGGCTGTTATTACACGAGAGAAAAAGTTACCCCGTGAAGATTAACAAAGCACGGTAATTTCTTGAGAGAGATAATGACGAATTACATACAAATTTTTCCTACAACTGCAGTATACATTATATTTACTAATATTAATATTAACTTTAGATTATGTGAGAGTTATATAAAGATAGGTTAGGTTACCTATATTGCACACCACAGCATTAGCTGTTCATATTTCTTTTCACATATAGGGTGTTTACAAAGTATGAACCAACACTTTAGAGTTTAGACAATGGTTCCTTGCGTCAAAATAAGTAAAAACATATCCCTCTGTCTGCCATTTTGTGCGTTTTTACAAAAACAATATAATTTTAGAAATAAATTAGATACCAAGTCCAAGTTTGATATGCATATTTTGTATGCGACCTTTTATCCATATATCAAAAACCAGGACTTTGTTTTACAGATTTACAACATGGCGACAATTTCACTTTTTTTGTAAAGTTATAAATTTAGATAGATTCAAAATTTAAAATTTTAAACAACCGCCATTTTGAAAAATCTAAAAAGGTCATAATTATTAATACATTAAGAAAAAGTTACATAAAAAAATATGTATACCATTTTTTGACTCAATATCTAATTTATTTTTTGAAAAAAAAAATCTTGTTTATTTGTGTGAAAAGACGCAATAGCAGATAAACGAGAAACTAAGTATTTCAGGACATATATTTATTGGAACCTTATTACTTATTTTGAAACCATCTTGAAGTTTTCGAACGTAGTTTAGGAACACTCTGTATTTCTTTTGATTTCCTAAGCAATTTCCTTAGATAAAGCAGTTTTATTTGCTGGAGTGTTTGACTAGTCCAATCCATTTCAAAATCGTGTAGCGACATTGTATTGGACAACAACTATAAATGCATTTAAGGTTAGACGAGTGTATTGTTGAGTGAGCGGACGTCTTGACAATAAATCACGATAAAGAATCACATTTTAATTAGTGTTAATTTGAATGCGATCATTTTTGCACGATGATCAGCAATCAGCTGTTCTTAGGTCGTAAATGGATACTTCAGACATAGTTGTAGGAAATGAAATTTATCATTATTTGAGAAGTTTATTATGATTCGCTTTTGTTTGTTATGATTATGTTACGATCATGGAAAGGGATAATAAATGTCTTTATTTCTTTGAATGTTCCTATCTATTCTAGAGACGACTTCTACAATGTATGGCGTGTCCAAAACGTGAAGATCAGTGAAACACGGAAATCGAAATTGTTTTTCGATTACTAAACTAACTTCATAAAGGTGTAACATTAATAAATAAATTCCCAGACACATTTAAAATATTTAAAACTAAAACACGTTTAAGAGTAACTTAAGACAATGTTTGTTGTCTGGATTCTTTTATTTAGTGGAAGATTTTATCAGTAAGATATTTTTGTGTTTAGTTATAGACATGAATGTGTGAAGATTGTTTGTTTGTGATAACGAATTTTAATGTTGTGTGACCTTCTCCACTTCTTTTGACCAGCTGGAAGCTCCGGCTGGCTGGAGACCGCGTACACTTTAGCCGAATCTTGTCAGGATGGGCCAAGGAGTCGGGTTAGGACGTTAATGAACGCACGCAACGCAAGTGAAATTAAATGTTATATTTTATTTGAGCGCCGAATTAGATTACAGAATTATTATAATTTATTAAAAAGGCATAACGGAAAGATAAAGCCTTAATAGTGGCCGAAAAACATATAGTTTAATTTAGCTAGCACGTGGTCGAAAATGGACTGACCTCGTCCCGTAGCAGTCTTCCTACTCGCGGCTCTCGGAACAGACTTCCGCTCGGCTCGCTGGTTAAAGCCCTCCACTCCTCGTCTCTCCCCCCCTTCTACGTAATCTTGCACTGCTCAACAAACTCGCAAGTGCCAATTCATATTTTATTATTTAGAATTCCTTTACATCCTAATTTATGCTTATTATAGTTTTGGTTTGGTGGGCTTCTTGGCTGGGCCACAGTTGTTTATTCTCTTATTGCTTTCTGATATATTACAATAATTATATATTACGTACTCTTCTAAAAAAACAAATAAAATACAAAATACCGAGCAACCAAAAATATAAAGACTCGTCGATTTATCATAGATCCGTCCCAATGTTAATTAACAATCACAAATTAACACAATATATTGAAATCACCGCATTCTTTCCCGTTACAGATTCAAACTCATTATAGGTTTATTAATCTAATACATAATCCTGTTGAGTTCCCATTGAACATATTTAGCAGTAAATCCTTTTATTGCACCACATTTCACATAAACTACACAAGCTACTTTAATAGCAGTCACAATAAGCCTTTAATCCATGCTTCCTCCATTTTACTACCATTTACTGTAGACTTTTACTTCCGTGCACAACATATTAATGCAAGAACTCATATTTAAGTGGAATGACCTACTCAGTATGCATAACTATTATGTTCCAATTTACAATTACAAGTTATTAATTTAGACAAGCTGTGGATAAGCGGTGATTATTTATACTATATCAGCTGTTTATTTAAATAAAAACAATGCTACAGAACAATGCGTATTTAACTTCTGATCTTTCATTTTGGAGACTTGTGGAATATGGATAGCAATAAAATAATTAAACAACATATTTATGAACGTTGTGCAATTTTACGGAATATACAGTTGTTCTTGAAATGTAACTGTTTCTAAAGTAAAACAGGCTTTGATATATTTACATAGAGTTTTCAATACCCCAGGTAATGGTTTATTTTAATTCATTATCGTTTTCCTCTGTCCAATTTCTGTTGTCTTTAAATTTAAATTGGTTCTTTCTGAATATCCAACGATAAGGAAATCTGGTGATAACAGATTCTCGTCGCAGCTTAAAAACGTTTACATCAAAAATCATATTACACCGCATGATAGTTAAATAATAAACAACATATTTCACCTAGTCGAGATTGTGATGTCACATACGGAATGGACTGGGGCGCGTTGCATTTTGTGATCGTTTCCCCGTTTCTTGAAAATTTCACGCTGTATAACTTTCGACTCAGTAATGCTACGACGCTAGCTGTATGTTTTCTCAGTCGACTGTTCTGACCGTAATGAATAGATTTACCGTATAAAGTATTAGTTTTACGTTATTCCGGTGAACTTGTATTGAGTTGATGTTGAAAATAAACTAATTTCAACACAATCTCGTCTTACACTTGTAGAAATGCCAAGATGAAATACAAAAATCTATACGATTGAAAAGAACATCTCTACAGTAATACAGGGATTACAGTAATACAGGGATGCCTCACAAACCTCTTATGAGAAAGTAAAACAATATAGAAAATTGAAAAAAAACCTCGGCAGTAGAAGCTATGCGCGTCAATGACGGCGTCGATATATCTGCCGCGGCGACAACGTGCAAGTAAATAATTATCTTCTATATCAACACCACAATGGATGGTCATTCATTATGTGCGACCACTGATAATAGAGAGACATTGGGCGGCAGCTTAGTGCGCTTATCATAAATAGTTTTTTAACAATCCGTTTGACTATGAGTTGTAAAGTGTGAGATAGTCTGTTTGAAAATTGTTCACGGATTCACTTTATCTGCCCGTACTCTTGTCACATACACACATAGTTTCTTCGATTACAAGTGTTTTGTTATATTTGTTTCAGTAATCTTTGTGTATATTTATTGATTGAAAACAATAGATTGAGTATAATGTTGGAATATTAAACAATAACTTTATTTATTTATTTAATTAATTTGTAAAAAATTAAAAAATTGTGAATTGAAAGAATTTTTGTTAATTTTTATTACATGCCCAATTATTGTTTGACTTAATTAAATAGTTACTTATACAAACTGATTGTAATTATATTAACAATAAGCATATTTTCGATACAACACACTAAGTTTGTCTCTCCTTGTTACCTTTTATAAAAAAGAGACTTTTCATTATTAAAACCCACCTTATAGATGTGGAGTTTTCCCGGTAAAATATGAGACATTATTTTAGTAGCCCGCCAGAGGGTTGTTTAGATGGGATGGCACGCTATCCATATAATAATACGACCTCTGAGGTCTATGAGAGTCATCTCAAGGTAACAGCGTCCAACCGTCAAATACGATCACCCCCACCCCCACTCTCAACCACCCCTTCTCACACACTTTACTATAACTTGAACCAGAACACCAGGTAGGATGGAAAACAAAATGGTAAACTCGACAGGATAAAGCTTTAAAAGAAGGATTTGTATAATATGATAAAGCTTTTAAGGTTTAAGGATTGATAAACAAAGTAAAAGGAAGAATAGACTCTCCTTTTTATGAGTTGTCAATTAGTTAACTCAGTTTTATGTTTCTACACACAACAAAAAGTCAACGACAGTGTTGCGTTATCGCGAATCATACAATTGCGCTTTTAGGATTACTCTTTCTTATGCATTTCTAATAATTTTAAACCATGTGACGAGTTGCATTGTTGGAATAGGTTTTGTATGATTGTAATGATTTTTATTTCTCACATATACATAGTATACAGTAAGTTTTGTGATAGTTGAAAAATTGCGAATGAAAATGTGATGTCGGTCGATTGTATTGTAATTTGGTATGTGAGCATACTTAGCCCTTACATCGGAATACTCTGGGGGAGGGGGCTAGCTTTAATATAAAACACAAACTTATAGTTTTTTTCTTAAAACTGCCAAAACGATTTTTATAAAATTTTACAATTTCTAAGGAATTAAATAAAAAGTATTTGTCGCAATCTCTCTAAAATACAGATTCGTTAATTATCGGAATAAAAACAAAAAATAGGGGCAGTTATAAAATACGTAATTATTCAAGACTCCACTCGTTTCCTTTAAATTTTAGTAATTCTTAACGCCCGAAATCAATATGAAACCTATGAAAACGGTTCAAAACAAATTGGTAGAAACAGAAACAAAAATTTGACCGCTGTTTTAAAATATCGTTTTGGTGGGGGGGGAGGGGGTGTAGTTGACATAAAAATACAATATTATCATTTTATAAAATTCAGCTTTATCAATATTAATAAAAAATATCTCAACTCCCATCTCTCTCTCTCTCTCTCTCTCTCTCTCTCTCTCTCTCTCTCTCTCTCTCTCTCTCTCTCTCTCTCTCTCTCTCTCTCTCTCTCTCTCTCTCTCTCTCTCTCTCTCTCTCTCTCTCTCTCTCTCTATATATATATATATATATATATATATATATATATATATATATATATATATATATATATATATATAATCAAAACAATTAACATGGACGAGTTATAAAATACGTAATTTTTCAAAATGAATTTAACCAATTTCATTGAAATTTTAGAAAAGCTTATCGACCGAAACAGGTATGAAACAAATGATAACGTTTCAAAAAGAAACTGGGAAAAACAAAAACATTGCTTTGACCGCTGTTATTAAAAAGGGGGAGGGGGTAAATATCCGATTTGGTAAATATCCTATCTGATTTGGAAGGGGGAAGGGTAAAGATTAACTGTCATGAAAAACACAAAATTATAATTTTCTAAAATTCGGCTTTAAAGATTTTAATCAATTTTTTTTATTCAAGTGCAGTTTCTAAGGATACAAATAAAATTTATTTATTTGTCGTTATTTCTCCGTAAATGATGGTTCTTGAATTATCGGCAAACACCCAAAAATTTACCATTGTGCGGTTATAAAAATATGTAAGTTTTCAAAATCAAGTTCACACATTTTGTTCAAATTTTAGTAACGATAATTAACTCAAACCAGTATTAAAACCAAATAAAAACAGGACAAAACAAAATGGCAAAAAAATAAATTTTAATGTAAAAGGAATTACGCTGATGATGTGTTTATATCACAAGCGAAGCAAGTTTAATTCTTTATTAAAATATAAAAATATTGTTTCATAGATGGTATCTATAGTTTAGTTTCACTTATTGATTAACAACTACCAAACTGTCATTTTTAGTGACAATTTTTTTTTCGGTTTTAGTGATGGGTAAATGAGAAAGTTTGTGCAATATGTTTTAATAATTTATTTAAGTTGTGTTAGCATAATAAACCTATAAAGCTTAACAAATTAGTTTTGAGATTAAAACTACCAAAGTTTACAAATTAAGATTGTTGAAGACTACCATGACAATTAAATACACAAATGCACTTCATCAGCGAAACAGTAACAATTATTTTAAGCATCAGTATGCATGTCAATACAAGCTTAATATATTTGAAATCCAGCTCATAAATGCTCAAACTAGTAAAACTTAAAGAGGCCATTAATAACTTGATAGTCATGTCACCTGGCAACGCTAGTTTGTCAAATATCGAAGTACACAAGTTATTAATGAAGTTAAACGGTATAAACGTTCAAACAGAATCGTTAAGTCATAAACGATTATATATTTTAACTGTTATTTGTTTGTAGTGAGACTTTATTACTCTATTTAACTTCACGTTTTTTCTTGTTTCTGCATCCAACAGTCGTATTATAATGAGTATACTTGTGAAAAGTTCAATAAACAAAAAATGTACAAAAGACAACATATTTTTTCTTTTATAATGAAAAACAAAATGTTTTTTTCTTTGGGTTAAAGATAACCGAGAAATCGTCAAAAAATTAAATTACTTTGTAAACAGTTAATCACTCTTACAGTTATTTAACTGTTTATACACCTGCAACGATAACAGTTATTTTAACTGTTTATACATCTGTAACTGTTACAGTTATTTTATCTTTAAACAGATATATCGTTTTAAACAGTTTTTCGGTGATATCTCGTGTCTCGTTTAACTTATGACATTTTATATTTGATACATATTTCCAGATTTGAATATTCTGCATGTAATTGAATCAATCTTACAAATATTTAGTATTACAAAGAGCGAAACAAGTATAAAAATTAGGACCTCCCAAGAAAATGTGATATTTGTATATCCGTGAAGCTAGTAACCGTAACGAGAGTAGCGAGTGGAAACATCTTCACATATTCCACTAGGTCCAAGACAATATGGTTTCTACATGATACGCCATACCAGTCACATTGGTTGTGGATTTAGTAATTATTTTCTAAAGTAATTACTACGTCCAGATTAGGTTTATATCATTAGAGGAGTAAACATGCATTTGCAATATGACAATAAGAAAATCAAATGAAGTTTTTATGTATACTCTGATTTTAAATTTATTTGAGAATGACTAATTGTTCATGTTATTATTATGTTTAAAAATATCTTCGTCAACATTTGTGTATATTGAAATTAGTAAACGGCGTTTTGAGTGAATAGATCAAGTATTGTTACCTAGTTTAAACCAATAACAAATAAATATGAAAGAACTAACATTCCCTACTAACCTAATGCCGTTTTGGAAAATTAACTAACTGTAAGGAAGGTTTAAAACTGGGGTTGAGAAACTAAAAACTAAATAAAAATTCCAGTGAGAACCGCAAGGTTCAATTCAAACTTGAATATAAATATGTCCGTTGTGTCTTCCATTACTAAAAACTGAATTAAAAAATGTAAATAAAATTTGTTCTACGTTTAACAAGGCTGAAATTTTATCGCTTAGATCCCCAGTTGTACGACTAATTGGTTACGAAAAGTAGGAAAAACAAAACACTAGCGTATGTTTAAACATTAACACAAACCCAAACACTAGTACTGTACAAACAAAAACAAAACACTAGCGCAAGTTTAAACACTAAAACAAACCCAAACACTAGTACTGTACAAACAAAAACAAAACACTAGCGCAAGTTTAAACACTAAAACAAACCCAAACACTAGTACTGTACAAACAAAAACAAAACACTAGCGCAAGTTTAAACACTAAAACAAACCCAAACACTAGTACTGTACAAACAAAAACAAAACACTAGCGCAAGTTTAAACACTAAAACAAACCCAAACACTAGTACTGTACAAACAAAAACAAAACACTAGCGCAAGTTTAAACACTAAAACAAACCCAAACACTAGTACTGTACAAACAAAAACAAAACACTAGCGCAAGTTTAAACACTAAAACAAACCCAAACACTAGTACTGTACAAACAAAAACAAAACACTAGCGCAAGTTTAAACACTAAAACAAACCCAAACACTAGTACTGTACAAACAAAAACAAAACACTAGCGCAAGTTTAAACACTAAAACAAACCCAAACACTAGTACTGTACAAACAAAAACAAAACACTAGCGCAAGTTTAAACACTAAAACAAACCCAAACACTAGTACTGTACAAACAAAAACAAAACACTAGCGCAAGTTTAAACACTAAAACAAACCCAAACACTAGTACTGTACAAACAAAAACAAAACACTAGCGCAAGTTTAAACACTAAAACAAACCCAAACACTAGTACTGTACAAACAAAAACAAAACACTAGCGCAAGTTTAAACACTAAAACAAACCCAAACACTAGTACTGTACAAACAAAAACAAAACACTAGCGCAAGTTTAAACAATAACACAAACCCAAACACTAGTACTGTACAAACAAAAACAAAACACTAGCGCAAGTTTAAACACTAAAACAAACCCAAACACTAGTACTGTACAAACAAAAACAAAACACTAGCGCAAGTTTAAACAATAACACAAATCCAAACACTAGTACAAACATAAACACAAGCTCAAACACTAGCACAAGTTGAAGCACTAACAGAAGAAAAACAGTAACACAAGAAAAAACAATATCACAAGCAAAAACACTAAAGTAAAACAACTAACACAAGTACAAACACAAACACTAGTACAAGTTCAAATAGTTATACAAGCACAAGCAAATCGGTTAGTACTAGCACAAGTACTAGAACAAAAACACGATTTATTACATTACTCTTAACAATTTTCTGACCTACAGAATTAAAATAGGAAAAAAAGAAAATTACATTACATTATTTTTACTTGAATGGATGTTTCTTCAATCATTTAGCTAAAATAGCTATCCTAAAATATAAATATTAGAGATGTTTTAATCATTTGTATTCAAACTCTTGACTTTGATAAGTATTTTTTTCTAAAGTCATAAAGTAATATAAAATATAATAAACTATATTACAACAAAAAGTCTTTATTTTAAGCAGCATAAATCTCTCCAAAGCATTTATAAAGTAGCTTCATAAAATGCAATTTATTTCATCTCTGTCAGTTCCTAGATGGTCTTCTTCGGTAGCACCCAAGTGTGAAATGGCATCCTTTATGGCCACTAAGCTAGGGAATCTCTACCCCTTTATATCCTTAACTGATGGTAATACAACAATTTTTAGGCCTACACAACTCAAGGTGTCATTTTATTTTTTAATTTCAGCACTTAATCATAAATTCATGTTTTGTATTATAGGATAAATTTAACGTGTTTAGTTGTATTTTAATAAGCAATGATTTGGATTTCATAAAACATTTGACGACAGTTTGCGTGTATACAATTCCTCAGTCAATCTATGATTTATGTATAAGAAACTAAACATTTCAATAAATATCTGAACTATGGCCAAAGAAAATATTTGACGGGAATCACCTTTGTATTTACCCAGCCCATTACACAATGTAATACAACCATATCTTTTAAATATAATGCCCCGAAGTTGATTTCTTAGAATTTGTGCGAAATATTTGTATTGTTAGATCAAAGGGTTTTATCCAGTAGGGTAAGTTTAAAAACAGTAATTACAGAAGTTTTCTGATACTCGTAATTGTAAATATTTCCAGCTTCGTAGGTTTTTTATATAAAACCGTCTCCATAAGATTTGCTGGTTCTAACTGGCTTCGAAATAAATCAGTAGTTATGTAAAAGAATCCTCCCACCCGATGCTCGCGTTGATGCCTCGGCTCTACAGGATATTGTAACTATACGAATATCACATTGAAAATTAAATTTTGTCCATATTTTGTAGATTGGTAGGGTTGGTATCGTTGGAAGCTGTACTGTACTAAATCTGAAAATATTTTTATATGCAGTGTGTTATAAAGTGAATAACACATAACATATGTATACAAATCTGTTTAAAATGACTGCCACTTAGACATTATCAATTCGATTTTCAATTTTTCAATTTCAATGTTGCTATATATGAGCACATGATAGTACCTCACATTTCATGTTTCCATCTTCATTTTTGTGGCCTGTATAGTTCTTACATATAGACGAATCCGGACGGACGTTTTGTCGAAAATAATTTTTCTCTTTTCTCAGCTCAACGTGAAATTTATGAAACGTGAAGGTTATGTAACGAGAAGGTTACGAAACGAGAAGATTATGAAAAGTGAAGGTCATAAAACGTGAAATTTATGTAATGTGAAGGTTATGAAACGTGAAGGTTTTAAACGTGATGTTTGTGAAACGTGAATGTTAAGAAACATGAAGGTTATGAAACGTGAAGTTTATGAAACGTGAAGTTTATGAAACGTGAAATTTATGAAACGTGAAGATTGTGAAACGTGATGGTTATGAAACGTGGAGGTTTTAAACTTGATGTTTGTGAAACGTGATCGTTAAGAAACATGAAGGTTAAGAAACGTGAAGGTTATGAAACGTGAAGTTTATGAAACGTAAAGATTGTGAAACGTGATGGTTATGAAACGTGAAAATTATGAATCGCAAATGTTATGAAACGTGAAGTTTATGTAACATGAATGATATGAAACGTGAATATTATGAAACGTGAAAGTTATGTAACGTGAATGTTATGAAACGTAAGGGTTATGAATCGTAATGTTATGAAACGTTATGTTTATGCAACGAGATGGTTACGAAACTTGAAGGTTATGAAACGGGTAGATTATGAAAAGTGAAGGGTATGAAACGGTAAGATTAGGAAAAGTGAAGGTTTTGCAACGAGAAAATTACGAAACGAGAAGATTATGAAAAGTGAAGGTTATGAAACGTTAAGTTTATGTAACGTGAAGGTTATAAAACGTGAAGGTTTATGTAACATGAATGATATGAATCGTGAAAAATGTGAAACGTGATGGTTATGAAACGTGAAAATTATGAATAGTAAATGTTATGAAACGTGAAGTTTATGTAACATGAAGGTTATGAAACGTGAAGTTTATGAAACGTGAAGATTGTGAAACGTGATGGTTATGAAACGTGAAGTTTATGAAACGTGAAGATTGTGAAACGTGATGGTTATGAAACGTGAAAATTATGAATAGTAAATGTTATGAAACGTGAAGTTTATGTAACATGAAGGTTATGAAACGTGAAGTTTATGAAACGTGAAGATTGTGAAACGTGATGGTTATGAAACGTGAAAATTATGAATCGTAAATGTTATGAAACGTGAAGTTTATGTAACATAATGATATGAAATGTGAATGTTATGAAACGTGTAAGTTATGTAACGTGAATGTTATGAAACGTGAAAGTTATGTAACGTGAATGTTATGAAACGTGAATGTTATGAAACGTGAAAGTTATGTAACATGAATGATATGAAATGTGAATGTTATGAAACGTAAATGTTATGAAATGTGAAGCTTATGTAACATGAATGATATGAAACGTGAATGTTATGAAACGTGAAAGTTATGTAACGTGAAGGTTATGTAACGTGAATCTTATGAAACGTGAAAGTTATGTATCGTGAATGTTATGAAACGTGCAACTTTTGAAAAGTGAAGGTTATGAAACGTGAAGATTCGTCATAAAACTGACGATGAAATTTTTGACGATTACCAAACTTACCCTATACCTTGTGTAGGGGGTAAGTACATACCAGCTAGGTCCCTCGGGATTACTAAGCCTGTACACAGTCAAGTGAGCCTCCAAGGTTCCCTAAACCACCATTAACTAATAAACATTACCAATAACCTTATTTATTGTCAACCTTAAAGTCATTGTTGTCACTTCACATTCTTTAATCTTTGTTTTCATTACCTACTTTAATTTTTAAATCGGATAATAAAACATTGAAAGTATGATAGATCGAACAACTTGCCGTATCCTTTATGTTCCCAACTATCCAATAAAAGTCAGTAGAAACATGCGACCAATGATTCCTGTTTATTTATTGTTGGCGAACCTCAATACTTCACGTCAAAACCATCCGTCTAGATTATTTTACAACAAAGTAAATTTATGTGAAGCAATTACATTTCCGGGAACCCTTATTTATTAACCGAAAAGAAGAAGTTTATGAAGATGATTATGAACAGAAATTTGGTGAATAAATATAAAGAAGCAACAGGTTCCATGATTTGTCCAAATTTAGGTAAATAAATGTATTCTATAGGTCAATATTTTACGATCTACGTGACGTTTCACGGTAAGGAATAGGAGTTATAAAGTTTTGTATATAAAGATTTTGTTATGCATTGCATTGTCGTATATTTTATTTAATATAATAATAAAGTTTTATTAACATTATTTTAGAATAAACGACTCCCCTTTAGAAGCTTTCTAATTTATTCACATATTTAATAAAACATTTCTTTGATAACATATGACAAAACCACCTTTTAGAAACAAAAAATACATTTGAAATTTGTATTATTATTATTATATATTTCTATTTATTTTCTTGGTAGTGTTCACCAACCCCATTTTATTTTGTTCCCTATCTCACCATCACAGCATCAATTCCAAAACCATCTGCTTTTCTCGTCTTCTCTAATGTTCTTTAGGAGTCCATTTAGAATAGGTTTTTACCCATCTATGTTTTTCTATTCTTCACAGGAAAAGATGGTCCCGTCTTTTTCTTTTTTAATCTGTGAGCTTTATTTTCAAGATCTGAATTTTTTCAGATATATTTTGTACTTGCTTGATTTGGACTTTTTGAGCTCTTTTTATTCCCATAATGCTTCACAACATCTGGAACTATGTATTAATTTTTTTTTTAGTAAATCACTTAACTATTTTAGAATTTTTTTTACAATTTCTCTCCACACTTTTCTATTTCTTGTAAATGTCCACTAGTCTCATCGTATTGTGTTCACCATTTCACCAATTAAATAATACCATCTGCATTCCTCGTCTTCTCTTATGTCCTCTAGGAGTTCATTCAGAGGAGATATTTGACCATCATTATCCTTCCATTCTTCCAACTCTCCCGTCTCTGTCCATTTTAATCCTTGTGGATCATTTTCAATAAATCCAATTTCTCTAAATGTCCTTTGTATATGACTGATTTTTACAATTTTGAGCTGTTTTTATTCCCATCATGATTGACATCATCTGGAACTGTGTGGTCGGAGTATGTTTGATAATTTATTGGAAAGAGTCCACGTTTGGGTTCCATATAAAATGCAAGTGTATATACGTATATATTGTATCAAACCATTTTTGACAATATGCAATGTACATTCCTCACGAAAATGGAAAATATTAAAATATTTAGTGTCATATATCAGCTACATTTTAACAATATTTAGACCCTATTTATAGACATTACATTTGATATGATGGACTCTCATGATTCATGTTCACTTTTCATCCATAAGACATTTTTGGCAGATGGTATCGGATCTGTACATTACCTTCGGTTTTGGTCATATGTAAAGGCATACACCGTTAATTGAGCTAAAGACACATAAAAATAGATGTTTCATAGCAAAACTTCTTAGAAGCTTACTCGTAGGGAGCAGGCCCTCTATTTCTTTATATAGTCTTGGGTTAGATCCCTCTCTTTCAACTTTCCTACCGGGTCTCTCTTTATCAACTCTTATGCTCTTGCGTATTTGACGCTATTTGAACAGGATATTCCAGGACTAAGGATTCTTTAATTTATGTTACTTTCTGCCTTTTTTATATAAGGCGATGATGACGGAGTGGTTTTACACCTTTAGGTGCGTGCGTGTGCGTGTGCGTGTGCGTGTGCGTGTGTGTGTGTGTGCGCGCGCGCGTGAGTGTGTGTGTGTGTGTGTGTTGACCGTGTTTCATCGTCATTGGTCTCTAAATGTTGTTTGATTTTAAGCGAATCCAATTACAATTATTATAAAAATCAATAGACTATGTATCCAGTCTAGTTAGGCACCAGCCAACGCATCAATTATTTAAACCCAAACTTGTACAACGCATGTACAAATATGAAAACACACTATAAAATTTATGAAAAAAAAAATAAAATGTAGATAAATGTAAAAGTGTAGTGTTATTATGACCAAAGACCGCACCCCTTCAATTGGCTAAATGAATCGGAGGGCGTATCCTCCCACAGGAGTTGTCTTTGCCACACGCACGTTATACCCCCCCCCCCACCCTCTCCATCACACGCACAAATTATTCTTAAAATCAATAACAACTTATGGTAATATCATGTGAATAAATATCGTTTGTCTTGTAACAATGTTGTTCCCTGACAGTATACTTTTTGAAGGATGTTGTTAGTCTACATACAAAATATACACTTTAGTAATTTAACGCAAACAAGTTGGTAGGAATGTTAATTTGTATTGGTAGATTATGGGGTCATACCCAGTAGGAAAATTTTTTTTAAAACAGTTGTTACACAGGTTTTCTGATCCAGAAATTGTGTAATCGTTTTGTTTGTATTAGCATATACAAGAGATTAAACCTGTACAATTTATTGTCTGTCGTGTTACTGTACCTGGATCTGGCAGCTATATCACAATTTCTCAGAGGGTTCAAAATGACATTTTTTAACCACAACTTTGGGGTTTCTCATCGCAAAGAAGCGTGGTTGGTACATGTGGAATTGAAATCTGTTAATTTTATGTTATTTATTATATGTTGTGTGTTGAATAACACATTAAATGTACACCAAAAACTGTTTATAATTGTCACCAATTTTAATGTTTTTTTAAAATGAATTTCAATAGTTTCTATTTTAGCACACTATCCTAATAAAATTTCGTACCTATTTTTATTTAAGGTCGTCGCTTTTGTGTTCACAGACGACGGTTTGACGACAACACGAGGTCATGAAACGTGACGATAGTTAAAAAAAGGTCGGATTTTTTTCTCTATTACTGAGCCTATACGTCGTATACTGGGTAGAGAACGTGAAATAACGACTACTAGATCTTGAATACTGTAATAGCATCAGAGTCAGAAGAGAACAAGAATTGGTCAAAAGAGTCCCTAAAGTAAAGACGAAAGCGTAGGATGTAACACAAGACTACATTAATAAGTGCAGATCTAGCTAGGACCCTCTGGATTGTCAAATCTGTGCTCACTAAAACCTTCTTGAAATAGACACGCATTAATATTACAGAAATATAGAAAGTCATTTTGTAGAATGTTACTATCAACTTGAGAAAATCTTCTCAACTAAGCATTAACGAAAATTCCGAGCAATTTGAGCAACATTTGTGAAATTGTTTTTATTTTTACCAAATGTTTGGAACATTAAAATTATTTATTTTCACACTCTGCATTTTAAAACCAACACAGACACTATTTTTAAAAAAACAATTAAATTTTATAAATTATATAAGAGTTACTCATTGTTAAACTTACTAGCGTGCTTATTTTCTATGCAATTTTTAAAGTGGTGAGATTAATCAAATGCGGTATCAGAAATGTAAAGTACACTGTACGGTAACATGCAATGCTCTGCTGTGCTGTCATACTGTATTCTGAGGTTCTACCTTTTAATACAGCTCTGCAATATTTGTAATACCTTGAGTTGTCGCCAGCTTGTTTCATGGAATATTAAGCATCAAATAAGTTTAAATACACGAAGTAAGTAAATGTAGAAAGGGAGGGATCTAACCCAAGATTATATGATAAAAATTTAGATACAGTTAAGTCCTTCGGGGTTTCCACCCTTACTAATTATCTGTGTGCAACTAAGGGCCTGAATACATAGTAAAATAAATATTTGTTAATTTATGTAATACCCGATTAATTGTTATTTTGTAATTATTTAATAACAAACTAAGTCTAATAAAACTCTCACCGAACAAAAATCTAAAACCAGGAGTATTCTGTTTTTATAGAATTTTCTCACTTTTAATTTAGTGCCGAGTTTTGGCTAATATGTCAGTTTTATAGATCGCTGAGTCCAAAAAAAGCGATTTTTGGAATCTTGTACTTTAGTCGTTTGTCATCAGTGCTTTACAGCACAAACGTGTGTACTGATTTTAATCAAATTTTGTATTTGGGTAACTTATAATAAATTCATATCTTGGGAATCTGAAAAAAGTTCCCAATTCAAATTTTAATGTTGCAGCCATAACCATAAAGCAAACAATTTTCTCAAAATCGTGTTCAACTGTTTTCATGCAAATTTGTTCAAGGATAGTCTCCAAGGTGACGATTTTTGAAACTCTAAATCATTCATTGCTGATATTTAGGTAATTGAGAATTTATCTAATGGTTTAAAAAAAAATTCAAAGCTCATTTGAAACAAAAATCAAACACCTTACACTCAAAGGAATAATTTTCATTTATAATAAAAGCAGAGTTACTCTCTTCTGAATTAACAGCATATTTAATGAAAAATATAAGTCGCCTTTTGTCCGAAAATGCCAGTTCTTGAAATATCGATAAGAAAATTCTTCCCAAGGGCTGTTTTAAAATATATAATTTCTTAAAATCGACCTAACGAGTTTGTTCAAATTTTATTGTAATTTAAATATTAATTAACCCAAATCTGTAATTAAAACCGCAAGTAAAAAAAAAATTACCATACACGCTAAATGTTGAAACAAAAATAAATTTTTGTTATATAAATTACAATAATATTCTGATAAAGTGTTTATGAGACAAGCGAAATAAATTTCGGACCTAATTTTTAAGAGTCCTTAGGACTATATTGAAAACTAAAAATGGTAGACATTTCTAGAGTATAAATCAACTACCTTTATCTAGTGATAAAACTAAAACATAAAAGAAAAAAACATGATATTAGGTTATGGATTATGAATATGGTTTAATAGGACATTTGACGTCATTCCTACGCATCAAAACTAATGTACAACGTTTACAGAGTATAAATCAACTACCTTTATCTAGTGATAAAACTAAAACATAAAAAAAACTTGGTCAAGGCTACAGGCGGTTTTTAAATTTGTTATGTTCTTGATTATCAATTATGACGGGAGTTGATGACTCGTAAATAATTTTCTATTAAGATAAATAGAACAGACAGAACCTGCCCTGACAGAAGAGCTGAAACACGTTGACGTTTTTTAACAGGAACAGAAAAGATGTGAAACCAGGGAGAATTGTTAGATTCTTACTTAAGTGAATTCATGTGGGGACGTAGGAACATGGATGAAGATATGTTTGACACCATCTGGAAGGACATTATTTTATATTGTGCTGCAAAACAATAAAGTGTGTATTCATATATTCCGTATAAAGTTGGTTAGGTTAGGTTAGGAAACCTTCTGGGTGTCACTGTTTGTGTGGGTATCCTTTTCTTGAACAAATATCTATTTCTTATTTAAACACTGAATTTTCCTATTATTTTCACATTTTATTACGACGTCATTTTCTAATATGTTTCAGTAAATCCTTCATAACTATAAGGATCCATATTTTAGCTATTTGTGAAGTAGTTCAAGTATTACTGAAAATAGTGACATTGTCTACGAAACGCGTTTGAGTTATTAAAAGTAATATTTTTGAAAATTATGTTAACATTTTATTTATATATTAAACCATCGACATTATGAAATAACGGCTAAACCAGAATAATTTTAAATAATTCCTAGAACAATAAAATAGGTATTTTTTTTTTAAGTCGGCTGTTATAAAGGATTTTCTGAATTCGTTTTTTTTAAACACAATACCTATGTTGTGCAGTTTGGATGTATATTTTAACGTCTATGATGATGCAAACAATAGGCGGAGAGACATACTGAAATCTGTATGAAATATGACATTAGATTTCTAAACAATGTTCATAAATTTGGTTTCAAAATGTCTTAAACAGAAAAAAAATTCAAGATCCGAGTATTTCAACCCCTAACTACTACCACATTGTTATCATTAACGTTTATCAGCACATAAAAACAAAAAATACTTTTTAAATCTTTCAAAAACTATCTGCTAATTCAAGCCCCAGACAGATAATACATCAACAATGTAATTAATTAGTAGACGATTTAATTCTCTCGTTAATCCGATTTATTTGCCATACACACAGACTGAAATCGATTATAATTTTCAATTTCGCTATGGACTGGACAGTTTTAATACATTTAAAATACTTAACTATGGTAATATCAATACAGCGCAGACAATACAATTATAGAGTTAACTTAATAGTGGAACCAAATAATCACTTTCACCCCTGACGAATATTGTTTTGATATCTGATTATTGTCATTGCTAGCCTGTTATGTAAATTTAGATTATTTTGTGAAACAAAAAGAATTGCATGTGGTTTAAATTATGAAATACTAATGGTTCGTTAAATAAAGCATCTGAATATTGTTCACCCCCTGGTAATCAACACAAGTGACTATGTGATTTCTGTGGTGACCGTATACTGCAATTAGAACTACCACTTTGTATATATTGCACGTGACCAATGACAGAAGTTCAGTTGCAACTTGCTTAGAGGAAGTGAATGTTTACTCATCATTAATTTCTTAATCCATATATATTCTTCCACCTCATATCGTCCTCGTACTGAGCCTAAGTGGTGATGGCTCGCATATCCAGCTTCTTGAATATATCTGTCAATTATTTTAAATAATCAAATTGACTATACACATACAACAGAGGCCAACTAAGAACCGATACAGACAACAAAGTTTAAACAGGTTTTAAATTCTTCCCAATACAAAAGTTACCGTTTAAAAATGTAAAGTAAAATTGAACCCTGCAACTATCTATAGATAAATTATGACTTCAAAGTGTATGAAAATGAAAACCACTCTGGAATGGAAACCTGCCAAGCATCTAAGTAGTAATGATATTGAAAACAACACCACTACAAAGGAAAGTTACTTCCATTTCTAGGTTAAGTGTTCTATTTCAATACAGGAAATAACTATGATCCTATTACAGTCCCTTTGAGTTTATTCATAGGTTATACCCTTTGTGCAGGGAGATAAACATAGGCATCATGATTAAAAACATACAGAGAAATCTAAAATGATCTTTTTTTAAATTTGAATATGATCGATATGTGATTAAATTGGTTTTCTATGCCTGTTCACAACAATAACAATAAAACAAATTGAAAACTAAAGGATATTAAAATGATTTCACAAAAATATAAACATAAAAATAACATTATATATACACTTTTTTTTTATGACAAAGACAGTTGCCTAAATATAAAAAGAAACCTTATTTATGTTTATTACGATTTTTTTATTTACATGCTAAATGGGTGAATTTTAATCAGTTATATACTAATCAAACCCTTCACTTTACACTAAATAACCACCGTTTATGGACCTTCCCTCCGCCATACCACAGACTAGAAGGAACCAAACTACAAAGAATAAACATTTCGTTCTGAGTGGGATTAAAACTCCGATAAGTGGCGCTCTTAATCAGATACCCTTAAAAATGAACCACCACTTAGATATAGTTATTTTTTACAATATTTAAGTAGTATTCACTTTGGTTTATCGGAAATTTATATTTTATATTTAAACTAAATCACATGTAAGCTGATTAGTATATACATTTTCAAGAACGAAATACACAATTAGGAATTTATACAGTAAGTAATATAATTACTGTGTTTCATTTAATTTAGATTTGATTGTGATAAAACAGTTTTAAGTTAAAACATATGTTTGGTAATTTTTTATAATATATCTGTCATGATTTTTCTTGAACGTTTTACATTTGAGATGTAAAATAATTTCTATATGTGTTCATATTTTCACTGTTTAAGTTAATGAATGAAATTGAAAGTGTAGAGTTTGTGATGTCTAACCGTAATTACTGAAAGAGTTATTAAACATTAAAATTAAATCAAGTATAATATTTTATAACTAAACTTACAGCTTTTTTAACGAAGGACACGAAACCATATCCTTTAGATTTAAGTGTTTGAGGGTCCCGTACGACTCTACAATCCCTGAAACAAGTAAGAAACAAAATTGTTAAAAATGAAAGAGTTTATTTAACTCCAGTATTAAAACTTACAGAGCTATTGTAATTTATGTTAATATTTATTGTAATTTTATTAATAATAACAATAATAACAAGCAACAACATTAATAGTAATGATGATGATGATAATAACAATTAATTATATTAAAGTTTTATAAAGACAAGCTAAAAATAATTAATTACAATTTTACAAAAAAAATAAAATAAAATAAATAAATAAATTAATTAAAAACCAATAAGCAGTTCATGATTGTCTATATTATATTAATTTAAATAATTACATTATAACATTTTATATCACATTCCTTTATCAAAGTATGCTATACGATTATAACTTGAAATAACAAAACTGTAAACACTAAACAAAAATGAAGTTCACGTAAAATACATACATAATTATTTCACATTTATAAACCACATGAATATAATGAAACGTATACTGTTTATAAATAATAATTTAAATTCTTTAAATGACCAAAAAATTGTATAACTTTTTTGCCCACTATAATAAATATTACCAATATCCTATTATGAATATAATTGACATTTTGTCTGAATAAAATTCCGACAACCAACAGACAGATTCTAATACATTTTATCAGTAAAAATTGACAAGATATAATTTTTTAATAATGAAATTGATTTAGGAGCAATGACTTGTATACCAAAGCCTCCTGGACTTAATGGACCAATTGAAAATCTCCTCAATTCAGATGATCTAATGTTGCTTCAATACGATGTATCAATCCATTGATTTCCTAAGAATTTTTATGCACCCCTACAAGTATTTTAACACTTTATCTGTCCACAATTACACATAGAGTGGATTAAATAAATCCACTCTGTTTAAAATAGACTTGGAATTGAAAATAGTTAGAAGAATTTTGTTGCGTGTTGTGCATATATACGTGTTGTGACATTATTCCTTCGGTTACTGGATTTTTTTTTTTTAATTTTAGGTTACTACCTCCAAACATTTTACCTCCAAAATATGTCTAGTAAATATTTTATAAAACCAACGGTTTGAAATATTAGACGTTAAAAAATTTAAACTCCACCAATTTTGAAAATTTATAAAATAAATGTTTCATTTTTGGTATACGTGCATAACGTTCCATGAAAATAGTTGTATACTAAATCTAAACTTCATATCCCATCTACAGTATTACTATGACATTTCTTGTATATTAAGTCCTGGCAAATAAGTTCCTGAATTTTCGTCGTGTTAACTTCTGGTTATATAAAGTACTCAGTAGTTTACACAGTCGGGTCATGATTACCAAGTATGGTTCTAGTTTCTTTAACAAACATAATTTTGAAACCTAAATTAATTTGAAACATTATAGTCTAACATAAAAATTTATCTTACGAATTTTTTTACAAACCTGCCATAGTTTTATTTTCTGCAGCCATGGATTACGATTACCATATGGTGCACTCGCAATAATTTAAATAATAATTTAAATTAAGACACAATAATTTAAACACTAAGACACATAAAGTGCCTGTAGCTGTCAACCTGTAATGAGATTATTATATATATTTTTTAAATACAGTAAAATTGCAAAACGTATAAGAAAAAACTAAAATAAATGAAATCGGGTAGCAAAACAAATACTTTTATATTAAAATAAATTTACTGTATGTATTTAAATTCAGATATTTTAATTGAACCCATGCTTAATATTCCATGAAACAAGCTGGCGACAACTCAAGGTAAATACGTGTATTACAAATATTGCCGAGCTGTATTAAAGGGTAGAACCTCAGAATACAGTATGACAGCACAGCAGAGCATTGCATGTTACTGTACAGTGTACTTTACATTTCTGATACCGCATTTGATTAATCTCACCACTTTAAAAATTGCATAGAAAATAAGCACGCGAGTAAGTTTTAAAAAATGGGGTATATCATGTTTAAATTATGTATTAATGGTTATTTAAATATAAACTGTCAATTAATGAGTAACTCTTATATTAATTATAAAATTAAGTGGTTTCATAAAATAATAAATGTGTTTATTTTAAAACTTAACCGATTGAAAATAATCCCTAACAATAATAAAAAAAAAACAATTTATTTATCCAAACAACTAAACAGGTTTTTATTATTAAATGTTAAGCTTGACTTATGAGAAAAATTATATAGTATAACAAACACACAGACTACAATTCTCACAAAAAATATAACTCAGTTATAGTTTGATTGGTGTATCATTGAAGACCTTGTCCTTGAAACGCGTCTGATACTTAGGCGTTTTTTTTTTTGTTTAGAATTAATTGTGTTCTGTGTGTTTGTTATACTGTAAACAGGTTTTAACACGTTGAAAAATTGTTACTCAACTCAAATAATGTTGACGGGTGTGGAGGCGCTGTCACTTCGGTTCATCGTGGTTGGGTTTTTAGTTTAGGATTTGGATTTTGGTAGCCACCGGAACTCACCGCGCAAAATTTCACAGATACGCATGAAAGACAAGTCGAGCAGATGGGTAACATAGTCGTTAGAAGGAGGATCAATATTTACTTTTCTCACCTTAAATATCAAGAAATTCGGACTAAATTACCGAGGTTCCTGTCGTTCAGCGATGTCCCCGCTAGGTTACCATTCTAAGCCCGGTTCTAGTTAATTCCAAGTTCCACGATGTTGCGGTGAAATCCAAATGATGTTAGAAATAGGTTCAGGTATGGTTTCAGTGGATTTGGTTAGACCGCTTATTGTTAACAATACAAATTATTCATCAAAGATTGTTCCTCTGTGTGCTGCTTGGTGGACGGCTTGCAAAGTGATAAGTTATTGAGATCAGAATTGCAGAACGTGGTGGCTGAGATAGGTTAGCTGTTTGGTTTGGCACTTTACGTTCTCTATTTGTCTAATAGGCCGTAATTTACGTTAATGCACGGTTGTAGTTTAAGTTTCTTTAAAGTGGCTTTCTTAATTCCTTCAGTAATACTGCTAAAGTTTGTTTTTAACTCAAGAAGCCTTGAGGTTTTATCGTGTACGGCCTTGACAATCCCGTGGGTACCTACTTAGATTTAAACTTTTTCATATAGTTTTTGGTTAGATATATATTATGTCTTTCATCTTGGCGAACTATTGTTCAAAAGTAATACCTTACGGTATTAGAATATTCCATGGTTAGAGATAGTTATTTTACGTTATTTTCTCTCTTTTTTTAAAAGGCAATGAATACTCAGAGGCCCTTTAAACAATAAGACAAAAAAAATTTGGATTATTTTCAAACGATTTACCTTTTAATAACCCAGTGAAAAGTAATTTATTAAATAAAAATCAGGTTGTCTAGGTGAAATAACCCTTTTCCAATAATTCCTTCTCCTTCATAAAACCCCTTATTGTATTCACTATTTACCATATTCCTCCATTTTGTTGATACCACCAGTATCTTTAATTTACTTCCAACAAGTCATCGAACTAATGCAGGATTTCTTAGTAGGCCATGAGTTTAAAGTTGTTTCAAAATATATCGATCCAACAATGTTGTTACGAGAAAGTGCACACCACACCATTATTCCTTTGACTACAAAAGTTCTTAATGAATCAAATGAGAGTTTTCCGTGTTCCAATGAGAAATATTTTTGCTATGACAAAGCCAATCGAATGAAACCATCCTTCATATGTGTAGGCCTAAATGTGTCTTATAGAACTGTTACATTTTCTAAGATAGATGGTTGAAGCTATTGTCTATCGCAGTACAGTCTATCAGTATTTTAACCCTGTAAAGTCCACAGAACTAAAATCTCTTATTTGTTTTCAATTCTATAAAATTAACTCTATGAAGATCTTTATGCTGCGGTCCAGGATATGAAAGTTAAAAATAGAGAGATCTTATTTTATAACTCATCATAACACCAATAATAAAACTAATCTGTAATTGTTTTGTAAGCTTCCATATTCAACAACTATGATCATTTTCAACATTAGTCTTCACTGTGTCAGAGTTATTTTTAATGATTTAAATGTTTAAATAGTAGTGTATCAATAGATAATTCACAATATGGACTATTTATGTGTGTTATAAAACCGTAAATCTAACAGTAACATAAAACAATACATGTATAACCGAAATATTTAAGAAATTATTTCTCATTCCCATGTACTTTTAACAGAACTTCGGTGAAATTCAATACTTACATCTCCTAAATGACTTAAATATAAAAAAAAATTTACCAAAGAATAAAAAAGTGCTAAACTTCTGTCTACAATCTGACTCCAACATAAGACATGGGGACTTCCATACAAAATTAAAAATTTGGCCAACATGTAGGAAAATGGCAAAACAAATTTTTAAATTCAAATAAACCGTTTTATTATAAAGTAAAAAGTAGGTATGGTCCCTTATTTGAAGTTTTTTTATAAGTCGTATAGTTTTAGACGTCCGATAAAAAAGACAATCTTTGTGTGTATGTATGTGTACTTTATTGACAGTTAGTTGTCTCAACTATTTTCTATATTTTTCCATTCATGGAATTGTTAAAATTCTATTATTGTCTATTCTTATATATACACACAATATATATACAGTATATATATATATATATATATATATATATATATATATATATATAAGTTAGCCCGTTTTCGACCATGTACAATTCAGTCCATAAGGGTAAATTAAGAGAGGGTAACCTCAAAATAAAACCTTAATTACGTACCTCTATGTCCCTTATTTTGTACAATTGTTTTTGTTGAAGTTTATATATTTAGTTTGTTTTGCACAGAGTTCTGGTTTAATTTCTAATTTTGTTTTATATAATTATTTTTCTTCCATGTATGTTGAAACTGTGTTTTTCTTTTCTTCTAGTTATGTTTTTTTTTATTTACACAGGAAATGAATAAATATATATATATACAGTATATATATATATATATATATATATATATATATATATATATATATATGAATTTAAGGATAGATTAAATTGTGACTTTATGAAATATTATAAGAACTCTTTTGACAAACTTTCTATGTTATTACTCTTTAGGAGATATTGATTAAAATACATAATATAGCATATAAGTGCAAAGCTCCTCTTACACACTTCACTGTAATTTCATTGAGTTGTCTGTCACAATAGAGTTCAAAAAGTTGTAAGTGATGGAATGAGCGAGAGAGAGAGAGAGAGAGAGAGAGAGAGAGAGAGAGAGAGAGAGAGAGAGAGAGAGAGAGAGAGAGTGAGAGAGAGTGCACCTGAACTGAATTGATTAAAAACATAACTCAACCGCTCTATTGCCAGAAATTGAATATAAATGACGGCAAAACCACTCAACAGTATAATTCTGTTTCAAATAATTTTATCCTAAGAATAGAGCATTCGTTATCACCTTTAATAATTGGGGTATTGTTGTGTTGTTTGAGGAATTACGAATTTACTTCAACTAAGAGAAATCCTGTGTTACAACTAAATACAAAAGTTTTGTTATAATACTGCGTAAAAAATATTCTCAAATACAAAAATGTCTCAACCATTAAATAAAACATATGTATATAGATTGTAGTATTAATATGGTTTATTCGGTTTATTGCATTATTAGTGTATATAAATACAAATAAACGACGTTTTGAGAATAGAAATCAACTTTCGTTGTCAAGTGTTAAACCATGTTAAAAACTAAAACTAACTGGATAAACTAAAAAAGGAACTCAAGTCTAAAACTAGATCCGAGCAGTAAGAGGTAAGACCAAATACAAATATAATCAGACAAAACCACTACACACAGTTGCTTGCGATCCTTTGTGTAGTGTTATACTGTGTGTGGTGGTTTTATCTGATGATGTTTGTACTTTGTCTTAGCTTTGATTGTTTAGACCTAGTTTTAAGTTTCAATTATATTTCTTATGTTATAGATTTAGTTTCATACATGGCCCTAACTATGATGGCATGTCTATGTTAATTTATCTTAAATTTTAAATTCGATTCAACTGATATAGCTCTAAAAATGTGTTAAATGTTGTTTTAAAAACATTGGGGTAGTTATAGGCTACTGAAACAGTTTCTAAACGGTTGGACTTATCGAAAATACCCCAAAATAAAAAGTCTTAAAATAATGTATTGTATTCATAATCGCATAAAAATATTGTTCTTTAAGCAAATTTAGGGCAGACCGCAATATTTAAAAATAAATTGCCGGTGATATGCAAAATGTTGTAATACCTCTAGTTTTAACTCAAATAAATTCTGAAGGATTTTTAATGTATTTTTTCAAACTTTTGTAATTATTGAATAAAACAGCGATCAATTATAGTTATGTGTGTTTAGGCCAATATATAGTCTTTAATTAATTTCTTAAGTTTTGATCCCCAACATGGCTACTGGGAGTATGTTGGTGTTTTTCACCTTTATACTCTAGGTTTAACACTTGAAAACGAGAGTTGGTTTATACTTTCGAAACGTCGTATATTAATTTGTATATATAAAACAGATGGACAATGTCCGATTAAACCTTCTTAATGATAGAAAAATCGTTTACAAATAACTTTACAATCAGAATATAAAGATTGATTTTGAATCTTTGGAGAATTTGAAATGCTAATTTCCATTTAGAAAACTGCAATCTTCGATCAGGTCAGAAATAACCCTTACAACGTAAATTAATTCCCAATTATGGTGAGTTTAATTATTATGTTTAATTAGTACCAACAGTTTAATATATTATGGACTTTAATATATATATATATAGTAATTATTTTATGGTGAACAGTATTGGTTTATCATAAACTGTTGATCCTATTAATAACTATAAATCTTAAACCTTTACATTTTTCATGGAATTTAAAAATACGTTTTGTAAACATTGTAAATTATTACCAATTTTTAAAATGGCAGCATAAAATGATGTTGTAATACTCTACACAAAATTTAGAAAACTTTAATTAATATTCGATATTGTTTTATAAAGAGCCTCGTTTAGAAGTTAAAGATGATTAAACTTGTAGTCTAATTTTCGGGAGTTGATTTTCCTTGCTTCGTTTTGTTTCATTAGGTTAAAATTTTAATTACATATGTTCTATTAGGTTAAATACCAATGCAGAAGAAAAATTAACGTAAATAATTTGTGGAAGAGATAAAAACTAGATCAAAAACCAGTTTTTAGATGTTATTCTTGAAATAAATTAATTATCATTTAATAAAATATAGAACGAGGGTTGATTTTAATAAAACATAGATGAAAGAGAACGAAAGTTACAAAAATTATTTCTACATTTACACTTTAAACAGATGCTTAATTGTTTTTTAAATAAATTAATAACTCACTCCAAAATTAAAAGAAAACCTTTTATTGAATTTTAAATCATACAAAAGATGGTGGGTAAAGTTTTTATTATTTCGAGATTTATGTCAATACTTCACGTTTAAAAAGGAAGAGGGTGGCCACCCCTTCTCCTTTCCTTACTGTTTATTTACACCTAACGCCAGCCCCCGCAAATCGTTGTTTGCTGTTGAAAACTTTTCGGATGATAGAAATTGAAGCCCGACGAAGTTGTCAATAAGACTGATTACATTGACTTTTTTTCAGATACCTCTTGGAAGCCCGCCTTTTTACGACCACATGCCTGCAAGATGGATTACTGCAGCGGATTAGGACCAGACTTCCCGAGAATCAACTTTACCCTATTTTTCTGGTATTTGGTTTGTTTTCTCAACGTAGTTTTTTAGTATGAATACTTTGCAAAAAAAAAAAAAAAAAATTTAATCGTAATAATTGTATTATAATTATAAATAGATATTTTAAAATAATTTTAATTTTACTAGATTATCTTAGACACTAAAATTCTGTCTAACAACAATAGTAGGAAACATTTGAAAATGTCGTTGGAAAAATCTAGTTTTTCTTCACTCTTGTTCCTATCTTAAAACTACAAACAATGATTTACATCTCTAACGAAGTCGATGGATGCCATCATAGTACTTACCCAGTCTCATAGTACAATATAATACGAACAGATTTTCAGTGTAATGAGAAAAAGTTAGTTTCTTGAACTTTGTAGGAAATGTTGTATTGTATTGATAGATTAAAGTGTCTCATCCAATGGGTAAGTTTGTTTAAAAAAAAACATCTTTTTTGAACTTTGTAATTAATTGTGTATCGCTATTTTATTGGCCCTTAACGAGCATTCTATAGTCTCCACTCGCTTCGCTCTCGTCAGTATCGCGGCTCTTGTAGATCCATATGTGAAGGAGTGTGCATTTTCTACACCCGTGTCGGTGACTTATACTGCTGGATATCTTAATTATGAAATATTTTTGGAGGTTTATAAAATAAACATTTTACAGTTTTATGTTCCTATTCTCTGTTTGAAGTTATTTGTTAATGATGTAAGTTCAATTTCATTATTATACATTTTTCGGTTATTTGCCATCATTTGTGTGTTAAAAATCAAAACACGACGTTTCGGGAATAAGAATCAATTCCCGTTATCAAGTGACTACAAATTATGTTCCTATCTTAATTTGTATAGCCGCAATCGTGCTTATGTTACAACTGTAACGACTGCGGAAGGACGCATTGGATGTCACTAATCACTTTATAATATCTTGAGGCCTTGAAATGTGATGATCATTCAAATAAAAGGATTAAGCGAGTGGTAAAACACGATTTAAATTCCGTATAAGAAGTCGAAGTCTTCTAAGCGGCCTACCGTCAACATATTAATTTCTTCCTCTAATAAACATACATATTAAAACTCAGAATAACTTCTAGTTTTGTTTAATAGCCCCACATAATATGTTCCAAACAAATATTTTCAACACGATATATTTTGCCACCTAACTATGCGTAGACATTTTTTAAATACAAAAAAAAAAATTCAAGTTTTAAAATTTATACGATTTATTGTTTTGTCTGTGTAGACGGGTTGCAACTTATAGGCAGTGAGACCGACTGACAAGCGTGAAATTATGTGTTTACCTTATCGAAGTCATTTTTTTTTTGCAATTACCTTATACTTTTTGCACTGTGTAAATACCAACTGTGTGCTCCCAATACTCCTTTTTACATGTTTCTCATTATTCCATCAAACCTAATACATACATGAGAAAGTGCTCAAATGGCGAGTTTATATTGTATGAATTTTAACTTTTCGTGAAATAATTACAGATGTATTCATTTACATTAAATAGAGGAAAAGTTTCCAGGAATTGAATAATAATGTTTATTGAAAGGTGTTACCCTCTGTAGAAAGTATTGGGCTTACCAATACTTAATTTAATTAAATAACTAACTATTAAGTTAAATTAATTAACTTAATTAAGTTTAATGACTACAAAACTTATTTTGTAGTCATTAAATTAAGTTTGATAAGTTCAAATCTCATCTTCTGCTCCATGATTTTCACTTTCCATGGGGTCAAGAAAACGAAAAAGTTAATTTTTAGACGCCTGTCTTCCATCGCTTTCGTCTGTACATAAGTACGATAGCGGCTAAAAATAATACGATAATAATATGAAATTTGGTATTGAGGACAACAATATAGTTCCATAGTACCCTTTAGAAATTCTAAAAATATGCATAGAAAATGACAAAATGGCGGCCAATTAAACAGTTTTGTGTTTATATCTCATATGTTTTTCAATTTATAACACATTAAATTATATAAAAACTTGCAGACTTCAATTCCGTACCAACGCCACCTTCATACGACGATAAATAGTAAAGTATTTGCCAATTACGTAATTTCCAACCATGACCACTAACACATAATATTCGTTTAGCTACGAGATCTTTTAGATCCGATTCACCGACGCGAACAAAGCAAGTGATGGCTGATTCAGCTTCAAGGCCTCCAAGAACCGAGACACTGACACGAGCGAAGCGAGTTATATGTTTTAAAATATATAAATACTTTAACAGGCCCTCAAGGGTTTAGACAATGGCTAGAAATAATAATATACATTATGAGGTTCAGCACATCTATACAACAGCTCAAATCTATTGGCGAAGATCTACCAAACAATTTACAATTTCCTATAAAGTCCAAGAAAAGAACTTTAGTGTGTAACGTTTAGGCGGTCTATTTGTAATACATTTTATGATCGGGCGGGGTAGTACATTGATGTCTATCAAGTTGTTAAAATATTCTTAATTATTGAAGTAGGTTTTTCAATAAACAAAACTTTTCTAAAGATCTATATTGAAATGACTGTAGGTAATAAAACATTAATTAAACGTGTAATACTAGAAGTCCTGCTTCACGCCTATGGACTGTTGAAACGTGAATTTCCCGAACTGGATGAGAAGGGGACATTTGAAGGCTCGTATTTACCAAAGGAAATGTAGCAGCTATTACTTTTCGTCATATTTTATCTCTTCACTCAAGAGCATTAGAATGTTATTGAGATCTGACTCAGCTAAGGTCGTCTACTACGATTACAAGGAGGGATTGGAATTAATTTGAGTGGAAATTGTAATTCAATATTAAATGAGACAAAGAAACTCATTATTTGTGTTGAAAAAACTTCCGCGTCTGGAGAGAATGTGTTTTTAATAAGTATTTCTCTTTGGATAATTTTACATGAAATTCGTTTTCTATTTATACATTAGGTAGAGTGATAGCAAGAGAATGGCGTATCGGTTGTATTGTAAATTACAATTTGAGGTTTAAGAAAGAAAGGCGCGTAGCGAGTAAGAAAGTAGTTCTAAAGTTA
The DNA here is from genome assembly GCA_963513935.1 of Aphrophora alni. Lineage (NCBI taxonomy): Eukaryota > Metazoa > Arthropoda > Insecta > Hemiptera > Aphrophoridae > Aphrophora > Aphrophora alni. Next base: position 147,690,409 of record OY740768.1, read on the forward strand.
CCAAATGCTTTTGTCCTCGGTGAAAATCAACTATCCTTTTCAATAGGAAGGAATAAAAAATGAAAGCGTAAATATTTATTCATGTCGAAATGTACACAGTTACAAAATTTTGTAAAAGGAAACATATTTCGTAGTGTTAGTATGAGATGCTCTTTCGGAATTGAGGATTGTAAACGTATTTAAAATGTGATCAATAGAAAGGGAAAGTTAATAATGTATAATATATATCTTTACATTTTGTTCCAAATTGGGTTGGGTAGGATCAGAAAAGTGTCAAAAAGTGGGGAAGAGGTGAATGTGGGAAGGTGGGTTCACAAAAGGGAGGATGTACTTTCTTATTATTAGTTGTTTTGGTTTACAAAATTTATTTATTTTCAAACGGAGGGTATTTAAAAATAGGCTGTTTGGGTTTAGAAAATATTTAGTTAAAGACTGAAAATTTGTTATGAGATATTTTTCTCAAATTAGATTGAGTGGGTTTAGAACGTTTTTGGAAAAGTTTCACATTAGGAGAGGGGATATTTTTTTAAAATTTCCAATTATTGGGTAATATGGGTGAATTTAGCAACTTGTTTTGAAAAGTCAAAATTTGAGGGTGGCTAATTTTGTTGAAATTGAGTGGGTTAGTTTGTAAACTTTTTTTTGAAAAAAGTGAAAATGTGAGAGGCTAATTTAGGCAAATTTTTTGGGATGGAACCTAGAGGTTGGGGATGGAGGTGGGCTGTTGACGCAATTTTTAGGGCAGGGTGGTGAATGGACATTTTAGGGCATTTTTAGCATGGCAATAGGATTGATGAAAAAATAGTCGAAATGGGGGGGGGGGAGCGTATTAATTTTGGAAGAGAAGTCTCCCCCCTCTAATATCAACTTTCGGTTAAACCGCTCATTTCCCTCTACTAAAGTTATTCAATGTGTTTGTTTACTAATGAATACATATATTGAAAATCATTTATACTATTTCGTTTGTTTTTTTATGGAAACAGTCAACGAATTTGAGTTATCATTAAATGGAAACATAATGTCCTAAGATATAGTTACTTTATGCCCACATACCAATTGATAAAATAGTCCACGTGTTTAGGTTGTGAGCACTACACATGCGACAACCAAACAGACTGAAGATTAAATCATTCCAAAAACCACGTTTAAGTTTTACTTAGTTGAAATATATGCTAGAAAAACAAATTTATGTTGTGTACGTTAGAGAAAGAAAAACAAATTTTTGTTGTGTACGTTAGAGAAATAAAAACATATTTATGTTGTGTACGTTAGAGAAATAAAAACATATTTAGTTGTGTACGTTAGAGAAATAAAAATTTATTTATGTTATGTACGTTAGAGAAAGAAAAACATATTTATGTTGTGTACGTTAGAGAAAGAAAAACGTATTTATGTTTTGTACGTTAGAGAAATAAAAACATATTTAAGTTGTGTACGTTAGAGAAAGAAAAACGTATTTATGTTGTCTACGTTTGAGAAAGAAGAACATATTTAAGTTGTGTACGTAAGAGAAAGAAAAACGTGTTTATGTTGTGTACGTTAGAGAAATAAAAACATATTTAAGTTGTCTACGTTTGAGAAAGAAAAACATATTTAAGTTGTCTACGTTTGAGAAATAAAAACATATTTAAGTTGTCTACGTTTGAGAAAGAAAAACATATTTAAGTTGTATACGTTAGAGAAAGAAAAACATATTTAAGTTGTCTACGTTTGAGAAATAAAAACATATTTAAGTTGTCTACGTTTGAGAAATAAAAACATATTTAAGTTGTCTACGTTTGAGAAAGAAAAACATATTTAAGTTGTGTACGTTAGAGAAAGAAAAACGTGTTTATGTTGTGTACGTTAGAGAAATAAAAACATATTTAAGTTGTATACGTTAGAGAAAGAAAAACATATTTATGTTGTGTACGTTAGAGAAATAAAAACATATTTAAGTTGTGTACGTTAGAGAAAGAAAAACGTATTTATGTTGTCTACGTTTGAGAAAGAAAAACATATTTAAGTTGTCTACGTTTGAGAAATAAAAACATATTTAAGTTGTCTACGTTTGAGAAATAAAAACATATTTAAGTTGTCTACGTTTGAGAAAGAAAAACATATTTAAGTTGTCTACGTTTGAGAAATAAAAACATATTTAAGTTGTCTACGTTTGAGAAATAAAAACATATTTAAGTTGTCTACGTTTGAGAAAGAAAAACATATTTAAGTTGTGTACGTTAGAGAAAGAAAAACGTGTTTATGTTGTGTACGTTAGAGAAATAAAAACATATTTAAGTTGTATACGTTAGAGAAAGAAAAACATATTTATGTTGTGTACGTTAGAGAAATAAAAACATATTTAAGTTGTATACGTTAGAGAAAGAAAAACATATTTAAGTTGTCTACGTTTGAGAAATAAAAACATATTTAAGTTGTCTACGTTTGAGAAATAAAAACATATTTAAGTTGTCTACGTTTGAGAAAGAAAAACATATTTAAGTTGTGTACGTTAGAGAAAGAAAAACGTGTTTATGTTGTGTACGTTAGAGAAATAAAAACATATTTAAGTTGTATACGTTAGAGAAAGAAAAACATATTTATGTTGTGTACGTTAGAGAAATAAAAACATATTTAAGTTGTGTACGTTAGAGAAAGAAAAACGTATTTATGTTGTCTACGTTTGAGAAAGAAAAACATATTTAAGTTGTCTACGTTTGAGAAATAAAAACATATTTAAGTTGTCTACGTTTGAGAAATAAAAACATATTTAAGTTGTCTACGTTTGAGAAAGAAAAACATATTTAAGTTGTGTACGTTAGAGAAAGAAAAACGTGTTTATGTTGTGTACGTTAGAGAAATAAAAACATATTTAAGTTGTATACGTTAGAGAAAGAAAAACATATTTATGTTGTGTACGTTAGAGAAATAAAAACATATTTAAGTTGTGTACGTTAGAGAAAGAAAAACGTATTTATGTTGTCTACGTTAGAGAAAGAAAAACATATTTAAGTTGTCTACGTTTGAGAAAGAAAAACATATTTAAGTTGTCTACGTTTGAGAAATAAAAACATATTTAAGTTGTCTACGTTTGAGAAATAAAAACATATTTAAGTTGTCTACGTTTGAGAAAGAAAAACATATTTAAGTTGTGTACGTTAGAGAAAGAAAAACGTGTTTATGTTGTGTACGTTAGAGAAATAAAAACATATTTAAGTTGTATACGTTAGAGAAAGAAAAACATATTTATGTTGTGTACGTTAGAGAAATAAAAACATATTTAAGTTGTGTACGTTAGAGAAATAAAAACATATTTATGTTGTATACGTTAGAGAAAGAAAAACGTGTTTATGTTGTGTACGTTAGAGAAAGAAAAAATTATTTATGTTATGTACGTTAGAGAAAGAAAAACATATTTATGTTGTGTACGTTAGAGATATAAAAACATATTTAAGTTGTATACGTTAGAGAAAGAAAAACATATTTAAGTTGTGTACGTTAGAGAAATAAAAACATATTTAAGTTGTGTACGTTAGAGAAAGGAAAACATATTTATGTTGTGTACGTTAGAGAAGGAAAAACATATTTAGGTTGTGTACGTTAGAGAAAGAAAAACATATTTAGGTTGTGTACGTTAGAGAAAGAAAAACATATTTATGTTGTGTACGTTAGAGAAGGAAAAACATATTTATGTTGTGTAAGTTAGAAAAAGAAAAACATATTTAAGTTGTGTACGTTAGAGAAATAAAAACATATTTAAGTTGTATACGTTAGAGAAAGAAAAACATATTTAAGTTGTGTACGTTAGAGAAATAAAAACATATTTATGTTGTGTACGTTAGAGAAAGGAAAACATATTTATGTTGTGTACGTTAGAGAAAGAAAAACATATTTATGTTGTGTAAGTTAGAAAAAGAAAAACATATTTATGTTGGGTACGTTAGAGAAAGAAAAACATATTTAAGTTGTGTACGTTTGAGAAAGAAAAACATATTTAGGTTGTGTACGTTAGGGAAAGAAAAACATATTTATGTTGTGTTTTTTAGAGAAATAAAAATATATTTAAGTTGTGTACGTTTGAGAAAGAAAAACATATTTAGGTTGTGTACGTTAGAGAAAGAAAAATATATTTAAGTTGTATATGTTACAGAAAGAAAAATTCTAGTGCTAGAATGCTCAAATAATTCAAAATCATTAACATTGTAAATAAAATTTTCAATAGTTATAATACAATATAGAAGCAGACGACAATATATGTGTGAATTAACGAATACTGTGCAAAACCACCAAATGTCAATCAACACCAGATATCTGCCAGAATTCCAGATATCTGACAACTAATATGTTTATCCAGTCTAGGTTATAACGGTAATATTTCAATAATGGCTTCACCTGATAGGGCGACATAATTCGTTTTTTGCTGGTTCAAGATAAACTGCAAATAATGATACATGTGTTGAACTCCACTAGATGTAGCTTTTGTTGCTGAGCCTATTTGATGCAAGCTAACACTCCGGTGATATTGGATATTTTCTCTCTCTGTTTAGCTCAATAAATTCTTGTGCAACACAGGATTATCGCTTTTATCTACCTATAGGAAATAGGTTAGTGTAATATTTATTTTCATGAAAAAAAAGCGTTACCCCGTGAAAAAGAAAGTAATGTGTTTTATGGTATATAATTATGAAGTTTACTATTAAATGTTAATATGCTATTTTCACGTAGTATAGAGACAGTTATGTGAGGGGGAAAATCTACGAAGATCCTCTCTCTGAGTTAGAAATATAGTTTTTAGAATTATGTCAATCAGTCGCAGGTACAGACCTCTGGAGACGAAACAAGTTAATAGAAATAAAATCAGATTTGGTACTTAGACATTTTTAGAAACTTTTTTTTCGTTCTATTTTGGGGTAGCTGTCATAAAATATACACAGTTATAATTTCCAAAAATTGGCTCTAATGATTTTCATAAAATTATTATTATTACACCTTTTAGCATATTTCTAATTGAAAAATCGTTTCTGGAAATGCTTGAATTATAATTGTAAAAAAATTAGTGCCTGTAGTTCCTAAATGGTTAGAAATATAGAAATATAACCAAAAATAAAGAAAGTTTTAAAATAGTTCGTTTTATACAAAATGATGGTTCTTATTAAAAATTTACTAACCGGCCACCATATTGGAAAAATGACGGATGAAATATTTGGTAATTCAAATAGTTAAAAAAATGTGAGGGTTACTTTTTACAGTTTTTTGTAACTTTTATGCACACCTGTTTCAACACCTTGAATAGTACGTTAAAAAAAATGATGCGACTAAGTAAGTACCATGATGGCATCCATCAGCTTGTTTTTACTTATAATGATAACATGGTTTTACCACATCAACGACAAATTATTTCTATACATTCCAATATAAATCTAATAACAATAATAATTCAAAATAACCATATTTACAAAAACCAAATTTGTCCAGATATGTTATCCCCAAATAATTCTAAAACTATCCATTCCTTCAGTCAACGCATCAGTGTCACAATTTAATTATCAGTCTTGTATTCTAAAACTGATAAATAAATCTGTAAAAGGTTTTTAATTGGAAAAATGAATTATTTGATGCTGATCATTCGACGTGTAATAAATTCTAATTTGAGGGGAAAAAATTAAAATTAATTAAATTAACGTTTAAAATACAATACTTGATTGCTTGCTGTTTTCATTCGACGTGGTGTATATCACAAAACAATTTTTATACCGTAATTATAGATTAGTTTGTGACAGTTTCCGCTCTGGTAATTAGCAGGAAAAGAGGGAATATTAGTATTGTTTTTTAATTCTATATAATTGTGAATTTATACTATATACGAAATTATTGTCAACTGTATCAAATTAAGGAATTATTTTGATACCTTTTTTGCAGTTGTTGTTGTAATTAAATATAAGCTAATTGAGAATAAATTTGATAAGGAAACTTTCTAATTAAGGCCACCCAAAAATATACTTTAGCCAATATATTACAATGAGATTTATTTTTCATTTACCCAGCGTACAAATAAGTTTTTAACCTCAAAAAATGTCGAACTCCATTTTTAACTGACGTTCACAGTTCATTGCGTTAGGAAAAAGTGATATCGATATTCCACCCCTCTGTCGTAATTGTCCATAAGTAAACATGTCGGGGGCTATAAAAATTAAGATAGGAATATCAAATTTGTGTGCTCATACATTACCATGAAGAAAAATTCTAAATATAAATGACAAAAGGGCGACCATTTTAAACAGTTTTTACCTCATCACGTGTTTTTTTTTCAATTTATAAGAAACTAAAATAGACGAAAACATGAATTTTTCAATTCTGCATGTAATAATAACAACCTCAACTCTCTATTCAGAAAAATAGAAAAGTTATTGTAAAAATTGTAATTTCAAAGCCCGACCTCCCAAAAAATGTTATACAGTATTTGAGAATCGCGTTAGGACTTTAACTTTTTTTTTTAAATATGGCAGTTTAACCCTAAAATGACTTTACTAAAATTGTAATATAGACTGTTACGAAGTTCAGAAACCAACCCTTCTGGATTAGAGCACTCAATCAACTAATGCAATTTACCATATCCTACAACGTCTAAATTTTAAATAGTTGTAGTTACAGTATTTGTTGTTCAATCTCTTTATTGTATATATTAAAAACAACATCAGCTGTTTTCATTGCTTTATATATGTTGCCATAGCAACTAGTTTACTCATTGTTGACTAATACAGGAATCCAGTAGGTTGTAAACTTTATTCCATCATTACTTTACCTTTACAAACACGCATCGCATTGATTTAGTGTTACTGTGAACGGTGTTTATCAACCAAGTATCCGCAATGGTTTGAGGTACAGTACAGTCTCATATAAAATGATTGTTAGTAAGTTTGAATTCACCTTGTCCATTGGTAACATCAAGAGATTGTGAATATCTTAAAGAGAAGGTCTGTTGAAGAACTGAAAGAAGCATTGATTCAAAACGTAGCTGATATAAATAATGTTAATCACGTAAAGAAATGCATAGAGTACAGACTACAGCTGTTTCTCCAGGAAGAAAATGGCGGCCACTTTGAACACCTGTCTTAATAACCGTAACAAGTTATTTAGCTTAATTTAAAAGATTTTTTATTCAATCCTGTTTAATCCCAAAGGAATTAATTACTTTATTTTGTTGTATGTTAAAAAATAAATAAACTGTCGCTCAATTAAAGTTTTAATTTACTTTTAAAATATCCGGTACATAAAGTACAATAATATTAAGACGACGAGCTGTAAGTAAAACATCCTTATGACATTAAAGCGAGTACAGGCTGTTATCATGTATCTGGAACAGTGCTGTGACATTACCATAACAAGATATAGTGCAATTTTTGTCTAGAGGAGTAAAACCGGCCACCCTATGCCTTCTCATATTCCCTAGCATTATGTATTGTTATTTATAAAGTATTGTATGTCATAGTGCAGAAATATAGATTATACATTTAAATGAAGAGACAACTTATTGTTTGTAATACTTCGACTCAGCTCTAGTCTTTTATATAAAATCATAACTTTTTTAACGAATTGAAGGGCAATATTATGGTACTTACCCAGTTCCATACAATTTATTTCAATTCTTCTAAATTTAATCCACAAAAATTCGTTTCTTGTATTTGTAGGAAATGTTAAATTGTATTAGTAGATCAAGGAGTCTTATCCAGTAGGGTTAGCTTGTTTGTAACAGTTGTGAACCTTGTAATTGTGTTTATCACTACTTTCAATGTCTGCTAGGACCTCATTAGTTGTGTTTATTAAAAAGAGTATCCATTCGCTTTGCTCGTCTCAGTGTCACAACCTTAGGCCTCTAAATTGTACATGCCTGAAATAGCTTCCACTTGCTATGCTCGTGTCTATTCCACCCTGATGTAACAATACGAATATCACCTTTTCTTGGGAGTTCAGGGTTGGAAAATACTTTTTCGACATTAACTTCTCATTTCTCACTGGAGAGAAGTGTGGTTGGTATCAATATATCGAGAATTTAAATTGATAAATGGTTATCCTTTTTAATATGATATAAATTATACGAACAACAAAGTGTTTAAAATAAACGCTACTTTATGATTTCAAATTCGGTTTTTCTGAAGTTCAATAAGGGTTTCATGATCCCAATAGGTTCTCCTTAACTGAATTTCATGTTCCTATCTTAAATTTGATGGCCACTATCGTTGTTACATACAGGGTATGTCAAATTTTCGGTTTCTTTAAGCCATGGAACTTGAAGATCTGTCAAAATACGGACGGGCGCATCCGAATTCAGCAACTTTTTTTATGATCGTAAAGGGTTAAGAAGGGTACACTAATCCCAACATCCGAACTGAGCAACTTGCCCCTCAGGTAGACAAGCGGAGGGCTAGTATCCATAAATAATTAGGAATACGCTGTATGTTACCAGCAGCACGTGGTAACCTAACCTAACCTAATCTAAACTAACCTAACCTAACCTAACCTAACCTAACCTAACCTAACCTAATCTAAACTAAACTAACCTAACCTAACCTCACCTTAACCTGATTCTTTGACGTTGATAAGAATAAGTTTCTATGATAAGTGTTAAACAATTTCTTTACATTCTAAAATCTGTCAAGCGTGCGTCAAAGGTCTGCCGCTAGTTGCTCAGTTCGGATGTTGCTTATTACCTGACCAGGTAAAAGTTGCTCAGTTCGGACGAGCCGATACGGACTACAAAACACACCCTATATTATTTAAAAAAAATTGAGCTTGACTTGTGAGATAATATTAGATAGAATAAAACTCGAACACCAGATCTCACAAAAATTACGTTTACTTAAACAAACGCGTTTCAAAGACAAAGTCGCCATCCTCAGTGATAGATGAGCTCCAATAACTAAACTATAACTCACGAGTTATAACTATGTTACAATTGAGTTATTGTAGCTCATGCATCACTGAGGATGAAGACTTTGTCGTTGAAACGCGTTTGATTTATTAAACGTAATTTTTGTGAGATCTTGTTTAGAGTTTTACACCCTATAATTGAGAAGCAAAATAACTTAAACTATTCCATTAACATAGTTGACAATAGTCAGACTAGATAGACGCACTAAGATATTATCACGACGCTGTTAATAGACACTTTTATTATTTAGAAATTGAATGTCATCGGGTGTTATAACCACACCTCACAAGGAGTATTTTCTACAAAACATTTTGACACAATCTTCATAACCACCGAGGACGTTTACGTTGCAAAATTTCAACGTATTATGAATTAGATATCCTCTCTCGTTTTAAAATGTGTTTGCCAATCTTTTTCTATACAATTTATAAACACGTTGGTTTATATTATCTTATTAAAACCAGTTATTATTTTACATTTCAGTTAGAATTAAGGAGATCTTATATGCCATGTTAAAATTTTCATTTTCTGGTACACTTTTCTCATAAACTGTTCGCCATATTTTTATAAAATTTTTACGTTGATTTATTTTAATTGTATTCATAACTTTAATAAGAAATATACATGTATTTGGGTTGTCTAGTTTCATTTAATAATCAGTTAGTTTAATAAACGTTTTTATTTGATAAAATAATGTTTATAAATTTGTTTTATGGTTAGTCCAATACTAAAGCTAGATGTTAAAATATCAAGAAAATTGTTTTAGTTGTTTAGTAATAATGTTACCGGAGAATGAAAAAAATAAACTTTCGCAAAATTCAATTTATTCTAAAATCTACACGATAATGAGGTGATGTTGTTTTACTGTCCATTAGTGAGTTTCATAACAATAAAGCCATCAAATTTAATTTTGTTTTTTTCCCTTCTTTTTTTACAATATAAAATACTAAAACTGTTTTTAGTTACAAAAAAAAACCTAAAAAAATACTATATTAAAATTTACATTGGAATGTATAGAAACATGATGAAAATTTCATTAAATTTTTTGTAATAGTTATCAAGATTGTGCACCAATGTTCACAAAAATTCAATTTTTACGAAATAGCAATTAATGTTTTATAAAGAAAATGACATTTAAATACTTGGGTTGTTTTGACCATAATTGAATTTAACAAGTGTATCTTTTGAATTTAGATGATTGTAAATATTTTAAATAGGTTAACACAAAATCAAATTATATTACTTGGATGTGAATGTCCATTTAATTATGAAGTTTAAATTTGAATAACTGCAAAACACACACAACAAACGATTGTTATTCTTCCTTTTTTAAAAAGAGATAAGCACGTACGCTCTTTCTATTTTATTGCGACAAATTACGATAAGAAAAACTTTAAAGATTACAATTTCAAACTTTATGTGAATTATTTCTTTTCATTTTCACAAAGTTTATGAAATATAACCGTAAGCTCGAACAAGGGAGAGGAATTCTTATTACACGAGACCAACAAAAATGTCGTAAAAAGAGGAATAAACTGAAAACATGAATAGTAGTGTATAAAGGAGAGTAAGATAATTTGTAATAACATACGGTGGATTACAATTGTACCTCTTATACACTTCATGTAGAAACACTGTAAGGAAGAGAATGTAGGCGGAGTGGGATTTGACATGTCAAGGTTTTGATTAAGTTTCTATGTTTTAGACAAAAACAAGAAAGCAGGAAGAAACAAGCTATACATATAATTAATGGAAAAAAAATAAAACGGAAGCACAAAAACATAAAACAAAACCTGTATTAATAATAAAGTTACAGAGCCAATAATAATAATTATGGTGAGCCCAGAGGTTGGGTTGATGTTTAATTAAGGGAAATTGTTTATCACATTTACGGAAAAACTTATTTAATGACGATTACATTTATTTGTGTTTTGATAGATTTTTTATATTTATATTTAGGTCAAAACCATAAGTCGTGTAAGGTTCAACATGGTGTAAGCTTACAAACTGTATTAGTCTTGTGCTTTATAATTTCTAAAAAATAAAACTAATTAACGATCAATATCATGGTACTTATTCAGCCAATCATATTTTAACGCGCAAAAGTTGGTGTCTTGGTCCTTGAAGGAAATGATAAATTGTATTGATAGATCAAAGAGTCTGCATTGAAGTTGGTTTAAAACAGTTTTATAAACTTTGTAATTTTATAAATCACTGCTTTCTGTAATCCTAACGGTTTCGTTTATATATATATATATATATATATATATATATATATATATATATATATATATATATATAAGCTGTACATATGTGAAGAAATCTCCTCTGGGTACAATCTGCCTGTTCTTGACTAACATCTTTTCTTAATAGGTCAGAGTAATAAATTATATTTTAGACAATAACTTTGCTGTTTCTCAAAGTGTGAAGATCTGTCAAAAACAGATCGATTTATGTAAATAACACATTTCCTCTAAATTTAGCTCCCACGCCATATTTTATAGTACGATTTAAAAAGAAAATTCCCCCCTTTTTTAAATGGTAAAAGCTCTCGTTCATTATTGCTTTATAAAATAAGAGGAGAAGAAGAAATAAATAAAGACTCCTAGTTCTGGAGTACTCTAATAGCATCAGAGTTGCCAGCTAGGAGGCCCCTGGTTTGCCACGTTCATGGTTACTATAGAGGAGCTCTCCGAGGGTATTTCAATTACAAAAAAAAGAAAGAAAAAAAGTTTTTCATACAACCTTGTGATCTTAAAAATTATCAATAAATTAAAATAAACAATATTAATTATACTGTATACAGAGTGTCTCAATAAGAGGTCGCTATTTTTGAATTAATATGCCTGACATATGGAACACTACAACTTTGACTCTTCACTGTTATGTTATAAAGATAACATGGACTGGCCTCCAAGATCCCCAGATTTGACTATTTGCGATTTTTTCCTATGGGGCTTTTTGAAAGAAAAAGTTTATTCTCGCCCTACATGTATTTCTCGCCTTACATCTATAGTTAATTTCTAAAAGATGATTTAACTTCAGGAATTTTTCAAAAGTGCCTATTATATTTTTCTTTGCTATCATTACATAGCTATTGATGAACATCGAATTGAATAAATATCAAATGTGGATTATTAATAATTTATTACTGTTATTTTTTCTTTATTAGGTGTTACACATTCTGCAAATTAATAATTTGTAATGGTTATGCATATAAAATCATTTGGTGAAAGCGTACCGTTATTTCGTTATTCCGCCTTTTTTTATGATTGACCATAAAATATTAAAACTCAAAGGTGCTCCTTTTATATATCTGTTTAACATAATAATTGTAAAGCGTCAAGTCCAGCATAATAATTAAAATAAACAGACCTCTTTGTGGTACACACAGTATTAATATTTGATCATTTTATTATGTATATTATATAATACCGTATTTTCAAACTGTGTTCAGATTGAGTTAAAATAATAGAGGCTCAGGAAATTAATGTTTTATCAGACTGTCCAATAAAAACATTTAAAAGGCTGACATTTATTCCAAACTCTGATTTGTTCTTATTGGCTCTTCTTGAGTGACGTGTGGATAAAAGAATTAAATTGGTTCCATGATTTTGTCAATACATTTTTATTTTAATTATGGAATATATATTTTTAATCTGGGAATATGTGTCCTCCTGATACCTTACTTTTTATTATGTTTTAAATTATTGGGTGTTCCAGGAATAACTGAATATTAATATTTAGTGCGTAGTATTAATAATTTTTAATTAAATAGGTAATTGCACAAGTTGTAGTGAGAAAAATGACCAATATGTAGAATTTATGTAAATAATGAAATGAGGATGGATGTTTAAAATATGCTCCATTTACATCTGAAAATAACACAATTACATATTTAAAATTTTTGAATTACGTTTGGGAGAACCGGTATTAATAACAAGAAAACTATATTTATCGGAAAAAATAAATTTTAATAATTTCCCCCCAAAAATGTGGTATTCCATATAATTTTCACATATTTCTACTGCTACTAAAGAATATAATATTCCAAATATAAAAAAGTGTATACTTTACAGTCTCCCCACTCACTTCGCTCTTGAATGCGTCTCAGCCCAGTCGGGCCTCAAAGTTGTACATATGTAAAGGAGCTTCCACCAGTGACTTGACCCGGGATCTCAAAATTACTCTTTTATCAATAACTTAGCTTAAATCAGTTGTGATTGGCACTTGTGCTTATTGTGAATTAGAAGGAAAATTTTACAATAAGCAACTTTGATAATAAATTATAGTAAAATACAATGGATTTTATATTTAAGCTAAATTTGGGTATTGTAGACAATGTCAAGAAATTATGTTATCACTTTTTTGACAATAATTCAGTTATCCTTTGAACTGTAAAAATACTAAAACTTTTTTGTTTGTTATTCAAAAAGGAAAATTTGATTCTTTCGTAAATATTTATGAAGTTAACGGTTTACGAGATAACCAAAATTAAAAAATTTATACCCCAGCAATTTTTAAAAATACAAAAGAAAGTCGTGGTTTTACGTACTTTGATAAAAGGTCATATAAAAAGTATATGCACAAAAGTTTGACTTGATATGTTATTTATTAGACTACTAAAAATAAATAAAAAATTTGTACAAAAAACAAAATGGTGGACAGACAACTAACGTTGTTTCAAACAAATGAACTCTCGTTCTGTATTTACTTCAATCCCAGTATAAAGTACCTGAGGAGATTTCCGAAACGCCCTGTACATGTCGGACTTTATAAAAGTAGATTACCCCCACATTTGTTAACGTTTAAAAAAAACCGTTTAAACATGTTTAGGTGCATTACTAGAAAACCGTATAAAAGATGTTTAGGTGCATTACTAGAAAAAAATAATTCTTTAAAATCTTGTAAATTAATTGTTAACAGCTTAGTTGAAAAATCTACCAAACTATCACAGTAAATCTAAGAATGCACTTCATGTGAATTTCCTTGTGTTTACAATTCGTTCAAACATAACCCCTGCATGACGGCATTGCCAATGTCTTTCTGATAAATCCATGTAAATACATAAGGTTGATAAATCTGTTTGATTTATTTGAAAAATGTAGTCACTATTATGTCCTGACATCAATATCGAGGAGTGCCAGGATTCCCAATTATTCTTATCTGACAGTTTGGATGAAGGGTTGTCAGTATGCAATGGTACATTTTGTAATATTTCAGATCCAATCAGTTAACAGTACATGTTAGAGACGAGCTTCACAAATTATGATCAACGTAAACATGGACTGAATGCAATTAAACAAATAAAAACTACAACATTTTTATTGTTTTATTTAATTATTACGTGATAAAAACGGAGACTATTTAATGAAATGTATTTACAAATTTCCTTAAATACGTAAAACCATAATATTTACCTTTTTTAATTCTAATTTTAAACGTTACGTCTAGGGAACTAAATAGACATTTATTGCTAATTTAAATAAATTTTAAATAAAAACTCTGTAGACTGAATTTTCATTAGTCAGAATTTGCAAAAATTAAATATTTTACTAATAATTCTGATTTAATTTGTGAGTTATTTAGGTGTAATTTTTTTTTTGGTTTTTTGTAGTAATTACTTCCTTATTTATTACCAGATATGATAAATCGTTGTGTAATTAATCCACAATAACATGTATACAATTATCTACAGCTAGAGGTTTAAAAAAAAAAAACAACTCTAATCTATTTTGTGCAAGACATTTGTATTTCTGTCGACTATATGATAAATTATATCCTGTTATGTTGAGTTTTGCGTCCCTTAGTTTTGAGTTCAGTTTATGATACTAGAAATTTTGTAGAGTTAAGACAATTGCTTTTTTTGTCGATTTTGTGATTCGTTTGGAACACTTGTTTTTACATAAATTTAGTGATACTTGCTTTTGTGTTGGGTTAAGGCATTTCCTTTTGAACCAAGTTTGTGACACTTTCTTTTCTGACACCTGCATATGTTTGTACCAAGTTTGTGTTAATTGATTTTGTAGGATGTTTGTTATAATTTGTTTTGTAGAGTTATAGATATTTGCTTTTGTTTCGAGCTTTTAATATTCAATTTCGCCTCGTGTTTGTTATAGTTGCTTTTGTTTCGCGTTATACGAGTTGTTTTCTTGACGAGTATTAAAGGCTTGATTTTGTTTCGAGTTACATCAATTACTTTTGTACCGAGTTTGTGGCACAAATTTATGGTCAGTACCCGTAAAAGTAAATTAAATTTATTAATATTATTTTTACGTCAAATCAAACAAACCAGTCTGTCCACGATGTTGTTTCATTTAATAATCTAATTTTGTGTTTCATTCTCATGACATCATTCCTCATTTATCTCCACTACATATACAACAGAGTGCAAACGACAGACGGGCTGGGGTCAAACAGACAAGAGACAAAATCACGTATTAGACTAAGGACACATCAAAAAGGATATACCGGCAAAAATACATCCATTTTTGTCCACATAAGTTAACCCTACAAATGTGTGAAAATTAAATCTGTTTTTGTTATTAGAGGATGTAAAAGCAAACTATTGAGAAAATAGAATACATATTAATATTCTAATACGATATACTAAAGTAGAAATCAATAAGAGAGAGCAATTGTTAAATACTTAATTGATGAATTATTTTTATCCATAACAAGACGAAGTCATTGTTACACGAAGTAAAGGGAGTGGAAGGATGTACTCATTACTGAATCACTTTGGGAAAGGCAATAAAGAAGAAGAAGGACAGGACAGGCATTGTGGTGGAGCTCAACAAACTGATTAGGTTCCCTGCTTTCATCTCCCCGGACAATGTTGTCTGGACAGTGGATTTCTTAACATATTGTTGCCAGCTTTGGAACGCAATACTCACCCCATATTTCAGTAAATAGGCTTGTATGTCACAAGATATAGACAACGACAGAGTATTGGGTTATTAAACATTCTTGACTGGGTAGGAGGGGGAGGGGGTTACTTTATGAAATTCACTACAATATTTCTTAGATTGAATGCAATTTAATTTTGTAACTTTTTTTAGACATACTGTACCTTATTTCAAAATTTATAAAAGCACAGTCAATGCAATTGAAAGCTGTAAGATGTTTGGTTTTCCAGGAAATTTAAATGCTATGTATACAGAGTGTCTAAAAAAATAAGTTAAATAACATATAGTCAAATTCCGCTTTATTATCCATCCATCCGCCTTTTTTGTTTTCACATAAAGCATAGGGTTGATAAATAGATTATGTATTTGGTTCAGAGTTTTTATATGCAGTTTAAAATTGACGGACGTTTGAATTTTCTAAATAACTATCGGTTTTGGAAATAAAACGATATATATTTTGAAATTTATAAAAATAAAGTCATTGTGTTTGGTACACTTTTAAAACGTAAAAAAAAAAAAAAAAAAAAAATTAGAAATATAATGATTGTATGGAAACCATTAATAATTTTATTACAGTTTCAACGAATGGAGTAGATAAAAAATGACAAATATCAGCCTAATCCAACCTAACCTAACCTACCCTTACTTAATAATCGTTTCCATACAATCATTATTTATATTGAAATTCTTTTTTTAATAGTTAATTTCATTCAAATTACGACCGTAATGCAAATTATTCACAACCTAATGTAACCTTACCTAACCTAAACTAACCTAAGCTGACATAGCCATCACTATTAATGGTTTCCATTCAATCATTATTTTTCCTAAAATTCTTTTTTTTTACTAAATTTTATTCAAATTACGACCGTAGTGCAAATTATTCACATAAAATACTTAACCTAATGTAACCTAACCTAACCTAAACTAACCTAAGCTGACATAGCCATAACTATTAATGGTTTCCATACAATCATTATTTTTCTTAAAATTCTTTTTTTATTAAATTTTATTCAAATTATGACTGTAAGTCAAATTATTCACTTAAAATACCTAACCGAACGTAACATAACCTAATCTAACCTAAATTAATGAAAAATTAATGCACCCTAATTATTACTGTGACGCACAAGTATAGACCAACTTACTACTAGTTCCTCTTAAATAAATATTTACAAATACAAAATAGTTAATAGGTCGTTAATATACCTTTGATGTAAGTAGACAACATTTAATTTTATTTCTAAATTGAATTAAATTCTTAAGTAAATTCTTGATTGTATATTATTAAAACTTAATAAATTAATGACAACTATTTTTCTTTGCCGAAACATTAATCGCTATCAAAAACATACAAAATTAAATTTTATTATCATTTAAATTTGCCTACATAATAAATAAATAATTATAGTCATAAATTGTATATATACATATTATATCTATAAGATTTCACTAAAAGTAGAACATATAACATAAAACGTTTCACCTACTACATAGTAAATATAAATAAATTTGTCTGTATATACGGGATTATTGATAGAAATAAAAGTATTTCAGTTGTTTAACTTGGAAAGTATTTGATATATTTAAAAAAAGTCATATAGCAACTCTCCTAAACTTTTGTTGTTGTCTTATTTGAGGGGTTTCAAATATTGATACAATCAGCCATTTTTAAATATGGCGACCAATTAAAAATTTATATAAAAATATATATTTTAAATGATGGATTTAAATTCTACACTCTTAAGATTTTTTAAATCATTTTTTTGTATTTTCGATCCAACTTTTTTAAGAACTACAGAGACTCAAAGCAGCGAAAACCAAGATTTTATGCATTTTCAGAGGTCTATTTTTTGTACTTAAAGCAGTTGAACTCTATCTTCTAAAGAGAAAAGCATGCTCATGCACGGTCGGACAAGAAATACCAAATCTTGTTTATATTCACCCCAATTTTAAAAACAACTCTGGAATTGTCATACAGTTTACTAACAAATGTTTTTCATGTAAATTTTAGCAAATGGTTAGTTTTAGTGTTGTTCCAATTTAACCCTTATGGATGGTAGCCATTTTGAAAAGAGTTGGGTTATTTATTAACATACTAATTGAAACTGAAAATAGCAACAATGCACCTAACTTTGGTTTCACTGTGTAGAGGTGTTTTTTTTATTATTTTTAAACACGTACAAACGGAAAATGAAAAGAGATAATAATGTCTTGGTTGTAATAAGTGTTTGGCTCATTTTATCCAAGGAATAAAACCCCAAAGTTTGTATTGATAATACAGGAACACCCTGTATGTATACGAAGTAAACATCAACGTGTGAAATTATTAGTTTTTTGACGTTGGTGTATTGATAATTTCAGTTGTCGGAGAACCTTTAAAGAGAATGCAGTAGTTTTAATTCAACATGAAGGCCTTTTATGAAATAAATTTTGACATAATTGACAATATTTTTATTCTAATTAAACGTACACTGAATCAAACAGAATTAGGATTTACACTTTCATGAGGTCTGGCCTGGATAATACACCACATCACGGTAAACATATAGCCTATATACATACTCCATCAACCCCCATCTGACCCTATGTGCCCGCTTTCTGAGTCTACAAACATATTAGCCGACAATATTAACACATTCTTTATGTTTGTAATCCAGAAAATTGTTACAATACTTTATGTGTTTTAGGTTTTTAATAATAGTGAAGATTTTGTTATAGCTCTAACTTTCTTGAACGAAATTTTCGAATTAATTATCAGTGTTATCGTGAATTTAGGATAGGCTACATTTAAGTATATTTACCCATTCACTATTTAGACTAAAGTAAATAAATGCTTATATTCAATAGGCCCTATAGTGTAATGTAAAGAGCCGGACACATGTTTGTATCATCAGCTGTTCTTACCAATGCAAAAGGTTAGATTAGATTTACTTAAATTACCAATAGTTAGATTAAAGTATGTATGAAATAAATTATCACCTTGCGTATTTATATTGTTCAGAAAGGCAAAGATTTGAAATTATTATAGTTATAGTTCACCAGATGTTCTTAACATTGTAAAAGGTTAGTATACAATAGGCTGTTACATTTAATTATATTTATCCAATCGTTAGACTAAAGTATTGAAAAAATAAATAATCATCCAGTATAGTTTAATCTGAACACTTGAAATTATTGTGACAGACAACCAGATGTTCTCAACGCAAACAGTTAGGTTATTTTGAAATTTTTTATGTTAGGTAAGTAATGTTAGGTTAAGTTGGAATAGGTTAGAATAAAGAAGGTTAGGTTAGGTTGCATATTAAATCTTTATTTCAACTAAGATCTCCAAGAAAATAATATTATAGTATGTAACCTAATATGTTGCGAACATATAAGGGAATCTAACCTAACCTAATATGTTGCGAACATATAAGGGAACCTAACCTAACCTAATCTAACCTAAACGAGCAAGTTTATAAAAAAATACCCAACAATATATTTTTTGGGTATTTTTTACCCAAAAAAAATACCCGAATACCTGAATATTTGGAGTACAGTGTAAAAAAGTCACACAAATTACGAGTTTTAAAGTGAGCTGCCTTGATATAAAAAGACAGTTATTTTTTATAGTTTGAAAATCCAGTTTCCAGGGAGGGAGGGAGGGAGGGAGGGAGGGAGAGATAGAGAGAGAGAGAGAGAGAGAGAGAGAGAGAGAGAGAGAGAGAGAGAGAGAGAGAGAGAGAGAGAGAGAGAGAGAGAGAGAGAGAGAGAGAGAGAGAGAGAGAGAGAGAGAGAGAGAGAGAGAGAGAGAGAGAGAGAGAGAGAGAGAGAGAGAGAGGGAGAGCGTTATAGGTTTAAATTCCGTTTATTCGCGAACACATCTTGATACGATATCAAAATTGGTAAATCTAAGTATCATTGCTGCATATAGTTTGTTTCGAAATCATCTGTCATCGAAATAACAATGCATGTGTTGAATTTACGATAAAAATTAACCTAAAGATAGACTGTGTATTTAAAACTAGACCTTATATACAGTGTTGTAAAATTGTGTTTCCAAATTTCAGGAGGTTGTTTCCTACATCAAACTAAGAAAAAGTTCCAAACACATCTCCGGAATTTCTTAGTTTTCCGACATTTATTTCATTTCAACAAATATCTCCAAAACCGTTCGACAGATTTAATTGAAGTTTGACTTGACACATAAAAAGATAAAGAACTGTTTACAAAAATAAGCAACCTAATCCAATAACCCGTTAAAAAATGACAGCTGTTTAAATTTCTCAAAAATATCCCGTTTTTGAGTTACATAGATTAATAAATTGATCAGTCGACATTTTTTAAACGGGTTATTGGATTAGGTTAGTTTTTTTTTTTTTCAAAATAGTACTTTACCATGCCAAGTTGCAATTCAATCCGTTAAACCGTTCTGAAGATAAAAATTATTTTGTGAAGAAATCAAAATGGCTGATATCTGGAAACAGATAATTCCGGACATATTTTATAGATAGGTTTATGGGAAACTACGTCTTGTAGTTTGGAAACTAATTTTCGCAATACTCTGTGTAAAATCTGCATATATAATAATTTTCTAAAATCTCATTTAGGAAATTTTGAGTTGTGAATTCTATTTAAGGAAGCAATCAAAAGTTGCACAAGTTGGAAGACACAAGAGGTTTAAATAGACTGACTGACAAGTAGATAAGGCGGGCAGTAAAGATTTTAAGCGCCGGGATTTAATATAAGTAGGCTACCCACCCATTCTGTAGGTGGGCTTCGGATACAATCTTAACAAAGGCAAAAGTTTGTTTACTTATTCATAGGGATTACATCTAGTTTGTAAGACGTTAAAACAAGGATTACATCCTCTAATGGTGAAATTACTGCTTCATTTCAACAAAATACTGTTGATGTAAACCAAAATTATAAAAACTCTCATTATGTTAGGCTTTGGAGCTAATGAGACATTAAATAGAGCACGACTTCTGAGTCATTATCTGTTTATTAATTACGTTTGTAATATATCTCGGGCAGGTTTTACGACAGTTATTATAAAGTAGAACGGTCAGAAATAATAATCTGCTGGATATTACGAGCTTGCTTGATTAGAATACATAATACTTGCCACGAAGCTGATGTGATAAAACTTTTTTTTTGTTTTTATCGTTATTGTGTCTAATTACGTTTCACGACATCGGTATTAATTTAGAATAATCTTAACAAACAATTATGAGATCTTTACCTAAAGTTAACTGATTTAATTTTCCATACTACACTAATTGGATGGGGGGGGGGGAGTAAAATTGAGTTCAGCGTCGATTACTTCTCTCAGATTAGTCAAGCGAACATAAAAAAAAAAAAAAAAAACTGTTTAGTTTTCTGATTTCAAATATTAATAAGCAATTATTTAATTATAAAATCTCAAATACATTTGTCCCGCCATTTTTGGTAGTGTCATCCAAACGTTATTTCGTGAGCGTCATTGCCTTCATCTTTTTATACATTTTAATTTGAAATGTCACATGATGGGAGTTTCCATTTAAACATTTTGAGTCCCCTCACTAAATTCCCAATTTTAGTGAGTGGGGCAACATTTCAAACTATCATAAAAGAAACTTCAGGTGACATGTTAACAACCCCAAAATATTTTGACCCCTATTTGTATTCATTAAAAAAGGTTGGAGGAGGGAGCTTATTAACACAATGTATGTGAATTAGCCTCCAATTAATTATTATACCCCTATCGGTGACTTGGCTTTGTCTGATCTCATAACTGTACGAATATCACATTTTTGGGAAAATTTAAGATTTCACATTATATTTTTAACAATAATTACTCTATTTGTCATCGTTGATAGATGCGGGTTGGTAGCATTAAGTCCAGAATTTAAATGTGAAAATTTGTATCTAATTTAGAACTAATATAATACGACATTTATACATAAAAATAGTTTAAAATAATATTGTCAATAAAACTTGTTAGACGTTCAGTGGGTTCTAAATAGCACACTATATTCTCCTATACCAAACTATCTATATTAATCTTTGTTTACGTACAAACGACAACGATACAGAAAGGGTGGCTTTACTTATAAACGACAACGACACAGGAAGGACGACTTTACTTATAAACGACAACGACACAGGAAGGACGGCTTTACTTATAAACGACAACGACACAGGAAGGACGGATTTACTTATAAACGACAACGACACAGGAAGGACGGCTTTACTTATAAACGACAACACAGGAAGGACGGATTTACTTATAAACGACAACGACACAGGAAGGACGGCTTTACTTATAAACGACAACGACACAGGAAGGACGGCTTTACTTATAAACGACAACACAGGAAGGACGGATTTACTTATAAACGACAACGACACAGGAAGGACGGCTTTACTTATAAACGACAACGGCACAGGAAGGACGGCTTTACTTATAAACGACAACGACACAGGAAGGACGGCTTTACTTATAAACGACAACACAGGAAGGACGGATTTACTTATAAACGACAACACAGGAAGGACGGATTTACTTATAAACGACAACGACACAGGAAGGACGGCTTTACTTATAAACGACAACGACACAGGAAGGACGGCTTTACTTATAAACGACAACGACACAGGAAGTGTGGCTTTACTTATGAACGACAACGACACAGGAAGGACGGCTTTACTTATAAACGACAACACAGGAAGGACTGATTTACCTATAAACGACAACGACACAGGAAGGACGGCTTTACTTATAAACGACAACGACACAGGAAGGGCGGCTTTACTTATAAACGGCAACGACACAGGAAGGACGGCTTTACTTATAAACGACAACGACACAGGAAGGACGGATTTACTTATAAACGACAACGACACAGGAAGGACGGATTTACTTATAAACAACAACGACACAGGAAGGATGGCTTTACTTATAAACGACAACGACACAGGAAGGGTGGCTTTACTTATAAACGACAACGACACAGGAAGGACAGATTTACTTATAAACGGCAACGATACAGGAAGGATGGCTTTACTTATAAACGACAACGACACAGGAAGGACGGCTTTACTTATAAACGGCAACGACACAGGAAGGACGGCTTTACTTATAAACGACAACGACACAGGAAGGACGGATTTACTTATAAACGACAACGACACAGGAAGGACGGATTTACTTATAAACAACAACGACACAGGAAGGATGGCTTTACTTATAAACGACAACGACACAGGAAGGGTGGCTTTACTTATAAACGACAACGACACAGGAAGGACAGATTTACTTATAAACGGCAACGATACAGGAAGGATGGCTTTACTTATAAACAACAACGACACAGGAAGGATGGCTTTACTTATAAACAACAACACAGGAAGGACGGCTTTACTTATAAACAACAACGACACAGGAAGGATGGCTTTACTTATAAACGACAACGACACAGGAAGGATATCTTTACTTATAAACAACAACACAGGAAGGTCGGCTTTACTTATAAACAACAACGACACAGGAAGGATGGCTTTACTTTTAAACAACAACACAGGAAAGACGGCTTTACTTATAAACAACAACGACACAGGAAGGGTGGCTTTACTTATAAACGACAACGACACTGGAAGAGTGGCTTTACTTATAAACAACAACGACACAGGAAGGATGGCTTTACTTATAAACAACAACACAGGAAGGACGGCTTTACTTATAAACGACAACAACACAGGAAAGACAGATTTACTTATAAACGGCAACGATACAGGAAGGATGGCTTTACTTATAAACTACAACACAGGAAGGACGACACTACGTAAAAACTTATAATTAAAAATTATATTGTTTTGCGATATATAGGAGTTGTAACAATTCTGAACAAGTGAGCAATCAAAATAAGGGAAGAGTTAAGTGCGATTTGTTAAGTAAAGATAATTATAATAAATTTTTTGTCAATTCAAGTGTCTAGCATGAGAAAAGGGACTGTCAGAAAAAAAGTAAGTAGTTTCTAATCTAAACACTTGTAAGACAGATCTCGAGGGTTACAAAATATATCATATAGCAGATATTGTAATTACTAGATTTAACAAATTTTATTATTTAAAATTAACTAATATAGAATGTTAGCATATATAATTTTGTTTAAGTTAAGTAGAAAGTATCATGAGGAGGATTTTAGTTTATTATGTTGTACATGTTAAATGCAAATAGTATGGAATACTTTATGGATGGGATGTAATTGATACATTGGTCCCAGACTCTTAATGCTATAGTTACTAGATTGTTCTAGTAACCTGGTGTATTATTTCTAACCAGGATTTTTTTGGAGTCATCCCTCATGCCAAGCAAAGATTGACCTTTAAGGGTCTGGTGCATCCACCAAATTAAAAGCAGTCAATTCATTTCAAGACTATTAAAGCCCGTAAAATAACAAAATGATCTAACGAGTTCCTATGATTGAAATAGACTGAATAAAGACTTGGGTTGAGAAATTTTGTATCATGAAAGGTGCGTACTCCTAAATAGAGCACTCTAGTGAGGACGAAGTTCATTCAATTTGTTTTCATTTCAATTATTTAAAAACACAGTTTTAAACGTTCTTAACGTTTTAAGCAAAATTAACCTGTAAAACAATTTAGGTTACACAGAAAATGTTAATTGTTATTGTATTCATAATTTGTTAAAACATATTCCTGATCATTTTAAATATTCTGATTTCATTGTTCCACATCTAATCATACCTTCTGATCCATGTTACGTCCTTCGTACGTATTGAAATACGATAAAACTAGTTTTATAAAAATTATTCGAAATTCGTGGTTAGGTAAATAAAATTAATTCACAATAAACACGGAACAAGTAATTTTTTAACGCTTTTATTCAAAAAAACACTACCATAAGACGAAACAGATGAAAGAAAAAGGGGAGGGGTCAGTTTACACAAGCATAACAGATCATTCTCCAGCAATAATATAAATTTACGTTGTAATGGAGTGTTTGGGAGTCTTGCAGGGGTCTAACAAAAGAGACAATAGACATGACTCGAAAAGGGGTGGTATTCATAAACTGGCAGAACAAAAGCGCTATTATATTAAGCAGGGAGGGACACAGCACATACTTGGTTAAACGGCCACTGAAAGTTATTTTTTGGAAATTTGCCTCTATCCATTCACTGCTTAAGAATAATTATTTTAGTTGAACACAATATAAATTAGGTACTTGTTAAACACTAGGATTTTTGTTTAGTTTAAAAAGTAAATGCTTTGTTTTAGAATGACTTGTTTGAAAGTTTTGTTTGCATGGATGTGTTGAGTTCTAATTTACACATTTAGTCAACACATAAACATATACTTTACTTATCATTATTAATTAATTGTAATAATAAAGCCAGCCTTCAGTTAATGTTATAGTGCATTAGTTGGAAATATTTTTTTCCAAATGATAATCGTCAAGTTTATGTTGTACTACCTTCGAAAAAAAAATATGAATAAAATACTTTTATGAAAATAATTTTACTTACTCGAATTTGTGTAATAAAACCTACACTAATATTAATAAATAGCTGACACATTTTCTCAATACAATTTCACACAATTTGTGACTTCAAATATCAAACGGTCACTTAAAGATGAGATTTTCGGTGTGTAATTTGCCACTAAGAAGAGATATGTTACTTTTAATTTTTTTCTATAAAATCGTTAATAATTTTGATATAAAGTCTGCATTGATCAAGTAAAATTATGTAAGTTAAAATTACCGTTAGCCACTTTCACCTAGGTCATTGACGTGGTCCTACGTTGATAGACCGAACCACTGGAAGTAGGGTGGAGGGGTGAATATGACATTTTAGTTTTTAAGATTTCATATATTGTTAGTATTATTTCAGATCCCTCCGATGATGGTAACTTGGTTAACGAAATGTACATCAGGGAACTATAATAACATAAGGCAAATACATATTTTATTTGCGTGTGTGTTATTCTACCAAACTTGTGTTAGGGGTTTCAGTGTTTTTATAACATTAATAATTCGTTAATATATCGTGAGAAGTGTACCCCCTATGGTGGGAAGCGACAAAGGATAGCTCAGTTGGTAGAACATTGGCGCATAAAGCCAAAGATCCTGGGTTCAATTCCCAGTTTGGGTCGTATATTTTTCACTTGAAATACCGGTAATTACTTAATTTACAATACTAGTTGGTAAAAACGCATAAGTGTTAAAATCAATTAATTTAAAAATCAATTCCTATTAACGATTTCATTCTCCGTATTCAAAGATATTTGACAAAACATATTTTCATTTAAGACTTTACCAACAGCAATTGAAGCTACACGGTCCACCCTTCAATCCATTGCGAGTGCGAAACTTCCTTAACCCAGCTGATATACTCCTTTCAAATTCGTAATAACATTGAATCAATGCGATGTATGTTTATGAAGTTAAAGTCATGATGGAATAAAAATAAATAAATAAAATTAGAAACTACTACAAGTTTCCCATTTAGTTGATTCTTTTGTTTGAAATTCGTCAACTCGTTTCGAAAACTCGTTTCTATGGCAACAAATAACAACGAAAATAACAGCTGATACTATAATTAATCCCAATAATAATTTTTCTCATTGATTGAACAACATATAACTAAACAACAACAGCTGGCCTGATGATGCTGCCTGTGGCAGCGAAACATGTAGCCACAAGAAGGTAAAGTTAAAATTAAAATAAAGACTACATTTGACAGATACGAATAGTATATATAAAATAAAATATATGTAGTTCTAGAGCTGTTCAACAATGAATATAAACAACAACCATTTAAAATTTTACCTTATTCTATCAGGACATGAGTTATTTCCCTTCCTATGGATCCTAATAAGTTTAAATAATGTTTCAACTCAATTATTTTCTGAGATTATAACTTTAAAAGATTAAAGTACAGAAATATTAACTCAATTTTCAAAGTTAGAGAACTATTTCACTTTAGTTGTAGTCTCTTGAAATGAACACTAAGAGTTTAAGGGAAGTTTGTAACTTTGTTTACGAACATGTTGGTCACAATGTTCGATATCGCAGATCATGTACTTTAGAAAGTATCATCTGGCGATTCCTTTACGCGAATATTTTATAAAACAACGTAACTTAAGATAAAAATAAGAAGAAATTTAAATCAAAAGTTGAACAATCTATCTGAGAATAAAACAAGTGATTTAATTATTACATTTTTATCATAAATTTGTTTGTAATGATATCTAGTGTACGACGTCAGTTTTTGTATTTATTTGGAACGATTCCTCAACTGTGATTTTAATTTAGTGAAACTAGGATTATTACATAGGCTATTAAATGATAAATAGAACATTACATCCAATTTTGTGTATCTGATACAATTATTATGTTAAATAAAGTGGGTATAGGTCATATAAGTTTGTTTATTGACAATCAGTGATCCAAAGATCAGCGAACTGATAAGAGATCCACATAGTTACCAGTGTTTGTTGACACAACCAAGATTTAAAAGATTTTAATATTTTCTATAAAATAGTTTGTGATTATTTTAGTTATTGATGTATAATAACACAGTTATAATATGTATAGCCTGAAGTTATGACGAAACAGTTTCTTTAGTAAATATTGATTTGATTTTTCGTATACAGAGTGTCTCATAAGTAATCTGCCAAAGTATAGGAAATGGTTCTACGTGACAGGATGAAGATAACAATTAAGAATACACCCCCGCCCCCAACGCTTAGTTTGTCAAATATCCGCCATTTTGTTTTTTATAAGAACATTACAACTTTAGAAGTAAAAACCATATATAGTTCAGATTTTTTATACATATTTTGTATGATACGCTTTATAGTATGCCGAAAATATAGACTTTATTTCGTATTTTTCAAAATGGCAGCCGTTTAAATTATTGAATATGTCGAAAATCAACAACTTTACAAATTTGACAAGACGTAAGAAAGTTTTGATTTTAAATGAGAAACAAATCAATTCTCTATTTTTTCTGTAGGTCAAAGAATAACCGAGTTATTGACCGAAAAGCCGGAAAAAATATTTCTTGGTAGTTGTCTACAACACTAAACTGTTGACAAGGTTCTGAAAAACAACTGTTTTAAACAAACTTACAATACTGTGTATTGGGTACCCTTTGATCTACAAATACAATTTAACATTTCCTTCAATGTCTAATAAAACAACTTTGGACATTACATAAAGAGGATCTGTTTTGTGTTATGGGGATGGATAAGTACCTTGATGGCAAACATCAGCTAATTTGTTTTTTGTTTTTATCGACAGATTAAGATTCCATATTTTGGAGGGTCTGTGAATAATATATTAATTCGGAAATCAATTATTGAAAGTATTTCGTTCAGTGTTAACATGCATTCAGACATTTTACAATAATCAAATTATTATAGTCGAAATTCGTATATATTTTCAAACTCCTTTTGTTTTTAAGGGCAAAATACTTTCTGTATATACATAAAACGACTACTGAATAATCGTTAAGACAAAACTAATCGCAGTTTACACTATACTCGTATATCATCAACACTATTTAGTTCAGAAGTAAATACAATTAGTTATAAAGTCAGCAGTCCTGAATAGCTGTACTTCATCATAGTCCGACTTATTGCCATAACTTTACATAGCACAAGCCTATAATCACATTGAACTCATGATTTCTTGCCCTCAAGGTTGGTATTACATGAATGATATAAAGGCAAACTAAACTACTGAACTTAGTTAAACTTTAGGCTATATATTTAAATATATTGTACTCTAATGTACTGTTCTATAATTCGTTTGTGCATTTCAACTTCTGGCAGTGTTTAACTAAAAATAATATTGTATATTCAATAACAATAAAATATAACAGGCCTGACAAATCAACAATGGCTAAACTTTGATTAAGAGAGAAACGTATATTTAAATTAGAAAAAGACCGAATTTTTAACAAAAATTAAATAGACGCATGGGATATTTGCTATATTAACAAAAAACGTAAGGCAATTGTAAAAAATAAGAATAAGCAAAGTTCTATCTTGAAGTAAAATCAAATTTTACTTATTATACAGGGATATTAAATTAGTAATGTACTAGTTACATGGGTTACTAAATATATATGACGTAAATTTGAAAACGACCCATTTTGTTAATACGCCATTTTGTTTTGATTGACCATAAAAAATGAAACTAGATGGTACGTTTTTTAATCCATGTAACATAACTGTAAAGTATAACGTTGTGCAGTGTTTGGTATTCCCGCATAGTATTAAAAAATATCGCTCTCTTTTTCCGAGAGTAGGAATGAAAATTAGAAAACAAACAAGTCATATTGAAGCAAAGGTGATGATGAATAATACATATATTTGATTCGGTTTATATATTATTAACTTTAAAAAATGCTCTAGATCATATAAATATATGACATCAGCGTCAATTGTAGAAAATATTTCTGTAAATGGTTTGTTATTTAATACAAGTAAAACCCAATTTACGAATGTTCAAAGAAATTCAAAAGTAAAAATCCCTTGTCCTTTTTAGAAACTATTTCAAGTCCTTTTCAAAGTTTATTGTAATGGTTAAGATGTAGTGCCTTAAAAAAAGGATGAGATGAACATAAAATAAAGTCTTATTATAGCCCTTGAATATTATAATAGTGTCAGGTTAGAAAGAAAACAAGAATTGTTCAAGAAAGACCTGATAGAAGGGATGTAACACAAACGTTAGTGGAACAGTGCGTAGATCCAGCAAGGTAACCTCGGGATTGCCACGGATGTACTCAGTATAAGGGAGACCCTGAGGTTTTAATAGATAAAAACCCTCCTATTTATTCCTGCAAAATTTAACACAATTTGTTTATACGTCATGCTATTTCACATATTTTCCACTATAAGACTTATATGTATGTGTGCCTCGACCCATCTCAGATATTGTATTTATTTGAGGTTAATTCCGTAATCTGAAAACAATTTATGCCCCTTCAAAAAAAAGAAGAAAAAAAGGATTTAATTAATCATATTGAAATTCACTTAAGAAATAAGAAGTTAAAAGTTTATATTTGTTATAAAAACTATTATCTATCCTTCAACTTCAGAATTGTTCCCTATTTAAAAAATAAAAAAAACTGCTCGTTCGTGTAACGTTTATATTAAAGAATTCACGTTATTTTATAGTCCCCACTTTGTAGGCATAAGGTAACTTGTCTTTACAGATATTTACGGCATTCCTTAAATTAGATTCACAATATACGAGGCTTTCTAGCTATTATTAAGGACTTGTAAGCAGCCTAGAGAGGGGTAATCTTCTCAATGCAGCTTATCCTGCACCATTTTAAAGTAAATTATTATTATTAAATGTCGGCTATTTGTTTTTATTGAATTAAAAAATTGTCACATTAACCTAGAGGAAGTATTGTGATTGTTTAAAAAAAAATCAATGTATCTTTTTTGAGGTCCACCAATCTAAAAATAGATTTGAAATGAGGTTGGTCTATTTTTTGTCTTCCTATTTAGTCTCTCTTAACCAACTATTGATCGTCATCGATCCTGTGGTTATTAGATTATTAGCTAGGGATCATAATTATATATTTTTATCTTTATTTGATTAGAATCTAATGATAAATGCGAGATTATTTTGACATTCAATAATAAATACCGTCCAACTCTTGATCGTCATGGATCATGTGGTTATTAGACTATTAACTAGGGATCTTATTATATATTTTTATTATTATTTGATTAGAATCTAATGATAAATGCGAGATTATTTTGACATTAAATGATAAATGTCGTCAGTACGAGTTTGAATTACTAAACGCCCTAAACGTAACGACATATTTTAATCAAATTTCGCATAAGGGTGTATAATTATAATTTTTTTCCCCTATTTCCACAAGTACTTTTATTGATATCATATTTTTCACCAGTTACAATCTTTTGGAAAAGTTGTTTACAAACAAAGGATTAGATTCGTTACTTAGATTTTTATCGACTTATAAAAACACATTGATGAGGCTATCAAGGTACCTACCCAACCCATTATAGAAGCAGAACCTCTAAATGTTTGTCCAATAGATAGTTTCTTGAGCCTTGTAGTAAGAGTTAATTTGAATTGATAGATCAAAGGGTTGTATCACTTTAATGTAAAAACGGTTGTCAAATCTGATTTCTGAAAATCTGAATTTTGTAAATCACTACATTATTGACCTTCGCTCGGCTAATGGGTGTAGTTGAATATGTATATTTAAAAAAAATCTCAACTCGCTTCGCTAGTGTTAATGTCTGCCTGTTGGATCTCGTAACGATATGAATATTAAATTATTTTGGAACTCAAAGATTGAAATTACATTTTGGACAATAAGTGTGCTATTTGTCATCGTAGAGATGTTGGGTTACACGCAGAATTGAAAATCTGCAAATTTATACGTACTTTGATGTTAGTTTAGGTTATGATAGGTTAGGTTAGTTTAGGTTAGGTTAGTTTAGGTTAGGGAAGGTTAGGTTAGGTTAGGTTAGGCTGCTACAAAGTAAATCATTGTTATTTTTGTAATTATATTCAAACATAGTGACAACGTTTGTCCAACGTAATTTAGTATTATTTTTCGCGAAGTTATATGGTAGGTTAGGTTAGGTTAGGTTAGGTTAAGTTAAGTTAAGTAGGTTAGGTTAGGCTGCTACAAAGTAAATCATTGTTATTTTTGTAATTATATTCAAACATAGTGACAACGTTTGTCCAACGTAATTTAGTATTATTTTTCGCGAAGTTATATGGTAGGTTAGGTTAGGTTAGGTTAGGTTAAGTTAAGTTAAGTAGGTTAGGTTAGGCTGCTACAAAGTAAATCTTTGTAATTATATTCAAACATAGTGACAACGTTTGTCCAACGTAATTTAGTATTATTTTTCGCGAAGTTATATGGTAGGTTAGGTTAGGTTAGGTTAGGTTAAGTTAAGTTAAGTAGGTTAGGTTAGGCTGCTACAAAGTAAATCTTTGTTATTTTTGTAATTATATTCAAACATTGTGACAACGTTTGTCCAACGTAATTTAGTATTATTTTTCGCGAAGTTATATGGTAGGTTAGGTTAGGTTAAGTTAAGTTAGGTTAGGTTAGGTTAGGCTGCTACAAAGTAAATCATTGTTATTTTTGTAATTATATTCAAACATAGTGACAACGTTTGTCCAACGCAATTTAGTATTATTTTTCGCCAAGTTATATGGTAGGTTAGGTTAGGTTAGGTTAGGTTAGGTTAAGTTAAGTTAAGTAGGTTAGGTTAGGCTGCTACAAAGTAAATCATTGTTATTTTTGTAATTATATTCAAACATAGTGACAACGTTTGTCCAACGCAATTTAGTATTATTTTTCGCGAAGTTATATGGTAGGTTAGGTTAGGTTAGGTTAGGTTAAGTTAAGTTAAGTAGGTTAGGTTAGGCTGCTACAAAGTAAATCTTTGTTATTTTTGTAATTATATTCAAACATTGTGACAACGTTTGTCCAACGTAATTTAGTATTATTTTTCGCGAAGTTATATGGTAGGTTAGGTTAGGTTAAGTTAAGTTAGGTTAGGTTAGGTTAGGCTGCTACAAAGTAAATCATTGTTATTTTTGTAATTATATTCAAACATAGTGACAACGTTTGTCCAACGCAATTTAGTATTATTTTTCGCCAAGTTATATGGTAGGTTAGGTTAGGTTAGGTTAGGTTAGGTTAAGTTAAGTTAAGTAGGTTAGGTTAGGCTGCTACAAAGTAAATCATTGTTATTTTTGTAATTATATTCAAACATAGTGACAACGTTTGTCCAACGCAATTTAGTATTATTTTTCGCCAAGTTATATGGTAGGTTAGGTTAGGTTAGGTTAGGTTAGGTTAAGTTAAGTTAAGTAGGTTAGGTTAGGCTGCTACAAAGTAAATCATTGTTATTTTTGTAAATATATTCAAACATAGTGACAACGTTTGTCCAACGCAATTTAGTATTATTTTTCGCCAAGTTATATGGTAGGTTAGGTTAGGTTAGGTTAGGTTTAGTTAAGTTAAGTAGGTTAGGTTAGGCTGCTACAAAGTAAATCATTGTTATTTTTGTAATTATATTCAAACATAGTGACAACGTTTGTCCAACGCAATTTAGTATTATTTTTCGCGAAGTTATATGGTAGGTTAGGTTAGGTTAAGTTAAGGTAAGTAGGTTAGGTTAGGCTGCTACAAAGTAAATCTTTGTTATTTTTGTAATTATATTCAAACATAGTGACAACGTTTGTCCAACGTAATTTAGTATTATTTTTCGCGAAGTTATATGGTAGGTTAGGTTAGGTTAGGTTAGGTTAAGTTAAGTTAAGTAGGTTAGGTTAGGCTCTTACAAAGTAAATCTTTGTTATTTTTGTAATTATATTCAAACATAGTGACAACGTTTGTCCAACGTAGTTTAGTATTATTTTTCGCGAAGTTATATGGTAGGTTAGGTTAGGTTAGGTTAGGTTAAGTTAAGTTAAGTTAAGTAGGTTAGGTTAGGCTGCTACAAAGTAAATCATTGTTATTTTTGTAATTATATTCAAACATAGTGACAACGTTTGTCCAACGCAATTTAGTATTATTTTTCGCCAAGTTATATTGTACTTTAAATCCTCTTCCATGTTATAAAAAAGTAAGTTATACATCCTATTTATATTTTACGAACCGAACTACATTTAAGAAATATCGTGAAATAAATCTACCTAAATATTATTACAACACTAACAAAATAATTAAAAAGAAATTATTCATTCTCTGTAAAACAACATAAAACTTCGAATATGTTTGACAAAAGTTCACAGTTTCCATCTATGTTCGTTTTATATATGTTGAATCCTAATAATTTATGCAAATGTAATATCACTAAATTTTACAGTTGGGAAGATTGGTGCTATTACCACTGGCAACCGGAGTCGTTTGTATACTGGTTGCCAGGCACTACAATACCGGTTGATTGAGGAATTATACAGTAGTTTTGGAAAAATATTCGCTGAAATGTCCAAACTATATGACCTAGTTTAACGAGATTCTAACTCGATAACATAATTTTAAAAGTCGCAGAAAGCCTATAATGTACGAAGTTATGTAATAAATGAAGCACAAACATTGCGCATACTGTCTCAGTTTAATTAAATATGGTAAAAACTTTTATTGTTTAGTAGCTGGAAAATAATATACACTGTGAGTCAAAAGTATGGATACACCCTGTTAAATTTTAAATGGATAAAGATAGAAAAATGAAAGTCAGGACACCTTTCTAGGAAATTAAAGTGAACGTTTTAGTCACTATTACAACTTTGCCCATTTCCCCAAAATGGGATTTTTTGGGGGCAGCTCAAAATTTTTAAATGTAAAGACCCATTAAGTGACACCTCATGTTAAAGTCCTTGATTAAAAAACAAGAACAGTGGTAACCAGAGCTTTCTATCTCAACCCAGTACAAGAAACCCAGAAAAGTGGTTGTCTATTGGGTTTATTTACCACCTGAATGAGAATGTTCATATTTTACCTCAATGAAGTTTTACTTAATTTCAATGAGCTGCCATTTTGTATTGGTTTCCACTGTTCTTCTTTTTTAATCAAGGACTTTAAAATGAGGTGTCACTTAAAGGTGTTCTGAGTTTCATTTTTCTATCTTTATCCATTTAAAATTTTTAAATGAATAAAGAAACATTTACTCAACGTGTGAGTGTGGTATGGGTGTATCTATACTTTTGACTCACACTGTATATATATATATATATATATATATATATATATTCATAAGACAAGTAGTTTTAATAAGTCCAATAAAACTAATTATATAATATTTAACTTGAGAGAAGCGATTGTCGAAAATCTATTTGAACATAAATGGCTGAAATAGTTCTGTCACCAGGTAGTTGTTGTGTCACTTGTGTTAACAATCGAATTCTGTATCTGGTAGTTATAATCGATAGTGAATTAAAATTGTTAAATATCTACAAAATAAAGTAAATAATATTCTATTATTATAAAAATATCGGAATGAACATTCGTTACCAATTTTTGTGAAACTAATTGTTTTGCCTATAAAATATAAATTGAAGAAGATTCGTGGGAAAAAACAAAAACTGTTTTAGTTTATCACCATTTACAGTATAACAAACACACAGAACACAATTCTCACACAAAATACTCCTAAGTATCAGACGCGTTTCAAAGACAAGGTCGTCCTCTTCAGTGATACACGAGCTACACCAATCAAATTATAGTTATATTTTGAGTAATAGTTTGATTGGTGTAGCTCGTGTATTACTGAAGAGGACGACCTTGTCGTTGAAACGCGTCTGATACTTAGGCGTATTTTTTGTGAGAATTGTGTTCTGTGTGTTTGTTATACTGTATAATTTTTCTCATAAGTCAAGCTCAACATTTAATATCACCATTTAGACTTTTTAATTTTGATTTTTCTGAAATTCAATAGAACTATATATGCGTCCCCAAATCTCGTGCACCTATATTAATTTTTGTAGCTGTGTTAGGCCTACGTACAAACGACAACGACTAAGGCATCACTTTTTTCGGTTACCTGAAGCCATGAAACTTTAAAATTAGTCAAAAAACTAAGATCGACATTTTTGACGATCACCAAATTTACCTTACTGACTAAGTTATAATTGTTGACAAACGCATGTCGCAACTTTTCATCTATTACGAAAAACGATTCATAAAAATGAATAATGTTTGAAAAATGCTAATTATCCGCGGAATAAAATAGGATCAATGTATGTTCCAACTTTCTACCGGACACATGTAAGTCTTTCTTTAATATATGTACATATATTGGTGTGATAAGATATAAGTTGAGGAACATATTATGCAAACTTGATTATTGCACCAAAAGGAAAGATAATATATGCAACATACGTACTATATTAACTACCCACCTACAAGTCTGTGAAGACAGTGTATTACGTGGCTATTAATTTCATATAAGGGTTGAGGATTATTTCATTTGTTTTCTTGTATATTCTTATCAAAAGGACAATTATTATTTGTTAAAATTAGTGTTACGATGGAAAAATGTTTTTCTATCGTTGTTCTTTTCTAAAAGTGAACAAACATTTGTCATCGTCGCCCCAAAAAAAGAAGATAAAATAGAGATCCCCGAACCTTCAAATACACTAATAACGTCAGGTCAAAAAAGAACAAGAGTTGGTTAAAACTAGATAAGGAGGATGAAAGAGGGAGGATTTAACCCAGGACTACCTAGAGGGTACCTCGGAATTGCAACGCCCGTACTGTGCAGCTGAGAGTATGATTTGATTGTCGATTAAAAAAGTTAATTACTTAAACTTAAAAAAAAAAAGATAATGTAAACACGTGTGCGTAAAAACAAGTATCAATGAAATTATATTAAGAAAAACATCAGGACAGAACATCTGTTTTAATCGTAATGCAATACAAGATGTAAAAATTAGTGCACACTTGTTCTCATTCACCCACCTTCAAAACCATATAACAACGATCATTCTCTTTTTGAAGTTAATGATGGAAGTTCAATTTTATTATTATACATTTTTCGGATATTTGCCATCATTTGTGTGTTAAAAATCAAAACACGACGTTTCGGGAATAAGAATCAATTACCGTTATCAAGTGACTAAAAACTAAAGAAACATGAAACTAGAAACTAAGCCTATGTAAGGAGTAAACATTCTTAATCCCGAAATGGCGTGTTTTGATTTTTAACACACAAATGATGGCAAATGTCCGAAAAATGTATAATAATAAAAAAACAACGATCATGATGTAGTTGTCACCAAAAATGTCATTGGTTAGTTGTATTACACTCAAGACCTTATTATAGTGATTACGGGCTTGGCATCCTTAGGGACCTAGCTAGATCTACAATATTTTTCTTGTTATCTTGGGTTAGATCCATCTCTTTTATGTTTCTCTTGATCATATTTATTTTAGTTCTTTTATAAGGTTTACTCAGAGGTGTACGCCTTTACACGACGTAGTTGTCGATGAAAACAATTATTGTATATTTAAATAAGGACCTTAAAATTGCTTGAATTGTCCTCAGTATAAATAGTGATTTAAATCGAGTAATTAAGGTTCATTTTTGCTTTGTGTCAGTTATTCTTGATGTGTAAATTTTTAATTTGCGAATTGAGTTTGGGAACTTACATTTTGGTAAAATTGGATTGAATCCTGTAGAGCCTATGACAATTTTTTTTATTGATAACTCACGAATTAACATTTTGTAGTGTTGGCAACAAGTATGATTTGTTCCACCCTTAGAAGGAAACGAATTTTGAGAAAAAATAATTTTGTGTTTTTTATATGACAGCTATCATTAAAATTTATGTTTTCGTAAAAAAAAACTAATAAAACTGACATGAAATATTCTCACTAAACAAATTTCATTAGAATTGGTTCACACATTTTGGCTCCAGAGCATTCCATTTACAACAGACGTATTAAAAAATACCTTTTTTTTTTGATTAAGAGGACATCAAAACTGTAATAGATTTTAATTTTATAAAAAATTCTAAATTTAACAGAAAAACTATTTTAATTTTATAAACTTCTTATTTCACGTGTGAAATTACATTTATTAAAACGATTGCATAAATTTTATATTTTTATACAAATTTCACCCGCTCTCGCAACAAAAATGACTTTTTTATACTCAGAGGATAAAAAAAAATTATTCCATGTCAAAAATTACATGAACTTTATTGAATTACATTTATTAAAACGACTAATAGATTTTCTGTCTATATACAAATTACAACCCTCACAAAAACACTTTTTTGGTTTCAGAGGATTATAAGCTGGATTCGTTATTTTACAAAACATTGCATATCATCTGAAAAAAAAAATTATAAATAATATAAAACAAGTACTTTATTCAATTAAGTTTATTAAAATAGCGAGACAGATATAATAAATTTAAAAGAAATTGCACTCCCGTCCTCCCAACAAAAAATAACTTTTTTACACTCAGACGATTTTAAGTTGGATTCGATTTTTTAATTGAATTCCATGTGAAAAAAACATATACTTTATTTAATTCCAATTATTAAAAACTAGACAGATTTTCTCTATTTATACAAATTTTACCCCCTCCCCAATAAATTTGTTCTACATAAAGCTTCAAGAAATTAAATTTGAATTCAAAACGTTTTAGATGACGTATAGGTGGTATTATGTCAAACTTATGTAAATTTGTTAAATGTTTATCCATTCTACCTTAACACTTAAATATCTATCGTAGGCGGCTGAATAGAACTTTTGTTTTTTATTATCAAAATTATAAAATGTTAATAGGAACAAGAGAACACTTCTTAGAAACTAAAAATTGATCTCAATAGCTTTTCCTTGATTCTTGTACAAAAGAAACATTAAAGTATTTGTAAAGAAAGCGTTATTGCACTGTAAAGAAAGGCGGTACATTGTAGAGTTTGGTGTAGTATATTTAAGTTAGACCTTATATAGTAGGCCAGTGTCGATTGTTAATTGAATTGTTACGTTTTAATAACGCGTGGACCGATTTTAATCAAATTTAGTACGATCGAATATTTTGAACATATCGCAATACTTAGTTTTGACATTTGATTTATAACTCGACATTTGAATATAGCTGTAGCTACGTTTTTTCTGAAAATCGACTGGAACAATTTTGATCAAATTTTGCTCTAGTGTATCCTCTAAAGACACAAAATAAACGTATTTTTTCGCATTTTCTCAAAAAATGGCAGTTCATAAGTTATCGGAAATAACCAAAAAATCTGTTATAAGGCTGTTACAAAATACGTAGTTTCTCATATTTGGTTATACCAATATCGATCAAACTTTAGGGATATATGAAGAATAATTAATGTAACCTGTGTAGTGAAATTTCAAAAAAAAAAATTGTTTAAGAATAATTGGAAAAAAAGGAAAAACGAACCTTTATCATCGTAAGCACGATTTGGAGTCAAATTGCAATTTAAGATTTAGTGGATTTGCTTGCATTTATCATACAATGTTGATGGATAAGTACCAAGAAGGCACCAATTAACTTGTTTTTTGATGTAACATAATCGAAAAAATAAACAATATAAACTTGTCAAGCGATTTTAATACATTTCGTTACAGTTACATGTAATTATTACAGTTGTACCGGTTTTTATGTATTTCTACTTTACGATTTGTTTTTGAATTTAATAAGTAAAACTATTAAAACTGTCGTATTTAATTTTTTTAAATACTGTACAACTAAATAAATAACAACGTTTTTGAAAATGTCCATAAAAACAAATACAATACTAAATAATTTAAAAAAATCAATTACAGTTAAAACATTCCTGGTCTTGACATTGGTTCTAAATATGTCAATGCAACTAAACAGATTATTACAAAGGAGGTTTTTGGGGCGGTAACATGGGGTAGGGGGGGGGGATATGCACAAAGACCACACGATCCTAGTTGTGTCTGGCATACGGCCGCAAGGGAGGGATGTATTTGCATGCGGTCTCACCTATATACCCTTGGACATGCCTCTACATGTCATGTGTCATTTCCATAATCATTGCAACCCAATAGTGTATCTATGACAGTTCCTAGCTTCGGGTCTTAAATTGCAACTTATTTCATTCTTATCTAGATATAATTGGAAAATTTTACACGTTTAAACTAAAGATGAAAGGTGAAAATGTTATTAAAGAAAAAAATTATAACAGTAGAGAACGTTTGAATAATTTATCAGTTTCTTCTTTTAAAAAATTATATAAATGAACTTTATTAGATTATTGTAATTATTTAAAAGTTAAAACCATTTATAGCAAACTGAAATTAGTTATTTAGGAACGACAATCAAATAATGTATTTCGTGAAAGTCATCATTCCTCTCTCTCTCTCTCTCTCTCTCTCTCTCTCTCTCTCTCTCTCTCTCTCTCTCTCTCTCTCTCTCTCTCTCTCTCTCTCTCTCTCTCTCTCTCTCTCTCTCTCTCTCTCTCTCTCTCTCTCTCTCTCTCTCTCTCTCTCTCTCTCTCTCTCTCTCTCTCTCTCTCTTTCTCTCTCTCTCTCTCTCTCTCTCTATATATATATATATATAAACAATAAGATTCAAATAGTAAGAAATGTAAAACTTAATAAGCAAAATTGAAAAAAAGTATCAACACTCAAATTTGTATATACATAATAACAATCAAAACTAATAATTACTTGATTTTGATAAAGATTAAATTAAAAAACAAATATTTAAATTTTCTTCATATTGTTATACTTAATAATCATTCTTAAAATGTTATAATATCGATTAATTACACTTCCCAAAAATACTCAGTAACATTTTAAGCCATAGTAATTTACTAAATTGGAGGTGGGTTATACCAGGTCTTTAATAGTAAGTTAAAAATTTTAATTGTTGGGGTTTCATTGTTTGTTGTAAAATCCTCGAGGAAAAATTTACTGTAGGATTTATTAAAATATCAACTGTTATATTTATTGCTATTTATTCGTTGCCATAGCATCGAGTTCACTCATTGTTGACTAATAACAAACCAGGAATCTAGAAGGTGGTAAACTTGTAGTTGTTACCAATTAATTAATTGATTTTTTATTCTACAATAACTTTACCTTTACAAACACGCATCGCATTGATTCAGTGTTTTTATGAATGTATTTATAAGCTGGGTTACGAAAGATTTGTACTCGCAACAAACCTCTTGGTCATCATTCTAAATTTAAAAAAAAAATGAAACGAACATGAAAAAACGTCCCTATTCCTCGAATATCGCCAGAGTAGGAAGAAAACAAGAGTTGGTCAAGTGGAATCTGATAGGAATACTTAAAGAGAGGAATCTAACCCAAAACTACATGAATAATGTGTCGATCTAACTATACTAGGGCCCAATCATATCGTAACACTATAAGTGACCCTCTGAATGTTCTTATATTTTAACAGCAGCAGGGTTACAGAATTGAGTACAAGACTCTAACATTTTAATAAATTACAAGAGTTGGTCTATAGAAACCTGATAAGAAAGGTCAAAGATGTAAATGAAAGTAATCTAACCAAAAGCTGCGTGAAAACATTGTAAATCCGACTAAGGTACCCTCCTACTCACTGTAGTGAGCCCCGGAGGTAAAGTCCTACAATTACTAAACAATAATCACAATAACAGAGCATATTTTCTAATCGTTAAACTTTAATTCATATGGAAATACTTACACGCTACTCATCACTTTTCGCCAACCTTAAAATGTAATTAATTTCCAAGTTTATTGGAATAATAATACAATATTTAAGTATGGGTT
The DNA here is from genome assembly GCA_963513935.1 of Aphrophora alni. Classification (NCBI taxonomy): domain Eukaryota; kingdom Metazoa; phylum Arthropoda; class Insecta; order Hemiptera; family Aphrophoridae; genus Aphrophora; species Aphrophora alni. The sequence goes on from OY740768.1 coordinate 147,731,502, forward strand.
CGCTTGAAGTCAATAAGACATTATAAATTGAAGACCTATTCATGTGAAGCCCCACAAGTCACCGCCTCCTAAGGGACAAATTCTCACCATCACAAACACACTTCTCGTTCTCAGACAGGTAAGATTGATCCACATAGTGCATGGAGACGACAGCCTGATTTTCTGTAATTTTATCAGCAACTGGGAATGATTGATGAATCGAAAGGTATAAAAAAATCAAAAAATATGTCATTCTTACGGTCTATAACCCCAAACGTATATCATAAGATAAATAATTGTTTGGTTGAAATTGGCTCAGGTTAATATTGCCCTCTGAAACTTTAGATATCCATTTATTGTTGCACAATTCACTGTATGTATAACCTCAAGATGAACTTGTTCTACTGATAGTTCGAAGTAAAGTACGGTTTAGAGAGAGAATAAAAGTTGAGTGAAATTTTTAATTAATGCATTCGTTTGAATTATCCAATCATTGACTTCAAAGTTTAAAATTATCATATTGAACGGGGGGAAAAAAACTATTAAATATTTAATTCTGCTTTACAAATCTTAGCTAACGAAACGATATTATTTTCATACAAATTGAAATCAACAATTATCAGAATAGCAAAAATTATTAACGGCTTCGAAATTGTATATGTTACTATTGGTCTAAGCGAGTTTGATAAATATTTCTATATAATGGTTAATAGCTCAAATACCTTGGAGAATAATAATATTGACTGAACTGTTGAAGCCGGCAGACTAGACATGTGGCCTCTGTCTGACAACAGAACTTTAAATATTATGATGAGTACTGTGTGCTATAAGTATAACTTGATGTCTTTTGTGTTTTTACATATACGGCAGCATGACGATGCTATTTGTGTTTGGCGAAACATATAACTCAGTTAGTGGTGGGTAGTTGATCTGCTATAGACTTTGTATTTCTAAATGTGAAATTAATAAAACAGTTCAGTGGTCATTAGACAAAATATGAGAGATTAATGTTGCTATTTTATAATAGTATTGCTTGTTTGATAGACTATATATTTACATTAGGCTTAATTAGAACTACTTACAAATTCAAAGTCCGAATGTATACAGGTGTTAAAAAAAGGTTGGGCTGGCTATGCATTTTCATATTCTATGTGTGATTCTAAGCTGAAAATGAAGAATAATATTTTTTCAGTTTCAACTTTGTTTAGCAGCTAGACGCCATTTTGTTTTTTTACAAAAACTCACTGTAACTCTGGAAATACATAAGTTATCGAGCTCAAATTTGGAATAAGCATTTTGTATGTTACGATTTTCAAGTGAACCAAATACAAAGAATTTGTTTTCATAATTTTCAAAATGGCGGCCGTTAAAAATTTTTAACGTGGAATATCTTGAAAACCGTTATTTTTACAAAAAAAAATACAAGAAACAAAATCTTTCTGTCGATAACTCGGTTATCCTTTGACCTACTGAAACTACAAAAAAGCATTGTGTCTGTTGTTAAAAAATAAAAATATTTTGTCTCTTGTACATTTTTTGTAAAGTTAACACGTTTTCAAGATATTCCACGTTAAAAATTTGTAACGGCCGCCATTTTAAAAATTATTAAAATAAATAATTTGTACTTTGTACACTTGTTAATCGTAACATGTAAAATGCTTATTCCAAATTTCAACTCGATATCTTATCTATTTCCAGAGTTACAGTGAGGTTTTGTAAAAAAACAAAATGGCGTCTAACTGGCGTCTAAACAAAGTGGAAATTGAAAAAAATGTATTCTTTATTTTCAGCTTAGAATCACACATACAATATGAAAATGCATAGCCAGCCCAACCTTTTTGTAACACCCTGTATGTTATGAAGACGTAAAAATGATTCATACATACTGGCAATCAATAGAATTTTCTTTATTTTTGGGGCGAGGATAGGGCTGTATAGTCCTCTCTACCATTTAACAATAATAATAGTAATAATAATAACGCGGGAATAGAGAATACCACCAATGATTTTAAATAATAATAGCAAATACTTTGACATTATTACTAAATTAACAAAGACGATGTCCAACCTAAAACTTCCATTATTTCCCCTCTCTTCATTTTCATTTATACTCGTAAACTGTACTTAAAAAAAAAAAAAAAAAAAAAAAAAAAAAAAAAAAAATAGGGTTTTAATTGTAAGTTTGGTATTCATTATGTATTATAAAATATTTATGATAAAGCTATAAAATTATTTATCAATAACAGTTAGATTAGGAGGTCAATATTTCAGTGACAATTGTCAATTCTTCCCTCCGCCCTTCACTTTTCTAGTAACCTTTCACCACACGTCTATCCTTGCTTCATTAGGGCATTAGTTGTAACGAGTTACTTGTGTGCTCCCAGTCCTGATTGATTGCCTGAGCCAGGTTCAAATAGGAAACCTTACGATTTACCTGGTCAATTCTCCGTGCTCAACTTGCCTATTTATTTTTTTATTTCATGAGAAACAAATAAAAAAAGGAGATATATCACATTTATTTTTTGTGCATGTTCGGGTCCGTTTGTCAAGATAAATGAGCAATTATTCAACACTTTATTTATCTTTATTTATGAAAATCTACTAATTCATTTATAATTTTATATTACATTAATACACATTTGATACATCAAAATTGCAAATCGAACTTTATATTACATCCTCCGTATTAAAAATAAATGAATAAGGGAAAACGTTAAAATTTATATCATGGAAAATCAACTAACTTTAAAATTCAAAATAGAAAGGTTTATCTAACGGTTTAATTGGACTATGATAAATAATGATATACTGTAACCGTTGTATGCACAAAGCGACTATACAGATTATGTACAAATATTTGACTCGAATCAGTACATAATTTGTTCTACCTGCATTTCATCACTATTTACACGTACATGTGTTTTTTTAAACAGAAAAAATCAATGTAAATTACCAAGGGATCTTGTTTTGTTTTAATTTAAATATTATGGTTTATGATGAGTATATTGAATGCTTCTAGCTTTTATTTTTGTATATATTTATTTACACAAACTGAATATATGTGAATAATTAAATGCTCGTGAATAGAAATACGCTAGTGAATTTGAATTCAAGCTTAATTTGAACAAATCGGGCGAAATTTGATCAATATCAGTGAACGTGATTTTGAAAAAATAGTAATTTCTTCATTATTGTATTTGTATCCATATCCGATTGCTATTGTATAATAATATAAATGTGTATAATTTTTAATGTGATATTAATATGTTAATAAGTGTAAATACGAGAAAAGTGTTTTTGAAATATTAGTTCTGATGATGCCTGAAATGAATAGGTGAAACAGCTGTAAACAGAGAAAACGTCTAAAAATGAATTGCTAAGGCAAGTATAAATGAGATTATATTAGTAATTTCTTGTTTCTTTATGTCGGGTAATCCCAAATTTTGGGTTATAAAACATTAAAAAAAAATATGGTCAAAATATGACGACATACAAAATTTGATTAAAATCGGTTCACGCGTTTGACCTATAAAGAACTTCACGACAGACCACAAAAAAAAAAAAAACACTCTTTTCGACTCAAAAGATCTGCAAATAACGTCATATTATTTTCTATAAACCACACTTCATTCTTTATACTAAGTATGCGAGAAAAAGTGATAAAGAAACATTTTGGAATTAGTAAATCCACATTTTCGGTGGATAACAACTAAAACATTTTATAGAGAGGTCGTAGGGATGTTTTGGTGCAATTGAGTTTGTATTATTTTGATCAAATATGTTTCAGTCTTACAAGAGTACCTCTATGTTTTAAGTTATAATGATTAAATAAATGTTCGATAATAAAATTAGCTTCCTCTCTTAAGGACTAAATTTCAACAAAATCTGGTTATAGGTTTCTCAGCTATAAATGTAGATACAGTAAAATCGCATTTTATGAACTCAAAAACAGAAGAAAATCAGAAGACCATTATTAATCAAAATAATATATTTACAGATTGATTCAGTTAATAAACATGGGTCCGGACATGCTTAGTTTTCTGTCTAGTGGACATTTTGTACTTTAAAAAACTTTATATCTTTTATAGAAGTAGATAACTGTGATTGAATATTTGGTATTCGTATTACTTATGGCAATCGCTATTCACAAACATAAGACATAATTTTGTACATTTCAAAATGGCGGACGTTTATAATGTTTAATATCAAATATAAAAAAAATGAAAAATATTTCATCTTTTTGTAAATAAAATGTTGTTGTTTTTTACTGTTGATAGGGTTATCCAAGTTGTTGACAAGAGCTATAAAATAAATTAGTATTAAAACACCAGTCGACATTTTGAAATTTTTTCATTATTTGAACATTTATAGGTAATGGATTATACCAAAGTTACATGTAATAATAATTATCGTAATATTTCGATTTAAGCTAATGTTAGGTGTTATAGAAAATTACAAATATAACTTTAGCTTTTGAAAATTTATTCTTTAAAACAAAACAAAAAAAAATAATAAAAAGAGGTTTTTTATCGTTCAAAGATAAACATATTTTTTTTGGATTCGACATTAAACATTTTAAACGTACGTCTTTTTGAAAACGTACAAAATAAAGTACATGGTATACTGGTAAAAAGTTACATTAATAATGCGATATCAAATCTTCACTTGATATCTTACCTACTTCTAGTTTTTTTTTTGTTTTTTTTTTGCAAAAAACAAAATGGCTAACAGACTGAAAATAATCCTTGCCTTCATATGTATATTTAAACATTTTCCCTTCTCTTTAGATTTAAAATCAGCTCCAAAAGTTTGAATCACCCTGTATATTGTGAAAGTAAAAATAACTTTATTTCATTGTTAACTGTAGTGTATTTATGAGCCTATTGTACAAAGGAAAAGTGTTGTGAATATCACCTAATATATAAATAGAAAGTCGTCATTTACTCAGGCATAGGCTTGCTATTAGAGACATCTCAACAATAACCTTCATTTCCTCACCTTAGGATCTGTTATGACTGAACAACAAAAACGAATTTCTACCATCAGCACATCGGTTCGTGCTTATTCCTAAAGTAAATCAACGCTATTTTATCTAAATCTGATACTTGTGTACAATCGTACGATATAAAAACGCAAATAGACAAAGGGAGATGAGCAGATAAACGACGCGTTCTTCCTTGAATACTTAACTACTACTTATTTTTATGTACTATAGATACAGTTATGTGGAGTGTCGGTGTTGATTTTATAGAGATATATCAGTTTTTAAGTCCTTTGAATCCAAACACGCGGATAAATAAATTGTACCCAACAATTACATAAATGGCGTAATGGTTTGGTTCTTCTTATTTTTTAGAAGGAAAATAAAACCAGGTTGTCCGAAATTATTTTAGTACTGCCTTTGCTGAATGATTAAAAAATCTCAACTTTTTTATTCAAAAACTACGGAATTTGTTATCAAAATCTCGTTATCAGGTACGAGATATAGCGCTCTAGTAGAGCTGAGATTTAATTTGTCACGGTTTGTAATGTTTGTTCGTAAGATTTAGCAAAACATCTGACAATGAGATGCCCAGTCGTCTCTGGGCCGATTGGTGTAGTGGGGGAAACACTGAGGTCAGTTTTGTAGTGAGTTTTATACTGTGTGTTTCGTGTTGTACAGGCATTTCAAAAATATTGGTTTTTTGTGTTGTGATTGAAAGTGAAAACGTCGGGAAGACAGTTGTTGGAGGTAATGTCCTCCAAAGATATTGTCGCGAAATCAAATCAAATTTGTATGATTTTATGAAAAAAAAAGTAGAAAACAATGTAGTTATTAAATTAACGGTTATGAGCTTAAATATAAAATTTAATAGAAATCAAACCCCCTACTAAAAAGTTTTAAAAGACTAAACGTTTTTTGAAATTTGTATATTGATTTTTCTTGTTAGCAAGTTTGTCTAACTCTTTGTTAATTTGAGCCTAAATACCACATTTTAACAAAATTGAATTTTTTTTTATTTTGGAAAATAGCAGCAATGTTGAAATTTAATTAACGATTTTTCAGGTTAGAAAGTTGACAATTTTTTGTAAAAAAGACGATAAACAGCCGAGTCAATGTCTTTATCAGCAGTAGTAGTAATGAAATCACTTCTCCTGCTTGCAACCTTCTTTAACACGCATTATGAAAGTTCATCCTACACCTTACAAACTGTACCTGAATCATAAAAAAATGTATCCGTTTCTGTAAATTGTTACCTATTTGCTAAATTTATTGATAATCTTAATGTTTGTAATTTTACCAAGTGGCGAGATAAAATTTAAAGTGGTTTGTACTTTAAAAAGTTTAACCATTAGGCACAAAAAACGTCATTTATAGATACTTTATTAAATCAATTGTCGTAAAATGTAATACCCGAATAATGAGAGTGCTCATTATCTTTTTTTTTTTTTACATAAGTTAAGAATAAAATATACTATTTAAAACATTTAAATCTATTTTAAAAATAATAGAGGTCGAGAGGAATTGTTGAAATTTCCATCACTTCTTCCAACTCTCCTTTATTAAAATGCTAATGTCAACAAACAATTGAAAGTAAAAATTGTACAAGAAGCTTTAATTTGAATAAATCTACGCTCAATGATTTTATTCTAATTACAAGCTCGTGTAATTTATTCAGCTTCAATAATACTCAAGGAAATGGTTTATATAATCAATATTAAAATTTGTGGTTAAATAAGCAGGTAAATTAATAGGCTAATTATTACTGTGATATTTAAATATCTCTGACATATAGATCAATTTGTAAGGGTGTGGGCTGGGTGGGAGGCACAAAGTCATAGAAATATACTATTGCACAGTAAAATAAGTAACAAATAATACAGTTATTTTTTTATAACAATGCCGAAATTTTCGCTCCAGTTCATCATCAACTTAAAAAAAATAGACGAATATGAAGGAAAATATAGACACATAGCTCTCGAATGACGTCGAGGATCGTAAGAGAAGAAGTGTTGGTCCAGAGAGATCTGATAGGGAAGATGAAAGAGAGGGATCGAATCCAAGATGTAGCAGCTTGGGTATATCGGGATTGCCAAACCCGTATTCACTAAAGTGTGGACTTGATAGAGTATATATCTACACTTTCACAAAACCCAACTCTGAACTGTTTAGTAGACATGTACCGTATAGTACAATTGTCGCAGGAATTGGTCATCGTCAAAATACCGTATACATTGCAATATCTCAGCTTCTAGGTGACGTAGGGAGGTAATAGACACGCCAAGGGATAGCTCTTGATTAAATTTATCTACAGGATGTGCTGAAACTCGGGTTTCATACACGGAGTGTTAAGAGTGTACAGTAAAATATTTTAGATATTTGAATTGTAATTGCGTCACAAATTTAAGGGCAACAAAAAAAAAAAGCAAAGGATTAGGTTAAATTAAATGTGGGGGATTGAGAGATGGGGGTAGAGGGATTGCTCAAATTTTTCAAATGGTAGACTACGTATAGGCTTGTGATACCTAATTTTAAATGTCTCCGTGAGACAGGAAAAATGACAAAGAAAATTAAATTTTGATCACCCAAAACAAAATGGTGGCCAAAAGAATTGTTTTATTTACTAAACTAAATTCATACAGTACATCCTCTTGTACAACATGAATGTGTTTTTACCTCGTTTTAAATATTCAAATTGTTCATTCTGTACCTTAATACAAAAAGGAACATGTATTTTTTCAATTTTTGTTGTGTTTATCTCCTGCATTATGTTACTACCCGCGCCCCTTAAATGATGATATAAGATATTCACAAAACAAGGAGGTCTTGTGTTTCAAGCAGTAAATCAACATTTATAAATCGACTGTCTCGCCTTCTGAATCGATCTACCGTACCATTCTATCTTCGTAAATATAATAACAATTTTGACGCCATTTTGTTTTGGTTAGTAAAATTTAATATGCCGTTTTTTCTTGTATTAATAATAGTTGAAAATGACTATACAAGACTATACGTATTACATGACTAAACGTATTCTTCGAAATTTTTGAGTAAACCTCATCCCCACCAACATTAAAATAAACTTAACCTCTGCTTTTTTAGTTTGCCCCTCTCACCTAAAGACATCCGGAAACAGAATTTAAATCTCAAATATTAAAATTAAAAAAAAAATGGTCAGTTCTATTCAACAACACTGAATAGTAAAACATTGTATATTTAAAATAACTGTATTAATAATTAAATTACGTTTTCCCTCTCAATATAAGCAAGTGAGAAAGTTTGTGCACAATTTTATGTTTCCTTTGTGAGCTGTTTTGAAATTATTAGCCCTTATAAACAAGTTAAACCCTCAAGAGCTCACTATAGTGTGTACGGAATAGAAAATTCCGAGGACCTAATTGGATTTACACCTTTCTACACGACGTCTTGGGTTAGATTCCTCTTTTATATATTTCCTATTACATCTCTCTTAACCAACTTTTGTTCTTTTCCAACATTGATCCTGTTAGAGTATTAGAGGGCTAGTAGTTTTATATTATCTTCCTTGTTTACAAGGTGCAGATGACAGAAGGGTTTATCGCCTTTAAACAAAAACAAAAAATTGAACCATTTTTGAGATCACGCTAGATTGCTTGTGTATATATATATATATATATATATATATATATATATATAAACCCTATTATAAATATTTTATAATGATTCGAATTTGCCCCGAGTTTATATTGCCCCAAATTTGTCCCGAGTTTTGATTCGTGTATTGTTAAGTTTATAAAGACTTTTGTAAGGAGTAGGCCACCTGTTCTTATTAGCTTTGTTAGAGGTACAGTTATCTTTCACCCCACTCCATAGGTCAAAGACATACAACAATAACTTGAAAAAGGGCCAGCCCGAGCCTCTATCTTAGTGGCCAACTGATCTGTGGAGTGGGAGGGATTTTAGCTTGCACTCAGGTTATCATAGTTTTAGGTTTAATTTTATTTCATTAGTAGATATGGAAGTTTAGATTTAGTTATAATCAAGATCCTCCAATGATGATAACCATGTTATCGAAATGTACATCAGGGCATTTAGTGGAAATAATTAATAAAGAACAATTAATCAGATAATTGTGTTTTATTTTAAAGTTTCTAGTGATTGTGGTTAGGGGCAAATTCGAATCATTATTGTGAATTTCACCACAGTGCTCAACAAGATTGTAACATATATTACCCTGTTTACTCTAATTTCGTACAAATAATTACATAAGGAACAGGTAGTTCAATCGGTTCAACATTTTATATTCATTTTTGGTGTCTCGAATTAATACTGTAAAGTGAAGAATTATTCAAATTTTGGCTAAATAAATATATTTTCCAAAGGGTTAGACTAAAGATTCGTAAGTAGTGTAGTTAGTTCATTGCCCAAATAAAATATTATTTGGTATAAAATTTCAAGTTTTGATCCCGGTTAAATTTTATATAGAATAATTGCTTTTTAATATTATATATAAGTGTTTAGGTAAACCAATTATTGACAACCAATTTGGTAACAAGATAAATAAGTTATTCAAAATTTAAAATATCCTAGAAAAGTTACTCAATTGTTTGTTAATAGTAGAATGATTATTATTACAAAATTTACCAACTTGTTAAAAGAAAAAAATAATTAAGAAGATATAGTTGCTTGGAGGTAAGATTAAGTTAGGTTAGGTAAGATATTTGTTAAGAGATTATTTTTACAAAACTCACCAATTTTTTAAAAGGAAAATTAAATAAAGGATGTATAATATGTAGGACTTTAGGTTAGGTTACAAATAATTGTTTAAATATTATTATTACAAAATAGATACATTTTTCTAAAAATAAAAAAAAAGGAGGTATAATTAATAGGAGGTTAGATTAGCATCTGGATAACATTTTAATAGTCGAATAATTATTGTTAAAAAATCATTACATTTAAAAGGAGTTATAGTTAAAGGATAATGGATAATGGTTAAAGGTTTGGAGAACTAACTATTAGAGATATAATTAGTTGGGAAGTAGGTTAGGTTATGGATAATTGTCCCAATTACAAAAAAACACCATTAAACAAAAAAAAGAAAAAGAAAATGGAATAAAATTGGCACAATAAGTAGGATGTTAGGTTAGGTTATAAATAATTTTCGAAAAAATATTACAAAATACACCATTTTATAAAGAGAATTGTATAAAAGGGAATACAATTTGTAAGAGGTTAAACTTAGTATAAACGTTGGTAATTGTCGATTACTTAGAACGTAAAGTAATAATTATAGTTACAGATGTAAGAATTAGTTATTTTAATAAATAAATTGTGTACTGAAAACTGATTTGTAATAAACTATTAGTAAAGGTATACTTTTAAGCAGAAATTAAATGAGAATTTAAAATTTATCAAAACTTATTTAACAGAAAATATACAATGCAATAAAACAGTATAAATATTTATTCATTAAAATTTATTAAATATATGTTATATTTAAACAAAATATAAATTTGTTTGTATTCAGTTTAAATTCCGGGAAAAGCCAAGTCAGAGATATACAACAAAACCTGCAGCGATAAATATTCATTGGGGTAAAATTCCAAGCCGGATTTCGCTTTGGTCCGATGGCGGTGGGTACATTCGTCGTGGCGACTTATGCAAATCTGTCAGCGAGGAGAGAAAAGTAGGGGAAGGAAGAGAATGTGTGTAATTGTGAAGATAGAGGGGGCGATATGATCGTTAGTCGTTCGGATATGCGGCACCCCCCCTCCCTTCTCCGTATACAGATTTAAATTAAGACGCCAAGAGAAACCGCTCCCCAACTTCTTAAAATTAGAACATTTTCATCTTCTCTCTCCTCACCCTTCTACCCCTACTGTCAGATTATTTTAAAATTTTGGCTTTCCGAATAACTAAAGGACAAGTACAGAGTTTGAACAAACGAGAATCTAACGACGAAACTTTTCCGTATTTATCCTCAGAAAACGACCCATTTACTGCGTAAAATTTTCTTTCTTCAGAACTTTCATTTGTTGCATTAACATTTTCCACCCTCCGAGCATATATTTGCAATATCGTTGTTACAGATACGGTATTTATCGAAACAATTTGTGCTTATCGACAATACTCTAGCACCTGTTTCAATTGCACATGCCAATATCAACACTTAACTATATCTTACATCAACTTGTCCTATTTCAACAAGTGTAGCCTCACCATCATCTAGTGTTTTTTTATCGACTGTTTACAGTTTTTAATATCGACAAGTGCATTTTAAAATGGCTTCCAGGTTCTAAACACTATATTGGATGTTTCAGAGCACTCACTGTATGCATTAAGATCTAATTCAGTTTTATTTCACTACATTTGCTTTTACTGTTTTTTTAAAGTATCTAATCAGTGATAGAGAAATTGTTTAGTTTCATATTATTGTTATATTTTTACATAAAAACACCTACTAAGACGTATTCAAAATAATTATGAACATCTAAAATCTTTATACTTATTTTGAACTCGAATATTATATGTCAATTATCTTAAAATCATTAGTAAATAAATAATCTGTTGATCTTGACTTAAATTGATTAAATGTACATTTTTGAATAGATATAAAATAATATATATATATATATATATATATATATATATATATATATTTTTTTTTTTTTTTTTTTTTTTTTTTTACCGAACTACAAATAATAATAACCCAATTAAAAAAACGAAAAAGAATCAAAAAAAAACCTAGGATTATCCATTTTTAACATCATGAGTTCTGACGTCATTAATTTGGGAGGTAACACAATTACGCTTTTAACAATAAAGAGTGCATTTAATATTCTTCAAGCATTCTATCCATGTTTATATTATTTAGTGGTGAAACACGTTTTGTAACAGTTTCATTATTTTAGCTCATTTATCACTGATGATGGCTTCATTGTCGTTAAACGCTTTTACGTTTTTAAACTTATTATTTGAGAAAAATTATGTTTACATTTAATTCGAATTTTAGAACATTTTAAAAGTCTAGCTGAGTATTTGTTTATGCTTAGGCCCTTAATTTATTTTGTCATTTAATTTTTGACTCTGGATTTACTAGGAGATAAGGTCAAGTAATTTAAATTATGTTGTTAATTGGTTTGACGTATGAGTGTGCAAAAATGTAAGTTCATTTGAGTGTACAGTTCTTTTATATACCATTTATGAGACGAGGAAATAATAAATTCTTAAATATTGTTATATGTGTCAAGTGAAGTTAGGTTCAAAATTCTTACGTTAGTATATCAAACATACGTACTTGTAAATTTCTTATAGACAACAAAATGTTAGACGGCAATATGGGTATAAAAGTTTGGCAAACTATCAGGGTTCTGTGAGCTGGCGGACACAATATCGATCCCAATGTTGGTTAGTCTCACTTCTTGAGCAAATTGGTAGACGACAATGTGGGTATAAAAGTTTGGTAACTATCAGGTTTCTCTGAGCTGGCGGACACAATATCGACCCCAATGTCTGTTCGTCTCACTTCTTGAGCAAAATGGTAGACGACAATGTGGGTATAAAAGTTTGGCAAACAATCAGGGTTCTCTGAGCTGGCGGACATAATATCGATCCCAATGTTGGTTCGTCTCACTTCTTGAGCAAAATGGTAGACGACAATATGGGTATAAATGTTTGGCAAACAATCAGGGTTCACTGAGCTGGCGGACACAATATCGATCCTAATATCTGTTCGTCTCACTTCTTGAGCAAAATGGTAGACGACAATATGGGTATAAAAGTTTGGCAAACAATCAGGGTTCTCTGAGCTGGCGGACACAATATCGACCCCAATGTCTGTTCGTCTCACTTCTTGAGCAAATTGGTAGACGACAATATGGGTATAAAAGTTTGGCAAACTATCAGGTTTCTCTGAGCTGGCGGACACAATATCGATCCCAATGTCTGTTCGTCTCACTTCTTGAGCAAAATGGTAGACGACAATGTGGGTATAAAAGTTTGGCAAACAATCAGGGTTCTCTGAGCTGGCGGACATAATATCGATCCTAATGTTGGTTCGTCTCACTTCTTGAGCAAAATGGTAGACGACAATATGGGTATAAATGTTTGGCAAACAATCAGGGTTCACTGAGCTGGCGGACACAATATCGATCCTAATATCTGTTCGTCTCACTTCTTGAGCAAAATGGTAGACGACAATGTGGGTATAAAAGTTTGGCAAACAATCAGGGTTCTCTGAGCTGGCGGACATAATATCGATCCTAATGTTGGTTCGTCTCACTTCTTGAGCAAAATGGTAGACGACAATATGGGTATAAATGTTTGGCAAACAATCAGGGTTCACTGAGCTGGCGGACACAATATCGATCCTAATATCTGTTCGTCTCACTTCTTGAGCAAAATGGTAGACGACAATATGGGTATAAAAGTTTGGCAAACAATAAGGGTTCTCTGAGCTGGCGGACATAATATCGATCCTATGTTGGTTCGTCTCACTTCTTGAGCAAAATGGTAGACGACAGTATATCATTTGGTATAAAAGGTATCATTTGGTATATCAAATGGGTATAAAAGTTTGGCTAACTATCAGATTTCTCTGAGCTGGCGGACACAATATCGATCCGAAAGTCGGTTCCTCAGCAAAATTAAATTAAATTTACAACAACATGCAATGAGAGACAACAGCTATTAAAACTCATTTCAACAGTTCAGAACAGTTAGACCCGCAAAATTGAGTAATTATAATGGATATTTAAATTTACATTTTCTAAATATTTAAGAATGTGTATGTTGTGGTTTCCTCTAGTTAAAAGACATTGTGAAATATAGCCAAATCATTGGTTCTTCAAATTTTATGGTAAAATCTAAATACATATTAAAATAGACTGTGAATAAAAATTGTTTGAAATTCATCTCCAGGCATGAAATACATGGCACTTGATACAACTTATAGGTTAACATACATATATTTATAAGAGATGCCGGTATCGTACTGCCACCTAAATCGATGTTTTCTACAACTACAAAATAGGTCAGTTGGAGCACTCTAGCGAAAACCTCTAGGATATAACTTTGTGTTTAGCTTTATCAGTAAAACTCATATCGGTGTGATTACGCTGTGACTTAATAAAAAGTAGTGCTTTTTCACGTTTTCGTCTAAATACTTTACCTTGGTTTATAGGATATACTGACAATCAAGTTATCTGTAGCTAAAGGTATCTTGTCCATTATAGTAATGTTACTACTTTTACGTAAAAGTATTAGTTAGTTCAAAGCCTAGTTTAAGATTGTGGTTAGAAAAAATGTTCAATTAAAAGGTCTCTAGATGCTTAAATTGGACGACAGCTGACGTCTAATTTAAGTTGTGTAGCTAAAAATAGATCGTTAATTACTAGCCAAGTGTAACCAGAGGAAAGTCTTGAGCAGTGACAGGTTTAGGGGGTTTTAAGCAACATCTACAAATCTTGCGAGTGGTGGAAGGTACATGAAAATTAGATAAAGAAAGAAACAGCTGAACGTATACTATTAACATTTGAATCACTGGAGTGGAAGAAATTACTCATATTTGGTACTAACGAATCAGATCTAAAACTCAAGAAGAACTAAAATGGATTCTGGTTTTAAAGTTAATTGATAATGATGGCTTGTTCATATTATTAATAAGGTTTAATCGGAGATTTGCCATCATTTGTGTATTGAAAATTAACACACAACGTTTCGAAAGTATAAATCAACTCTCGTTAGCAAGTGTAAAACTAAAACATAATAGAGAAAACTCCATCATAAAACCATGTTGGAAACTAAAACTAAATCTATAATCTAAGAATAGAACTCAACCTAAATCTATGCCTAAGCAGTTAAAGCTAATAATACAAGGATTTCCAAAATCAAATTATTATTTTTTTAAATTATAAGAATACGAGTTCTTTTCTTAAACAATAGTTGTATTTTTACTTTCCAACACGGCCCTAGCCTACTAGACTATTTTTTTCTCTTTTATATTATAGTTACACACTTGATAATGTGAGTTGATTTATAATTTCGAAACGTCATACATTATTTTTTCTATACACAAATTATGGCTAACGTCTAGTTAAACCATATTAATAACATAAACTGAATTGAGTAGTATCCTTTGATTAATTTGGTTTAATCGATGTTTGACATAATTTGTGTATAGAAAATTAATGCACGACGTTTCGAAAATATTAACCAACTCTCGTTATCAAGTGTGTAACTAGGAACGTAAGGAAGAACATACCAGAGTTAGTTGCCTAAGGAACAAAAATAGTTGATTCTCTAATTAAAAAAAAAAATCCCCTTTTTTATTGTGATGTTTTGAACAGCTCGATATGTTTTCATTTTGTAGAAACACAATTTAAAATATTGTAAAATATATCTTTCTTTTATCCTTATCTATATCTTTACCATGATATAAATATTTCTTTTAATTTCTATGTACATTTATTGAAATTGTATATTTAATTCGCTAAGTAATATCGGACCAGTTAAGTATGTCTTTACTATTGGGTCGCTTTTTATGATTGCGCTGTCAAAATAAACGGTATTACCTTTAGATTTTCCGACAATTATTCATTTTCCTTGGAGTAACTTATTTTCAATAAATTTATCATTTAAATAACAACCCTATTATAGATAAACAAGATATTTCACAACAAAAGTAATTTATAATAGTTGTTATAAATTCTCGAATAAGTTTTGTTTGAGAATTTATAACAACTGTTTTAAACTATTTTTAGGTTATCTTATATAATGTTTGCTTTATTTATGCGTATTCGCGTTGTGTTGTGATTGATTGCTTACATATTGCAAAATCAAACGCTTTAAATTCTCAAATACGTTTTATTTTGTTTTTTATTTAAGAAATTATTACAGCCCGTTTGAATTATTTTTTAGCTTAACTTATATGTAGTTATTCAAAAATGTTAAAATCTTTACCGGAGACGACTATTAATTTTTAATGTCACTACACATTCTAAAATTTAAAAAAATAACACAACGAATATAATAAAATAGCCTCGTTTATAAAATCCATTCCTTATGTGGCATCTAATATGAAATGACTATCTCTACCCTAGGCCTAATAAAGCGTCAGTTTAAGCAGTTGCCGTTGCAGTGGATTCTATCATTGATCATTCGCCTTCATTCAAGTCGTTAAACTTGTCTCTCCGTCTCTCCTATCTTCTCCAATTGACGTTATTGCTACACTTTATTTCTATTACCCACGATGAAAACATAACATCCCAATATGAAAGTTTCTCAATTTAAAGCTATTTTCTTCGTTACTTTTATGATATTATGGTATAAAAACAACGGCGGATTTAAATAATGGAGTACAGAGATTTGCATAGTGATGCAGTTCTGCATGGCCTACGACAAGGTACGACTTTCAGTAATAATGTTGAATACGCTAACTTGGTTGTGTTTTGGACGTCATGAAATTTAACTCTAATATAAATATTATATACTTACAAATATTTAACGTTATTCAAAGGAAAACCTATAACCAACAGTTATTTGGACTTGATAAAATCGGTATTGCACAAGTTTGCTCATTTCTCTTCTGGCCAATTTACTTTTATCTTCAACTTTTTTTATTAAATAAATAATTTTTGTTTGTGAAGGATATAATCCCTCAGTTAACAGTTGACCACTACGTTAGAAAGATATGGCTATATTATCTCAACTTTATTTTATATTATTTTCGACTTGTACTGCAGTACCAAACATTTTAAGTTTATTTATTTTTGTGAAATGTGTATCAGTGTGTTGTGTAAACATGTTGTTTCATCTGATGATGGTATATGTTATACCGAAACAGCTGTTATGAAATATTAATAAATACTAAACACAAGATTGCTAAGAAGTAAGTAATTTAGTAATACACTTGTAAATAACTTATGTATTAGATAAAATATCGCACACATGAATATATACATGAAGAAACAATGACCAGAGAAATAAAATTCTTTTAAAAGTAATTGGTTTGATTTAACACAATTAAAAGTTGTCATATAAACGAAGTGGAGATACATTTAAAACCAAATACAACGTATAATTATTTTTGCTCTAAATTTTCTACAATTAGTTATGTTTAATACTTAGTATAAATAAGAGTTATTGGTCCATGAAATACGTTTCCATGTCTTTCTAAGATAACTTCCGACAGTGCATTAAGTTGAATTGCTTCACGTGATTGTGTAATGGTTGAAGACAAAGTTAGTTGAGAGATAAAGGGGCCACCCTCTCTCTCCTCTCCCTTCTATCTAGGTATTGGATATTCCCACTCGAGGGAAATATTAGTTGGTGTCTACCACCTAAACGTATGTTTAGTCCCTTAATATCGACTTATCTGTAAGTATAGATTTCCCTGTGGTAATTTTAGTACAATATTACGTGAGTGTTCTTTATAGGTTGATATTCTTAAGTAAGGACGGGTTTAGACATATCCCGGCCTCTGGTACACTCGCTCTCTCCCCATCCTGGTACTCTACCAATATCGTAAACAAATAACAAGTAAAACAAATAAATTACAAAATATTTCACGATATAATCCTTGTTTATAAGTATAACCTGCATCATTATTAAACGTGCCTGAGTGTCTGTTTCTTAACTTGCATCACTATCAAACGTGTCTGAGTGTCCTTATCACTATCACACGAGTGATATGCATCACTATCACACGTGTCTGACACTCTGTATACTAACCTGCATCAAATGTGTCTGAGTGTCTGTATCCTAGCCAGCATCACTATCAAACGTGTCTGACCCTCTGTATCCTAACCTGCATCAAATGTGTCTGAGTGTCAGTATCCTAGCCAGCATCACTCTCAGATGTGTCTGAGTGTCACTATCCTAACCTGCATCAAATGTGTCTGAGTGTCAGTATCCTAACCTGCATCAAATGTGTCTGAGTGTCAGTATCCTAACTTGTATCACTATCAAACTTGTCTGACCCTCTGTATCCTAACATGCATCAAATGTGTCTGAGTGTCAGTATCATAACCTGCATCACTATCAAACGTATCTGAGTGTCCTTATCACTATCACACGAGTGACCTGCATCACTATCACACGTGTCTGACCATCTGTATCCTAACCTGCATCAAATGTGTCTGAGTGTCAGTATCCTAACCTGCATCACTATCAAACGTATCTGAGTGTCCTTATCACTGTCACACGAGTGACCTGCATCACTATCACACGTGTCTGACCCTCTGTATCCTAACCTGCATCAAATGTGTCTGAGTGTCAGTATCCTAACCTGCATCACTATCAAACGTATCTGAGTGTCCTTATCACTGTCACACGAGTGACCTGCATCACTATCACACGTGTCTGACCCTCTGTATCCTAATCTGAATCAAATGTGTCTAAGTGTCAGTATCCTAACCTGCATCACTATCAAACGTATCTGAGTGTCCTTATCACTATCACACGAGTGACCTGCATCACTATCACACGTGTCTGACCCTCTGTATCCTAACCTGCATCAAATGTGTCTGAGTGTCAGTATCCTAACCTGCATCACTATCAAACGTATCTGAGTGTCCTTATCACTATCACACGAGTGACCTACATCACTATCACACGTGTCTGACCCTCTGTATCCTAACCTGCATCAAATGTGTCTGAGTGTCAGTATCCTAACCTGCATCACTATCAAACGTATCTGAGTGTCCTTATCACTATCACACGAGTGACCTGCATCACTATCACACGTGTCTGACCCTCTGTATCCTAACCTGCATCAAATGTGTCTGAGTGTCAGTATCCTAACCTGCATCACTATCAGATGTGTCTGAGTGTCTGTATCCTAACCTGAATCACTATCAAACGTGTCTGACCCTCTGTATCCTAACCTGCATCAAATGTGTCTGAGTGTCAGTATCCTAACCTGCATCAAATGTGTCTGAGTGTCAGTATCCTAACCTGCATCACTATCAGATGAGTCTGACCCTCTGTATCCTAACCTGCATCAAATGTGTCTGAGTGTCAGTATCCTAACCTGCATCAAATGTGTCTGAGTGTCAGTATCCTAACCTGCATCACTATCAGATGTGTCTGACCCTCTGTATCCTAACCTGCATCAAATGTGTCTGAGTGTCAGTATCCTAACCTGCATCAAATGTGTCTGAGTGTCAGTATCCTAACCTGCATCACTATCAGATGTGTCTGACCCTCTGTATCCTAACCTGCATCAAATGTGTCTGAGTGTCAGTATCCTAACTGGCATCACTATTAAATTTGTCTGAGTATCTGTATCCCAACCTGAATCACTATCAAACGAGAAAAGGATTGACCAACATTTTTCACATTTCAGTTGAAATATGTGTTTCATTACAGATTAGAAAAAGTATGAAAATCCTATCATAAACATTGCCATAAGACCAAAGTACAACAACACTATTTCCGAAACTATTTTATACTTTTTTTTTTAATGTAGGATAATTAAAATTAATTCATATATTTTTCATGTAGTGACACACACAAATACGAGGTTCAAATAGCCTGTGTAACAACTGTTTTAAACAAACTTACCCTACTAGAGAATACCCCTCTATCTACCGATTAAATTTACAATGTTCCGTAAGGCCCAAGAAACCAATTGTTTGATATTACGTTTATAGTATCTGTTTGTATTAGATTGTCTGATTGGGCTGGGTTAGTAACAAGATGGCCCCATCATCTTGTTTAACATATTCTAAGGAAAACAGATCGACAATACTAAACACTCCAGTAAGGTCAGTCGAACCCAGTTATTGTCAGATTGTAAGTCTGAACTGCAGTATTTAGATAACGTAAATAAAATATTCAATTCCATAAGTTCGTTATAATTATTCATAATAAATTATATCGAAACAAAACATACTCAGTAAAATTAAATTATAGAAACGTCATCTTTATGATAATAAAATGTTGAGAAATTGATATTTTCTAAATGTTTAAGAGTAAAATAAACTGAATCGAAGTCCAAAGATTATATTTGATATTGATGACAGTGTGCGAGTAAGTGTCTAGCTATGATTAACGATAATATTGAGGCTCAAAACTCACAAAGCATTTCGTTCAATCATTGAACCCATTTCCTTAGAATGTCATTTGCCTCCGCTATGCGTCATAAACTCAAGAATAATTATTTCTAGCTTTCAACTTCGCATTATCCAAGTTACTTATACTTTAATATAGATATTTTATTTTGGAAATGAAATAAAACTTCTCTTAGAAATGTTTAATATTTGGAGCAAGGCGAATGAACACAAAATGTTGATTTTGAATTATTGAAAAACACCAACAAATGATTTCTGAAATATATACCTTTGTAAATACTTTATTTAATTCTTAATATTTTGTTGCACTAGAGAACAACCAATTTAGAGAGACAACAAATATAATTTATGAATCATGACAAAATGTTACTAATTTCCTCGCATATTATTTTAATAATAACTGAATTGATGTAAATACATTTCTTTCAATCTGACCATCAGAGTTAGTTCTAAAAATTATTATAATAGCCTAGTAATTTTACTTATCCAGTTGTGAAAGTAGTGGGTACGTTTTTATAAAAGTTTTTTGGCTTCTGGAAACCGTAGAATGATAGTCTTTTGAACCTAAGCAAGATAAGGGGCACAAAAGTAGAGATAGGAACATTTACAAAAAGGACTATATTATGCCCATATGGAACGCAACTAAAAATCATTAAAATCCAATTGGAAATCTCTAAATAGCGGTTTTAAACAGTTTCGTCTATTTTAAAACTTTTTTAAAGATTTAGTTTTCGAGTTATTTAACTTGTACTAAATTAGATACAAATCTGCAGATTTCAATTGTACATGCAATCGTACCAACGTTACGATAACAAATGTGATCTGAAAAACTAATAGGAACCATTTGTCGAAATTTTAAAAAATTGAGTTTTTATTATACTTTTATAAAATAAAATTTTGAACTTTTTTTTTTTTTTGGAACTGCAGTAAAACTATAAAAACCATTTTCTTCACTATTCAAAAGGTAAACTTTTTCGTCTCTCGCATATTTTTAAAACATTTTAACGGCTGCAATTTTGTAAAGATACAAAACAATGTCTTGGTTTTTGGTTATCATGGTTTTATATATATATATATATATATATATATATATATATATATATATGCATACTAAATTAGGAGTTGATATTTAATGTATTTCCAAAAATATGTTTTTTGTAGAAAACACAAAAATGGCAGACAGGAAGAAACAATCCCCGAAATTATCCGACTAGAGCATCGAAACACCCTGTAGATGGACTTGCAATATAAATTTCAACGGTTATTTATAATTGAAATATTTACATATAAATAATATCTCTATGGAATATACTTTAACAAGCAAATCCATTTTTATATAATTGTTACATTAATTTTCATTACAAAAATTATCCATCAAATTGTATGGGAAATAAGAAAACCAGAGCAAATAAAACTGTTAGCTTCCAGAATGATGCATTGATTCCGTCCAAGCCTCGTCAGGTATGCAGATTGGTTCAACACATCGTAATATTTATTTATAACTGAATCCCACCTCCCTTCCTTCTATGCCGTCAATACACTTGGAAAGGAGACTAACTTTGGTTTGTTGTTGCAAGGTCAACAGAATAGTCAAATTTACATTAAAGTGAATTTGATTTAAAATAACTGTGACAAATTGATATATTCCCTTAAAATACAGACTCAAAAAATCAGATTAGAAATTATATCTCTTAGAAAATTAAACATTAGAAAACCTGAATTGTTCGAAAAGATACATCTGTTGGAATGTACAAAAGTGGACTGTTTATCCAGAGTGTGGGAAGTATTGGTTTAATTTACTAAACAATGCTACATGATTGTTCACTCAATAAGGCAGAGAAATAATATAATTCATAGCTTTACAAAGATATGTAAAATAAAATTCCAATAAATCATGTTCATAGGCGTCATTTTGATACTTACACAGCCTCCTTATACAGTGTAATACAAGCACATCAATTATTTTAATTTGGTCTTTTGGTATTTGTAGGAAATATTAAATTATATTGATAGAACCTATATAGCAGGGTAAGTTTGTTTATAATTGTTGTTACACAAATCTTCTCAACATCCTATACGTATGTTTCGCTAAGCTCGTGTTATTGACTTGGTCTTGCAGGGCCTCTTAACTATAGAAATATACAATGTTATTGAGAAGTCAGGGATGGGAATTACATTTTTGACAAAAACTTTGCCGTTTTTAATTATAGAGGGGTAGGGTTGAATTCAGAATTGAAATCTGCATATTTGTATCTAATTTAGTGCTGATATTTGTATCTAAGTTGAAAAATAAAAAAAGATATGAGGAAAAAACTGTTCAATATGACCGCTACTTTGACAATTTCAATTAATTTTACTGAATTTCAATAGTCTCTTGTACAGAAATTTGTTTTTCCTAGTGTTATTTTTGTGGCTGCTGTTTTGATTACGTACAGGCGACAGATGGAAGATTTGTCGAAAATGATTAATTAAGAAAAAATCTAAGTCACATTTTTGTCGTTTATCAAAGATACTCTACATTTCGTATTCCTACCTAGTAACAAAGATAATAAGAGTGTTATTTTACAGTTTTCAATAAAAGCTTTTGTGCTAGTGGCTAAAATTATGAATTATAAAAGAGCCTGTACTTCTTACAAAATATACGAAGAAATTGACTTGTAAATAAGAAGTTTCGTCGATTCACTAGAAAAATTAATGATTTTATTTTAAAATATATATTCCTTCATTTTGTGGTTCGTCTTATATAAAGGGCGAGGATTGTTCAATGGAAGTAAAAAGTTCCTTTCCTTTGAACTACAGTTCTATTCCAAACCACTACACTACACTATCAGTATTCATTAAGAAGATATGAAGGTGTTACTGGTGTCTTTCCGTTTGATCATGTAATGAAATTGCCCATTATGTAAACTCAGATTGTTGGTCTTGGGAACTTTTTATTTTTTGGTTGTTTCTGGAAGTTTGATAATTTATAGTCTTTAATGTCAGGTTTTATGTGGATTTATACACCATTTAATGCGTTTGTTTGGTATTTCTTTATAATAATATTTGTAATTATGAAATATTACATTTTTCATGAAACAATTGAGACATCATAAAGTAAATATATAAATAGAATATAATATATATGTAATATATGTTGTTAAATATTGATATACGACGCTGTCAAATAAAAACTCTGGATGGTTTTGGTTAGATTTTTTGTTCTTCTTACTTCCCAAAATTTGTTCTTCTTACTTGCCAGAATACAACGTAAAGCGTAAATTTGAAATCGTACAAAATCAGGGGATTGGTATTTTTACCGATTTTTACGTTTCATGACCTTAGAAAACAGAAAGAGTAATTTTTTAATTTTTGTCTGTACGTCCTTGTTTTTTTTCTATACAAGCACAATAAGCGGACTTATAACGTAAAATAGAAACATACAATTTGATATATGAGACTATAGTGGCCTCATATAGAAAAATTGAATTTAAAATGTTAAAATTACGTTTATTTTAAATCAGTTTTTTTCTTTTATGTAGTTTGTTTTTCAATTTATAACACGCTTAATTTGTTGGAAATATTCATATTTATTTCTCCACGTAATTGTAAAAACCTCACCTATAGACTGAATCTGAGCTTCTAAAATATTGGTATATTCAGATAGTTACGAGGTTTGTTAGGCCGAAATGAGCGTAGCGAGTAGAGGTTACACCACAACTTGGACGACCGTTAGGGGCGAAACAATGGTCCGAGTGCAAGCAGTGAATAGTTTTTAATACACACACACATCTACAACGTCCTTTAGAAGCTAGCTGACGTCAAAAAATTAGTGAAATACACTAATACTGTTTAGAAAACCTGAATAACAACTATTTTAAACCAACTTACCCTCTTCATCTATTTAACATTTCGTACAAGATCCAAGAGACCACCCTTAGGGCGTAATATTTAAAGGTTCTGATTATATTACATTGAATGGACTGGGTAAGTACTATGATGATTTTCACCAACTTTGTTTTATTATTTTTCTTTTCAAACCGACTTCACTAATCATCTGATATGTTTGCTAGCTGACAATAAAGTCTACAAGAAAAACAGCTTTTTAAATTAGCAGTTAAAAAGTTAAGAGATATATATGTGAAAGCATATGACAAGTTCCAAAGTTGAAGGTGTATAAATAGTAATTTTTAAGTGTAAAAATATATATAGTTTACATCACTAGGATACAATATTTCAAGAAATATCTTAAATCGTTAACAAAACCGTATGAATAAAATAAACCAAAGTCATTGTGTATAAAAACAAATGATAAAATGTATTCAAAGTCAAATTAAATCTGTTTATATAGAATTTGTTTTGATTAATTAGGAATAAACAGTTTGTTGAATATTTTAAATTCAGAGTTTTACAATTAAACACATTAAAACGAGAGAAAAAGAGTTGCTAAAATTTCTGCGCGTTTCTTTTAAGATGAATTAAAATGAAAATGTAAAGTCTGGATACATTTCGCTACATCCATGTATTGTGAACATTGCTTCCAACGATGACAGTTCCAAACGAGTTAAACAACACAATCATTCCGCATTCCGCGTATTAAACGTCACTTGTTCCTCGACTCGCCGAACTGTAAATTGTACCAGACAAAACGTCGCTACTGCTGAAAATATGTTCACCATATTTCACAAAAATGAAAACGTAATTATTTTCCATTAGAAGTGTAATGAGAGATGTGCTATATGTCCGGAGTGGCCGATACACGGCCTCTATTTATGACGGTCATAACTCAATAACATCCTTCTGCATCTACACAGACATCAATTCGGTTATTTCAAAATGGGAATTAATACAAGATCCAACGTGGGAGGAAATATTTGTACAAAACATAGAGCAATGAAAGCATGTCATACAGCAGGGTTCTTCTGTAATGTGGTAAAACACAGCTGTTCCTTCGTGTACTAAAATTGTAACAAATAAACATAATTTGTTACTTATTATTTATTTAAAATATATAATATATTTACATTTATAAATTCATGAATATCATTGCAATAAGGAAATAAACATGTGCTTGCGAAAGGTTCAGTTTCAAACCATTCAGAATAATATGTATCATCATTAATTACCACAGTAGTTTAAAGTTTCTAAATACAATGAATTCAAAAAACACTCAATCAAACAAACAAAACTTGGGAATAAACAAAATAACAAAAAACAATTTTTTTTGTCAAAAGTAAAATGTTTATTCCTATTAGACCCTTATAGCTGTTACAACAACAAAGTTGTCATATTCAGAGGGAATCTTAACAAAGACTAAATTAAAACTATTTACAACTAAAGTGACCAGTTTCCCTACCCCACTACTTTAGTGCATTGACCTATCATATATATATATACTGACTCTAAAATACTGACTCATAAATATACTGACTCTAAAACCGTTTAAAAATTAGTGATTTTTCAACTAATGTACGAAACGATGTACTAATTTCCAAAAAAAAATCGTTTCATATTTCACGAGTTTATTTCTTATATCTAAACCAATGAAACAGTTTATATAAACTATTTCGTAGAATGCTGATTTCTATCTATCCACCATTTTCTGTTTTTAACAACAAAATATTCCGTCAAACTATTGAGCGCAGTTCTACTGTAATCCTTAGTTCGATTGTTTTGACAATTACAATATCCGATAACAAATTAAAAGAGCTACAAAAATGTATCTTAACTTTTTTAATAAGAACTTCCCTTTTTGAGTTATTTACATTTGACAAATTAAGAAGCCGTCATTTTAAAATGCTTATTGGACTAGAATGATCATGTTTAAAATAGTTCTTTACCTTATTAGGTAACATGTCAACTTTTAACTTAATCCGTCAACCAGTTATGGAGAATAAAAATATTTTGTTTTAAAATCAAAATGGTGGATATCTGGAAAACCAAGTAATTCTGGACAAATTTTAATTGACATGTTTTCTTGTTTTTGATGACGGAAAACACCTACTAATGTATAGAATCACCCTGTATAAATATAAATAGGCAACTTATCGTATAAATGCGTACATTAAACTCTCCTACTATTTTGTTTGTTTTATCCCTTTTCGTTTAACAAGTTTTAATGAATTTAATAAACTTTAAATTCCATTATCGGAAAACTCAATTTAGAACTTGCAAATAAGGTACGAAAATGTCATCACCATCAAGTCCTTCTAATAACTTAAGTACAGTACCATAAACCGCTTCGCGAACAAAACTTACTTGTACATAAATGTTAAATAAAATGAATAAAGAAATGATATTATTCTTTCTAGACAGAAATAGAGATTCATACAAACATTTGTACATTGCACGCGTGTGTTAACAATCATTTTATTAATAGCTTTTACCTACTCAGTATAAAATGTATAGGCTAATTTGTTAATGGCGCAAAAAACTATCTCCGTTTTTTAATTGGTCTTTATATTTCACTGAAAAGCGATTTTCGACATCCAGTACATCTGTCGTTATCATTTGTACCTTAGAACGGTAGCTACCAAAAAATTTAGTTGCGAACATAAAATTTTTATAGAAGACTATAGTGAACTCATATAGGACCCTATTGAAATGTAGAAAAAAGTAAGTGTCAAAATAGCATTTAAAAAGTTGTTTGTTCATATCTGTTTGTTTTTCAACGTATAACAAACTAATTAATTAACAATTTGTAAATTTCAATTCTGCTTTCGTTAACAAATTGTGAAATTATAGTCAAAAATGTAATTTCCAATCGTGACTTCTCAATACAATGAGATTTTAAACATGTGGAAAGTTTGTCCAAGCAATTTAAGTGCCAAATATCGGCAATTCCTCTTAAAAATAGCGTTTTTTTAATCAATTAGATACTCATTTTCCACGTAAGTAGTTTTTTTATCTCTGACAATTTATTATTTACTTAACAATCATCGAATTTGACAAATGTGTAACATATTCAATCGTATAACTATATTGAAATCACTCGTGGGTTGCATGGGAACTTTCACTTCTAAAGTTTGGTATTACTGCGCTTCTGATATAATATTCAGGACGACTAGGTCTCTGAAACCCATACCCAGTAAAAGAACTATAGGTCAAATATGGTGTGTGTATATATATATAGTGTGTGTGTGTTAAGGTGTGTTTATTTACGCTACACAAAAATATTAAAAGGAGAGAGAAGTGTAACAAATTGTCTTTTATACCAAAGACATTTTTTTCATTTAGTACAGCCACTTTTCTCATTACATTAAGTGTTGCTTGAGACTGGAAACAACAGGTATCCATTCGTTTATTCGTTAATTCCCTACAAGTAACTCTTCACTCCGCAATACAAGTCATTGTTTCATCTTATAAACAATAAAACAGTTTATCTTTTACACTGGTCACAAATACTTCGTATCTATTTTCAGCACTTTGTTAATTTTGCGTTTAATAGTTTGAATTCTCTTTATTTACGATATACAAACATTTATTGTTTAAAATTAGTATTCAATATTTTCAAATTGGAATCAAATATTAACTCTATTTCCGTAAGTTAATGGAGTTGGTAATTTTGTTAGAAACAACCCAATTTCTGTTAAATAAAGTGTTCATTTGTATATATCTGTTTATTTATCGGCTTTTCAATGTTTTTTTTTACAAGTACTTATATAGAAGAGAATTTCGTATCTAGTCAGTCTATTGTCACACCCTGTCGCACTTAAGCGATGAACCATATATTCACAAATTTTTATCTTGTTCAAATTAAAGTTCACTAATATGGTTTATTATTTTAAATAAAAACCCTTTACTGAATTTTGAAAATTAATTTTCATAACATGATATATATTTCAAGATTGAGAGTCTCGGAATTATATCGGGTTATTTTAATAATTCTCCCTACTACTCTGTCTCAAAACAAAATAATTAAGATGATTTATCTTATAATTTATTTTAACTACCTCTATTTTTTTTAATAAGTTAAACTATTTCGAAATCTATCTAAGCACTTTAATATGAAGATTTTATTTAGGTTAGTTTTAATTATCATAAGTTTCATTTAATAATACTGTCGTTATGAGAATTGTTCTGGTTATAGATTTCTGCACATTTTAATTTATTCAAAATTTTCACCTTTATATAGATTTCCTAAAAGATGACACTTTTACTTATTACATTATGATTGGTTTAATAGTTTATGAAACACTCCTATTTATTTCCCTTAGATTGACTCTTGTATACTTGAATGACCGTCAAATTTATCACCTTCTCTTCTTGATTTTTCTTATTTTGTTTTCACGACATTTGCTTCTTGATTTCCAGGAATATGTACTAAATTATATGTTTTCAATTTAGTATTTTATTAGTTTATACTTTTATTTTCATCACTTTTTGCATTTTAAAAGTGCTTGAAGATATTATTTATTACAATTTTCAATAACAAAGTTTAATTAACCGACAGAACTACTGGGATAGTATGTTGTTCATATCTGTACAGGACTTCTTCACCAAAGAACTATAATTACCTGCCACAAAAATCAACATACAACTTTAATATTTTAACTTTGGTTCCTTAAAAAAGACAACAGAAAGGAACTTATTGAAGTTTATAAAAAATCAAAATATTATTTAGGGAGAATCGGTAGAGTTCTAGTTCGCTGCACCTCAAACTATTGATCGGAACATTGCCCAGGCTTGAAGTCGATTGCTAGTTCTTTTATATATTCTTTTTTAGCTTACGTGAGTAAAAAAAAAGAATGAAGTTTTATTATGTTGTAACCCAAAAACGTGGACCGATTTTAATAAAATTGTGTGTATCAGCATATTTTGGCCATGTCGGGATTTTAAAAAGGTTTTTGGTAAGTCAAAATTTGACGTAAGTAATATTAAAAAAAAAAATACATTTTTATTAACAATTATGTAAAACATTTTAAGTAACTAATATTTGTTTTGTTTTTATTTTGTTTTGGGAATCGGTAAATATTTGTACAATATTTTTTCACATTTGTATCAAATAGAATACATATAACTGAAGACACGTTTTGTATTAAAAATTACAATAAGTAAAAGATTAGTTCATTAGAAATATCCAAGTTCAATTATTAATTTACTTCCGTCTCCAAGTTAATGTCACTTCGCACTTCATTTGTCACCTTGAATAAGCCTTCTTATTCTATCCCACTAATTAAAACCGAAACAGTACATTTCAGGGATCCTAATGAATTCGCTAAGAATGTTTTAATTAACATAGAGTTAATGTTTTACAGTAAGTGTTTGCCACTTTTCACTGCCAATTTGACGACTGACAGTTTTCTTACTTA
This sequence comes from Aphrophora alni, assembly GCA_963513935.1. Lineage (NCBI taxonomy): Eukaryota > Metazoa > Arthropoda > Insecta > Hemiptera > Aphrophoridae > Aphrophora > Aphrophora alni. The sequence goes on from OY740768.1 coordinate 147,760,805, forward strand.
CTGATTATTTTTATTTCTTGCTTTAGGTTTCCTCTGAAGTAAATTATTAAGGCGAATATTCGCTTCAAAATTATAATATACTACTTAAGAAACGTTTGTGTCTTAAAATATATGAGATAATATAAACAAATTTAACTCTGTATTTACTCTCTCAGTTAATCGCCCGATCATAGGTTATTTTCAATGATCTATATATTTTACGTCGCTTATACATAGAGCGGCGTCAAAAATAAAGATAAGGACATATTTTGGTCTAGAGGACTACATTGTACTCATATAGAACAAATTACCATTCAGAAAAATGGGGACCAATTTATAATATTTTAAAAAATATCTCGGAATGTAAAAATTTTTAAAATCTTATAAATATGTGTCCGAAATCGTATTGTTTTCCATCTGCCGGTTATTGTCTGTGTGTGTGTGTGTGTGTGTGTGTGTGTGTTTTTAAAATTATTACACCTTTTGAAATTAAGATTTATTTAATATTTAGATTTTTAGTTGTAATTTGGTATAACATTTTTCATGTGAGATTCTTATCAGTATATCAATAACCAAAACTTTATCTTATAAATTGCGGAAATGGTGACCTTTTTAAAAAATTTAATCGCATATATCTTTAAAACTATTAATTTAAAAAAAATCTATACAACTGCAAATTGGAAAATATATGACATAAAATTTTGATCCTTGATATACTGATAAACAATTGCATAAACAATGTGTATACCAAATTTCAACTTGAAAACTTTATAATTTCAAAAGCTATAATTATTTTTATGAAACACACAAAGTGGCGGTGAAATGGAAAACGAAGGTTTCCGAAATTAGTCAATAGGTGTTTTTTAAATTATGTTCACTCATATAAGCACCACAACGTTAGGCACGATATTTTCTGAACACTGTAACTTATTGATCGACGAAGTGAAGTGCTTTTTTAAATTCACTATTTGATATTTGATATCTCATTAATTGATACCTACTGATTACCTGAATACCTACAAGGTTATTATTTTCTTTCTGTTTTGATATTTCTATACTAAAAATATACACCTTTTCGGGCATGGACTTAGAAGTTCCAACGTACAATGGGCGATTCACAATATGGAGTAATTTAGGCAAACGAGCAATCATAAAAGAACTTCAAATAAAAAATAAATTTTGATTATTTTCTAAAATTCTAAAGCGACGAGAAAACAACCCCAAACTTTGCTTTATTTGTATTAATTTATATAAAAATGAAGTATTGTCGAGTTTAAGAGGGTTGTATATATATTAAATAAATGACAGTTACACTCATCAGCTACACTGTTTTGCCCCCCCCCCCGTAACAATAGTCGGAATATTTACGTATCTAACTATTTTACACCACGATATATCAAGAGGCGCATTTATATCCAGTAGGGGGGGGGGGGGGCAATCTTGAAGTATTCTAACTTTTATTCCCGTGTAGTCTTAAGTTAGATCCCTCTAATCTGTGTCAGGTTTCTCTTACCTCTTATTTTATCGTATCATAACATTAGGATATTCAAGATCTAGGTGTCTTTATTTTGTGTTTATTTTCCTTTTTTACATAAGACGATAATGATTGAAAGGTTTTGTTTTTAAAGAACAAGAAAAAAAAGTCACCTACGCCAACAAGTGGTGAGCTAAAGATTTGTTTATCAGTCAAGACAGTTACAGATTGTTGTAAATCATATTAATTCCCTTTATATTCTTAATGAATATAAATAACAATGCAATAAACTAATTTCACTTTTATTAATTCTTCCGATGAGCTGTGTCCTATTTACAGTAGCTGTGGTATTATTTACTGTTAAATCACTGTCTATATATATATATATATATATATATATATATATATATATATATATATATATATATATATATATATATTGTTATAGGGTGTTAGACAGTATTCACTGTGCTTACATGAAAGATTTATTTAATGAATACAACAACCAAACAGCGAGGTCTACAAGCTGACTGGTGTAACATTTACTATATGCTGAAAATATTTCAGAATATAATATTATTAGTTGTATAGACTTTTACAATGCTTATATAGTTGAAACCCTCAGGGTCTCATTTATAATAAGTACAAGTTTGGAAATCAGGAGGGATTCACACTATTTGCACCTTCGTTTACACGACCACATCGCATACATCAAACTCTTATCCCGTGATTGTTTAAATGTTGCGCAATATCCATCGTGGGAATTTAAGATTTAAAGCGCACAGTAAGGATTGGACACAGAATCTGATGACGCCCACTATTTCCTTAACATGATTCTCGTAGTAGAAGCTAACAAAACGACGCAATTCTGATTATATATGAATTAACAAACATGTCTATTCGTGTGTCTGTCGCTTGTTTCTATATTTTTCACTCACGTGCTTATAACCAACTTAAATCATTAAAACAACTTAAAAATTTTCAAATTTTCTCTATTTCTTTATCTCACTTTCTGACTTAAAATGCTTCTATTTCTCTATTTTTCACACTCTCATTCGCTGGTCTATTTCACTTACTCACATCAAATGCATCTCTTTCTTTCTAAGTTTCTTTACAAACTTAAAATGTTTTCTATTTATTTGTTTGTCAACACTTGTTTGACACATTCATTCACTGGCTTATCTCACCAAATCTCTTCAAATGTATATTTATCCCTATCGTTTTACTAATTAGTATTATTTTAAAACCAAAAACCTTTTATACTTTGCCGTCTCTTAATAACAACTTACTCATTGGCTTATCTCACTTACTCACTTCAAATGTACATATTTATCACTATTTTCTCACGCATTTGTCTCACTTATAAACTAAAAGCATGTTCTACCTTGTCGTCCCTTGCCTACACACTTATTAACTACCCTTTTCACACATTCCCTTTAGAAGTATATAATTCTTTCTACTCACTTATCTTATTTAAAAACTAACAGCTTTTTTTTTTGTTTTGTCTTCTCTTCCTTACAAATTCACTTATTGACTTCATACTCACTTATCTTATTTATAAAATAACAGCTTTTTCTGTTTTGTCTTCTCTTCCTCACACACTCACATATTGGCTTCAAACTCACTTATCTTATTTATAAACTAACAGCTTTTTTGTTTTGTCTTCTCTTCCCTACACACTCACTTATTGGCTTCATACTCACTTATCTTATTTATAAAATAACAGCTTTTTCTGTTTTGTCTTCTCTTCCTCACACACTCACATATTGGCTTCATACTCACTTGTCTTATATATAACGCGTTGTGACAGTGGGCCTACTACATCATGTTTTAAATGTTTAAAGAACTTGTGTTTGTAATGTGTCGTGTGTTCGTAATTTCTGATTTTAAACTAAGACAACGGTAATACCCGCATAACACTTGAAAATGGTTGAATAGCCGAAACGGCCGTAGTGATATAACTACAGACAAACATAGACTATTGTGACGGTAAGTCTTATAATATATTTACTTATATATAAGCTTACAACTTTTTCTGTTTTGTATTCTCTTCCCCATACACTCACCTATTGGCTACCTACTCACTTGTCTTATATATAAGCTAACATCGTTTTCTGTTCTGTCTTCTCTTCCCCACACACTCACTTATTGGCTACCAACTCACTTGTCTCTTCCCCACACACTCACTTATTGCCTTATTGGCTACGTACTCGCTTGTCTTATTTATAAACTAACAATGTCTTCTATTTTGTCTTCTCTTCCCCACACACTCACTTATTTGCTACCCACTCGTATCTTTCTCACATACTCACCTATTAGCTTATCTCACTACAAATACGTAAAATTGTAATTATTTTTCTACTCATTTGTCTCATTTATAAACATAAAATTGCTTCTAAGTATCTGTCTACATCTTTCCTGCACACTCATCCAGGATTTTATTTTCCGTACTCATTTAAACAGAGTATAACTATCTAGTGCTCAGTTTAGTTAGTGTGGTCTTGGTAATCCCGAGGGAACATAAATGGATCTTTACCTCTGTCTCTATGTAGCCGTAATCCCTTTCTTTCATCTTTACATCACGCCTCTCTAGACCAATTCTTATTCGACGTCCTTTTCATAAATTTTGAAAGTTATTCGCCTTTAAACAAGAATGGAAAACAATTTAGTTTTATAGTGTTTGTGGATCAGTAAAAGGTCCAAGCTAATCCATTTTGTAAAATTTGAAAATGCATTTTACACTCCAGTATTAAAAGTAGCTTCCCCCCTTTTTTTTCTTCAAAATGGTGATTTCCAATATTTATGAATATTGAATGATAATAATCAGACTGAATGACCATACATCATGTAGAATGTAATGTCCCTACAAATAGTAAGTATGAAACATTATACCTGTTAAAAGCAACATAAAATATTTATAGACAGGTTATTTAAACTTGTATTGACCATCTGTGTTTATTTAATGATCGTTTTTATTCAAACACTGTTTTGGAAAAGCAATTTTTACATCACTCTTGCATCAGGAAGAGTCGATGAAATGATGTTTATTATTTTGAGTGCTGCAGCCTACATCCATTGCACTTTATAATAAATATTATTTTACAACCCTTTCATCGAAGAACAGTAAATATGTCATATGTAATAACTACGATGGTGAGATGTATTTATGATGAACGATAATTTGTGTCCCTAGAATGTTCTGATAGAATGGAAAATTAAACAGATATTTAGTCTTGATTTTTAAATATTTTACTTTTTATTTATCAATGTTTCGTAGTGTTTGTTCATTATACTGAGAAGAAACTCTGAATTATTATCATTGAAATATTGAATAATTAAACAGTAATGTAATAATTAAACGTGTAAATTGAGGTAAATATGAACTGTTGTTGTAAACATAACCTAAATAGTTCACTTATTTTTTGTTTTGTTACAGTTTTTTCTTGCTTTTTAAAGATGAAAAACCAATCGGTCATCATCGCCTAAATATAAAAAAAATAGCAAACAAAGAAAACCGCTAGCTTTCTAATACTCTCATATTATCAGGGTTGGGAGAGAACAGAGTTGGTCAAGAAAGGCCTGATAGGAAAATTGAAAGAAAGGAATATAACCCAAGATTACATTGAAAAAGGTGTAAATCGAGCCACGTACCCTCGTAATTGCCAAGCCCCTATACTTACTATAAATGAGCCCCTTGGGTTATTATTATATAGACAATTAAATCTGAATGTAAATTATTATTTATTACACAATGTAATTGTGTATGAACAAAATTACTTTTGAGACAATCTCAAACTTGTTGGTTCCCTCTTTAATAATTTTCAACATTTTATTGGCTAAGGATTCCTAATAAATGAACGTCTAACTAGATTAAAAATGTTAAATTTGGTACTTTCTGTGCAGTATAGTAACCTTACCTACCCTAGAATAAAACAAAAAGATTTCTATAGTGAATAGAACCATTAATACTGCCGCATCGGAATTAGTGTCTTTTTTTGTTGTTGTTGTCTAAATCCATATCTCTTACGCCTTATTAAAAAAAAAAAAAAAAAAAAAAAAAAGAAGAAGAAGAAAACAAAATAAAGACCCTAGCTCTAAAATATTCTAATAGCATTAAAATCGGAAGATGACAAGAATTGGTTAAGAATGACCTGACAGGAAAGATATGAGAGACGGATCTAACCTAAGAATGGTGTAGATCCACCTAGGATCCATGGATATTGCCATAGCTCTATTAGTTTACAGCGTATGGTGTCCAATTATTGTTTGATTTATTATAATATTTATTAATGCATAAATACAAGCAAAACGATAAATATGTAAAGTTAAATATTAAATTAATGTGTTAGTTATTGAATTCCAAAACAGTTTATTCGTATAATAATTAATGCGTTGACAGGGTAACGTTCAGGATTTCGATTTACAATATTATCTAATTTATTTCTAAGGAATATATCCACTAATATTGAAAAAAATACTTTTATTTTAATTCGTTTGTGTCAAGTGGGTAGCATGAAAGTTATGTGTATTTATTTTGTAGCACTATAAATAGCACACAAATAGCACTAAAAATCAAACATTTTTTGCACATTACAATATAGTATTTGTTGATATGTGTCAACAATAAATCACCTGTTTGATTCCAAATGCATTATAAGTCCATTGATATTTTTAAATTCAGTGTGAAATGCTCATGTTAATTTGTCAATATTAATACAAATAGATTTTAATAAAATGGTTGCCATATTTGCCGTCATAGGAAAATAAAACATTAGTTTAATTATTATTTAAAAACTTATTGACTAGTACGATTTTATAAGATTTATGTAGAGCACATGTCCAGTTATTTTTTTTGAGTATCTAATAATAAATATATATTTTTAACGTCCTTTTCTGAGACCAATATATTTATTACATGTGTGTTTGAATTCATGACTATACATATACCATACAGTCTCCAATTCTCTGAAATTCGTTTGACTGCTTTTCATAAATTTCATTACCTAAGGGTTATTGACTCTCGACGTGGGATGTAAAATACAGTAGTTACATAAAACTTGAAGGTTCCCTGCGCTGGTGTTAGAGCAGTCAATATTTTTAAACCCGACTTTAACCAACTTGATTAAAGCTTTTAAAAAATTGTAAAAACGAAAGTTTGAAAATATAACCTCAAAACAAAAGTCGAGAAACTGTGGCAAATATTTGATAAATCATGTACCTATGAATTTTTTAGAAGAAAACATTTTATTTATTTTTTACAAAATATGAAACACTATACTTTGAAAAATGTTAAAATATTAATTACTATAGTTGACTGGGACACTTTTTACATTAGAAATATCTTTAAGTAATTGAGTATAATGACATAACCCCATAAAAAATATATATATTTATGTAAAATGATATTCTAAAACTAATATACGAATAGTTTAGTAATATTGTTACTTAGAATGACGTATGACATTTATTAACACTTTAGAAAGATGTAAAATAGTTTTAGGCCACACCCCTTATACCGAATTCCACATAAGTACGGGGCGTGTCATAGTATTAGGTTATTTATAGTTTTGATTATTTTTAGCTCTTATATCATTGAAGATGTCAACATTGTTGAAACGCGTTTAAGTTATAAACGTATTATTCTTGTGAAATTATGTTCATATTAATTTTATTTTTAAAAAATCTCACAAATAAAGCCATTTATTTAGTTACATTTATGGAGAAAATATGGTTACATGTGTTACGAAATACAAATTTCCTTAAATAATTGTACACATATTGACGAAGTGTAAAAGTTATGTACTAAAGAAAAAAAAGATATTACTTTCACATTTTTCCTTGCTGTTTAAAGAATCAAAACCTTTCCCTGATCATTGACTTACGAAAAAGGAACAATAGAACATAAATTAAAGACCACTAGTTCTCGAATAGTAGGATCAGTGTCAGAAAAGTTTAATAGTTGATCAAGAGATATATTATAGTAAAGATGATGAGGCATCTAACCCAAGATTACGTGGAAAAAGATGTGGTTCCAGATAGTCTTCCGGGATTCCAAGCCCGTACTAGCTATGAATGAACCCCTGAAGTTATTTTGCATTATTTTATTTCCCTATTTAAATAACGATATATTTACTTAAAAAAAAAAAAAAAAAGTTGAAATAAATAATTTAACAAGGACTAAATGCGCAATAACACAATTTTTCCATTGATATTTTATTTATTAATTTATTTCAATTGAACAATCATCGGTACTATTTGAAATGTAATTATGAACAATTATGTTTAGTAAATCTATTTTCTGTTCATCAGGTTTTTGTGTTTCTATAAACAGTAGAAACATCAAGTGCTCTGATCGAGTTCAAAACTCTACTTTAAACTTCTCTAATTGCATCCTCACGACTGAGTTTGATTGGTTGCTTAATCCTCTTTAGGCGAGGGCAAGAGTATATGAAAAAGTACTTAAAAGGGGGGTTCGGAGTGGGGGGGGGAGATGTTACGTTTAATGTCTCGTTGTATTTTGAAGTGAATGAAGCGCCCTTGTGTCTCGTTTGTTTAAAGCGAGGAAATTCTGAAGAGGATCAAGCTATGGTAGGCTTGTTTAGGTTTTAGTTTTCTAATAGGATTACAGGGGAATTAACACGTGCAAACCAACACCTATAGAAAAAGTCTTATAGTATTATTAGCGCTTCCCATTTAAACAAACAACACATGTTTTTATATAACACTATAAGTTAGAATACCTATTAAGGTTAAAACAAATACATGAGTATTGTTAATATATTTTATTCCGATTATTGAATTTTGAATTTTCTTGTATATACAAACTAATAAACATGATTTCGATAGTATAACAACTAAAACCCATGTAAGGAATTAAAACTTCTAATAATCTAAGGTCATGTAAGAAACTAAAATTCATGATATTGTAGGACCATGTATAAAACTAAAACTCCTAGTAATCTAGGGCCATGTAAGAAATTTAATTCATTGTAGTCTAGGACCCTGTAAAAAACTAAAACTCATGATAGTCTAGGACCATGTATGAAACTAGAACTCCTAGTAATCTAGGGCCATGTAAGAAATTTAATTCATTGTAGTCTAGGACCCTGTAAAAAACTAAAACTCATGATAGTCTAGGACCATGTATGAAACTAGAACTCCTAGTAATCTAAGGCCATGTAAGAAACTAAAACTCCTAGTAATCTCGGGCCATGTAAGAAACTAAAACTCCTAGTAATCTCGGGCCATGTAAGAATTTTAATTCATCGTAGTCTTGGACCCTGTAAAAAACTAAAACTCATGATAGTCTAGGACCATGTATGAAACTAGAACTCCTAGTAATCTAGGGCCATGGGAGACATTAAACTCATAGTGGACTAGGACCCTGTAAGAAACTAAAACTCATGATAGTCTTGGACTATGTATGAAACTAATATACTATTAATCTAAGGCCATGTATGAAACGACAACTCATAGTAGACTAGGACTATGTAAGAAACTAAATTCATAGTAGTCTAGGACCATATAAGAAAATAAAACTCATTGTAGTCTAGGACCATGTAAGAAACTAAAACTCATAGTAATCTTCGGTTATTTAAAGAACTAAAACTCTTAGTAATTTTCGGTCAAGTAACGAACTAAAACTACTAGCAATCTTCAGTCATGTAAGAAAATGAAACTCATTGTAGTCTAGGACCATGTAAGAAACTAAAACTCACAGTAGTCTAGGACGATGTAAGAAACTAAAACTTATAGTAATCCTCGGCCATGTAAGAAACTAAAGCTCCTAGTAATCTTCAGTCAAGTAAGAATATAAAAGTCATAGTAGGTAGTCTAGGATCTTATAAGGAATTAAAACTCATAGTAGTCTAGGACCTTGTAAGAAACTAAAGCTTCTGGTTCTCTAGGGCCATGAGAGAAACCAAAACTCCTAGTAATCTTCGGCCATGCAAGAAAATAAAACTCATAGTAGGTAGTCTAGGACCTTATAAGAAACTAAAACTCATAGTAGTCTAGGACCTTATAAGAAACTAAAACTCATAGTAGTCTAGGACCTTATAAGAAACTAGAACTCATAGTAGTCTAGGACCATGTAAGAAACTAGAACTCATAGTAGTCTAGGACGATGTAAGAAACTAGAACTCATAGTAGTCTAGGACCATGTAAGAAACTAGAACTCATAGTAGTCTATTACGATGTAAGAAACTAGAAATCATAGTAGTCTAGGACCATGTAAGAAACTAGAACTCATAGTAGTCTAGGACCATGTAAGAAACTAGAACTCATAGTAGTCTAGGACGATGTAAGAAACTAGAACTCATAGTAGTCTAGGACGATGTAAGAAACTAAAACTCATAGTAGTCTAGGACGATGTAAGAAACTAAAACTCCTAGTAATCCTCGGCCATGTAAGAAACTAAAACTCATTGTAGTCTAGGACCATCTAAGAAACTAAAACTCATAGTAGTCTAGGACCATGTAAGAAACTAGAACTCATAGTAGTCTAGGACCATGTAAGAAACTAGAACTCATAGTAGTCTAGGACGATGTAAGAAACTAAAGCTCATAGTAGTCTAGGACGATGTAAGAAACTAAAACTCCTAGTAATCCTCGGCCATGTAAGAAACTAAAACTTATAGTAGTCTATGACGATGTAAGAAACTAAAACTCCTAGTAATCCTCGGCCATGTAAGAAACTAGAACTCATAGTAGTCTAGGACCATGTAAGAAACTAGAACTCATAGTAGTCTAGGATGATGTAAGAAACTAAAACTCATAGTAGTCTAGGACGATGTAAGAAACTAAAACTCCTAGTAATCCTCGGCCATGTAAGAAACTAAAACTCATAGTAGTCTAGGACGATGTAAGAAACTAAAACTCCTGGTTGTCTAGGGCAATGTAAGAAACTAAACGTAAATTGGAAAACACCAACATAGCTTTGTAGCATATGACCATGTAAAAAAAAAAAAAGTAATTTAAAAACACTAACATAGCTTATTAGCCTAGGGTTATGGTAGAAACAAAAAAAAATTAATAACAACAACATTGCTTAGTAGCCTACGGCCACTAAATTAACTAAAACTAAAAAGATGTGTTTTTGCTCTTTTTTAGCTCTAGATTTATCACTGTGTAACGAAAGTTGATTTCTACTCGGGAAACGTCGTCTATTAAATTTTATACATACAAATAATGGTAAATGTCTGATTAAAACATTTTCTTAATATGAAAAATCCGTCATTATCAAATAACTCTAAAACAGAACGGTATTTATGTTTTTAATCACAAAAAGATACGTTTTGTATTTAAAAATAATATAATATATCTATTAGGATCTTAGCCAATAGATCTTAGCCATAATATATGCATAACGACTTGCTTTATTTATGTCACCTGGTTGGAACCCATACCGAAAACTGCCCTCTAAATATTATGATAATAATTTGGCATTTGCTTTTGTTTACATAGATTACAAAGAATAGAGTGAGTAAGTAATCGCACAAATTTCAACATCCGTTTTTGAGTGATATTCAAGTTCCATAGCCTCAGGCCGTCGTTCCATCGTTGTCATTCTTGTTGTAGCTGTTATCTGCGTAGTAAGTAAGATAGCGACCACATAATATAAAATAGGTAAATGAAGTTTTTTGATAGAGGAGTACTATTGTACAGAACAGTAATTTTTTTAAATCAAATTAAAAAATTCAAAATGGCAGCTATTATTAACAGTTTATTGCTCGTATTTTTTGTGTTATTCTACAATTACAAATAGCCAAGTTATGTAATTTCAAACATTGATGTCACAAGGATATGTGATTTACCTTTAGTTACGAGACCCGGAACAGGCGAGTTACTGACATGAGCGTAGTGAAAGAGTGTTCCTTCTAAGATACACCGCGCACCCAACAGGGCCAAGTCGTTGATACAAGCGAAGGAATTGTTATCTAGGAAGCTTGTTTGGACCTAGCCGAAGCACGTGGGGGGGGGGGGCAAATCCGAAAAAGCTGGCCAAGATTCAAAAAATAAAGTTACTATTTAAGGAGTTTTTATTATACGTTTGTTGGAGTGATATTGAAAGTGTTACATACGACAATTAGAAAAGGGCGTTTGCTTATTCATCAATTCACAAGTGACACTCGGATGAATTTCGTCAGAACTACAGAAATACCAATATTAACGGTTCCTTCAAGCACGTGTAACTTTGTGCAGTGTTGTTAGATTTTATGACGAACAATGGATTCAAATATTGATGATATGTAGAATATTTACCTGTGTTAGAATAAACATTTTTTTTAAATCCCACTTTTTTACAAATTTTATTTTTGTAAATTAAATATTGTTAAAATTTTTTTATCTTTGAATATCGAAAAAGTTATAATTACCACATAATTCCGCAATGAAATTAAAAGCGATATTAGATTGTAATTTAATGAATCGTGAAAAAAACTAGCATTCTGCAAATCGTTCAGGTTTTTGCACTAAAAAGTGGAAACGTCACACTTTTAATCGTTTCAGAAAAATCTTTAATTCGACTATTGTTAAATAACGAAACTAGAAAAACGTGTTTTTTGAATATTTAGTTCGCCATATTAGATCCACCACCCCCTCATTTTAACTTTGGTGTCGTAATCAGCAACCTCAAAAATACCTATATACCAATCTTTATACAAATTGTTGTGCTAGATAAATTCTTGACTTTTTCGTTCATCATATTAGATCGGCCATTTTGTTTTTTGAAATTTTAACGATGTAATTTTAATTAACAACCTCATAAACTTTGTATATGAAGTTTCATAAAAATTAAATAAAGTTTTAATATTTTGGGAATTTGTCCCACTGTGCGACTTTAAAAAAGTAGTAATATGGACAATAACGATTTACAAAAAACTCTATCAAACCAACTTACTCTACTGGGTATGATTCATTGACTACCAATAAAATTTAAATATTCTCCAAGGCACAGGACACGAAATTTTTGGGTGTACATTTCAGAATCTGTTTGTATACATTAATATTGTTATACTATACTCTAAATGATTCGTGTATAAAGTTTCAACAAACTTTAAAGAACATAAATAAACGGCAGATACTTTACTTTAAAGTTGTAACATTTCGTTTAAAAATAAAAAATATTAACATCGTTTACACGGCTACTTATCCTATTCAAAACTAATTTTAAAAACGTTCTACCTAATAAAAAAACTCGTAAAATATTACCCTTCAACACTATAAATATAAAATTTAATTTAAAAATCAGACCAAATTTTTTTGCAACCCAAAAAAGTTTTACGATATGAAACACAAATTAATTACAATGGAACATATATCTAAATTTGAAGTATTGGTGATTATGTTAAGATACTAAGCCGATTAGAAGTCCATTGGTTAGAGTGGCATTGTAGGCTGGTTTTAATGCCCCTATTTCATAAATACTACACTGGGCTCTATGAAAAATAGGTAACTACTAAACAAAGTTGATTAATATAAAATAAAAACAAATTGATTACGCTATCGTGGTATTAACGAAGGACAATCATACAGTAATACAAGGAGATTCTCTATATGTGATGTTTAAACGTTGGTTTCTTGAGCTTTGTAGGAGATTTTAATTGTTTTGGTAGATCAGTGGGTCTTATCCTGTAGAAGTTTGTTAAAACAGTTGTTACACAGGTTTTCTGATCCACATATTTGTGTATATGTACTACTATTGTTTTAACCGCTAGTTTCTAACCGATCTTCTAGATTTGTAAATTTTAAAAATTATTCTCTCGCATAGCTCTGTCTAAGGAGCCTCTCGACGGTCGTTTAGGTTACTCGGCCCTGACAGATATAACTGGCAACTTATGAGTATATATATATATATATATATATATATATATATATATATATATATATTACTTACGTTAAAAAATATGTCTATTAAAATATTGTCTATTAAATTGAAATCTACAAAAGTTTAATATATTATAAGATATTACAAAAACCTCTTTTAAAAGGCTGCCATTTTGACGTTTTCGATTCTATTTTTACTAAATTTCAATAGGGTTTCATAAGAACATAATTTAGCTTCCAATCATAATTTTTGTGATCGCTATTATGCTTACGTAGAGACAACAACGATGACTCCCTGATTGCATGTCTAAAACACTTTTTCGATTTATTGAAGTCAAGAAATCTAAAGATGAGGCAAAAACTTTTTTTTTTATTACCAGAATTACCCAATATTTCTTATACTGGTTAAGTAATAAGTTTTTTTTTCTAAATAACCATGTTGAAAAAAACGCACCATTTTGCTTCGATTGTAGTCAAATTACAAAAAATAAAATAAAAATAATAATGACACCAATTACCATGTAATTAAAATGATTTATTTTTGGTCAAAAGATAACTAAGGTATCAACAAAAAAGTAAACTTTTATTTCTTAGTAATTATTTAAAATATCTTACATTTGCCTAAATCAAAACCATTACGAATTCTTATAATTTTATCTCCGAATATTTATATTTTAAATATCGTAAATAAACAAATCATAATATTATAGTGAAGGTGCAGAAATTTGAAAATATGAAACGAATTCAAAAATTGTTTTAATACTAAGGGTATATTAATTAAACCTTTTATTTTCATCCTTTGACTAACAGAATAAATAAAAACACCACTTCTTCGTTATAAGAGGAAATATTATGACACTTGTATATTTTTTAAATGTTAATAGTTTTAGAAATATACAAATTTGAATAATATAAACGGCTGCCATTTTGAAATAATCTTTGTTTTGTCTAAATTTGTAAACCCGACCATAAAATATATGTATACCAAATCTTAACTCAATATCTTAACTATTTGCAAAGTTATGTTTTTTTTAAAAAATAAAAACCAAAATGCTGGATAGGCGGGAAACATCATTTCTATTATTCCAGTAGAACACGTTTCATTGTAAATCATTATAGATATTTATTTATATACACGGAAAATTTCCTGCCGAAAATGGAACCAAACTTAAAATTTGTGAATGTTCAAGAGCGTTCAACTCCTAAATTAGGTTAAACTCCTAAATTATTTATTTAAAAAAAATACTTCGAATAAAAGAGTTTTAAATTTGTTATAAAATCCGAACACAAAATACAAAATAAAGATTTCCGTAAGAAATTTTAATTAGCTTATCATAATAGAAAATATCAACTATTTTAACCTATTTTATAATTCCATAAAACAGTATACCATTTCAAGTTTGTCATGGGATCAATTTTAGGAGATACTAGTAATAAAGCTTACGATGAAATTACCACTGGTATATAAAATATATAAAACGATTACGTAGAGCCTTGTCAAAATATATAATATTCTTAAGAATAACGGAGTTAACAGTTTATTGTTTGTGGAAATATTTAATAATCGTTCGAAGTTTAAACTTTCACGTTAACAAATTACAAAATATTAATTTATGCACACACATAAACCATTTAAACTACAATCAAACACAAAAGTCAAATGTATGTAAACTTTGTGAAAAGGATTTATGGATTACAACGTGTATAAATAAAATAAACTGTCCACTGTAAAAGCGTGAATATTATTTAACTGTCTCACAACTCTGTAGGCTACTGTATTAAATCACATAATGGAATGTGCAGAAGTGAGACATTCTCTGTTCGAGGATATAAAATAGACACGCGATCGCAATGAATTTGTCCCTTTATAATATAATATTAAATTAAGTTGTGTATCAAAATTAAATTAAATTAACTTGTTGCGTTTAGGAATTCTTTTAATAACCGTCCTTCAAGAAAATGTGTAAAAATAACAATGAAAGCTGTTTAGGCAATTGGTTTAGTAATATCAACTGAAATTTAAAACCTGGAAAAAAATAATAAAACGTATTTTAAAAATTAACAGTTTAAAACTATAAGTATGAGGGGCAGTCAAAACGTAAATTGCATTAGACTAAAAAATGAAAAATCGTAAGAATCAAGAAAATTTCTTTATTTATTCTGAAACAAACAAAACAACTTTCTACATAATTACCACATCGATAACGCATCAAGTTATAGGTTTATCAAATCTTCTTTTTAAAAAAATGAGCCCAACTTCTAACGACCAATCTAACTTCTTCATCATTTCCGAATCGTTGTTGGGCAAGAACTTCTTTCTTTGGACCGAACACGTGGAACTCATATAGCGCAAGGTCTGGATTATCCAGAGGATATCTCCACTCTTCTCATTGGAACTTCTTCCTTATCAGGACTTTTGTGAGACAAGCAGAATGAAGGGTTACATTATCATGGAGGAACACAACACCTTTTGACAGTTTTCCTGGTCGACGGTATTTAATTACCTTACTTAGTCTGTTCAAACTTTCACAGTAACGTGCTGTATTAATTGGCATGTACTCAATATACCTCGATTGTCGAAAAAAAGGAGTCAACATCAATTTCCATGTAGATGGAATCTGCTAAAACTTGTTTGAAATGGGAGATTGACCACGTCATCGTTCGGGCCTCAAACATGTGTATATTAAAAAAAAAAGTCTTCACTAGTTTATCTCGTGTTAGTATTTAAAGAGATACATATGTGAAGGAGTCACATCGTTCGCATTGATAACTCGACCCAGCCGGTCAACTTTACAAATATCACATTTTCGTAGGAGTTCAAGGCTAGATATTTTATTTTTGTAATGACTTCAATTTTTATTATTGTAGAGTAGATGAGGTAATTACATTTTTTAATCTGGAAATGTTTAATTTAGTGTTATAAGTTGGATTTACACTCCTGACGTGAACAAAAACCTGTTAAAAATTTTCATATAATCAATTTGATTTGAAGTTCAATAGCTTTGTACAAGAGCAAACTATTATTGTACGTTTATATTGTCTATTATACCAATATTCAGTACCAGTCTTGAAGTGCTGTGCCCGCTATCGAATAGACAACGGCGACGGACGGACGGAATGTCGAAAAGAGTGTTTTCAATATCCTGAGCGTTAAAATCACTCGAAAAAACGTATACTTAGAAGCATGAAAAGAAGTAATTATATCTTTAAAATAGTTAAAATATATTTTTAAGTTAGGTTGTTCACACTGTCATTTGAAAAATAATCCTTGCCAACTTTTTAGACCAAGATAAATTAAAAATATATATAAATAATAAAAATGTGGGGATTATATGCGATTGTGTAATTGTTTTCATTTGTAGAAACTTTCACTATACGTAAAAGATTAATTTAAGAAATGTTATTTTTGTTTCCTTGTTTTTAATTTCTTTTTTCACTCAAAATAGAATTGTGTATTTCAATACGACATTTACAAAAATAAATCTCAAACAATTTTTCATTGTCTTAAATGTCGAGAAATAAAACAAAGTAGCATGAGTAACAAATTATCTTTGAAGAATTAACAGACCCGCAGTTTGTAAAGAAGAATCTCAGATGCTACGATAACATGGGGAAGAAGCAGAGACGCCATAGAGGATTTAGCGCGGATTTGGTGTACAATCATGGCGACGACACGCTCCTCACCTAGGGGGATTTACTTCGTACTATATGTCGACCTCGATCTATTTCATTAGTAATAGTATGGCAAATGTAATGCCAACACTGCAACGTGAATTCAAAAATAATATTTAATTGGGTTTAAATGATTTTAATCTGGTTGATTGAAATAACAATTCTAATGTTTGATTACTTTTTCTTTTAGGCATTAAAAATATGTTAACTGTTTCCTTTTTGCCTACACATTCTTTTAAGTTGTAATAAAACACATGGAATTTTTTTAAATAGATATAGCACAGTAAAAAAAAAAAATTTAAAAGAAATTAATAAATTGGAAACAAATGGGTTGTTGTTTTAAAATCCTTCCTTTTTTTAGAAATCGATCAGTCTCGAGTTCTCCTAAGAGTCGATTTATAAGTGAAATGTTTGAAAAATCGTTTTATTATAGTTGTCTCTTAAAATATCCATTTTACGATATGTTAAATACAATTTTTAAAGGTAATAAAATTCCCAACAAAAATGTTTTTTATTGGTTTCGTGTAATGTTGGCGCTGAATTATCCATTGACGCACTCGATTTTGACGCATTTTAATTGTTAATAACTCGAGAACCACAAGTTCTATCAGAAATTACAAAAATACATATTTTATAATATAATTTAATTGCTTTTTTTTCGAGCACATCTTTGTAGATCTATTGTAAAAATTTACCAAGTTGTGACTGAAAACAAAAACGAATTTAAACACGAGTTTAAATAACATGCATTTTGTAATTAAAATGCATATTTTTATATTTAACTGTAGTAAACATTTTAAAAATGATATCAAATTATTGAGTATTTATATTCAAAATTGCATAAAGTATGTTAGATTTAAACTAATCGAATTTTGTAAATGTCACTTCTATTCATAGTAATATAAGGAAATCGGAATATTTTATAAATATATATAAATCATACGGCATCTGTGTTATACGGGGTGTTTACAAAAATCGTTCCACTTATTCAGAAGCTCATTCCTTACATCAAAACTAATGTAAACGCATTTTAGAAACATATTTCTCATAAGGAATTGATTTCTAAATATAATGACGAATATAATTATAGAATACAAAGCATTTTATAAAATATGTTTTTGGATTGGAAATATCACACTTTGTTATTGTAAGAAATAAGCTGGTGAAGTTTGGAAACGATATTTGGAAAAACCCTACATAAAGAAAACAACAATGGATTATGTAAGTTTTGGCATAAAACATTTAAACGTCAAGGACAAATATTGTTACAGACAAAAGAGGAAGACAGCACTATGCAGTCCTAAATTAATAAACTTAACAGTAGAGATTTATTGAAAAATTCAATCAATTCATAACTCTTTACATCAAACTTGTATAATTTATTTTTTGAAATATATATATAGATAGGTTAGGTTAGGTTAGGTTTTAGGTTAGGTTTTATTAAGTGAACATGTTAAAAATAGCCAGATATCAGTATTTATGTAGTCGTAATTTTAGGTATCCTGTCACTATATTATTGGAAAACGTTATTGAAACTACGCACAAAAGTTTTTATTTTACTCTCTTCATGTATATATAAATGTATATTCATGTATATGTAAAATAAAAACTTGTGTACATAGTTTCAATAACGTTTTCCAATAATATAGTGACAGGATACCTGAAATCACGACTACATAAATACTGATATATAAACGTAGCTATTTTTAAACGCTCATTTAACAAAAACCTAACCTAAAAAAAACACACAGCATTTCTTTAAATAACACTGACTAAAAAAAATAATTATATATATAATACATAACCAAACATTGAAGTCAATATAAGTACAGAGTAAAGAAGCTAATTAAAGATGATTTATATCCCTAATATAATAATAAATCAATTGAAACATATTCCAAATTTCCAGTAAAATGTTATAATTTCTAAATGCAAAGTTTATCTTATCAAGATATAGATATTAAAGGGAACTGTCTCATTTTGATGTCCGTTACGTAATCTGTTAACTCGGGGACCCAAACAAGAGCGCAAATTGAATATAAAATTGTTTCTCATGGTTTAAATATAAGGCTGAATGGAGGAGAGCGAAGCGAAATTTGCATAGGGGATTGTGAACGATGATTACATTATTTGGCATAGCATAGGGTGGACGGAACAGTCTATCGTTACAGCAGGCATGAATATTTAATTAACATGTGATGAAGCAGTTACATCGTTAGTAAGTCTTGTGGTCAGTGAATAGGGGGAGGGGGTGTCCGATATTTACTTCGAATATTAAACGAACATCATATATCCCTTAATCAAAGGCGTCTCCCTTCGGAGAAAAATAATGAAGTTATAAATATAAAATAAATTTAGTTTTTGCCTAACTTTTGCTAAAGCAATAATTTGATAAATTATAAATTTGCAGTAAACTTCAAATGTTGCACATACATTAAAAAAAACAACCTAACCTTAATTAATTTCATTTCTTGGGAATAGAAATGTCTAAATCTGGTTTGATAATGATTGATCGTTAATTTGGTTTAATGGGACTTTTGCTATCATTTGTGTACACAAAAACTGTTACACGACGATTAAAGAATATAACTCCTGTTATCAGATGTTAACCCTAAATAACAAATAAGGAATTAAAAATCATAAGTAAATATTCTACTACTTCAAAATAAAATTTTGCCAGTTAAACCTCAAATGGTAATAACGACTCGTTAAACATCCATATAAAAAGTTACTCAAAATTCTCTTGACACCACGCCAATAATTAACAGTCAGTTGCGTTCCGTCCTTTGTATAGTGCAAACCTGTGTGTGGTGGTTTTTCTAATCACGTTTTTATTTCCTCTTAGTTTTAACTGCTCAGGTCTAGTTTTAGGTCCGTGTTCCTTTCTCAGATTATATATTTAGTTTTAGTTTACAACGTGGCTCTAGAACCTTTATATTCTAGTTTTATCGCTTGCTAATGGAAGTTGATTTACACTCTGGAAAATTCATGTTTAAGTTTAGTTTTGGTCATACAAGTATAATTTTAAATCGAAACTTAGAATTTTTAGTTTTAAATAGTTTAAATAGATATCTAGAAAAATTCTCCAGTGGTCGAACTTTGCATTATATTTTGTATTGCTCTCTACTATATCAACCGATTTTTAAAAGTTTATTAAGTTCTAGTTGTGGATTCCAAAGCTCTACTTTTTAACATGAGGTAACATGGAACTGTGTTTGTTATGATCTGCGATAATCTTCACAATAAGGTTTTTGTTTAACGAAAAATTCGTGTCTGTAACCAGTCTAGTTTACGCTTAAATACAATTGTTTATTATACGTAATATGTTTAACGTTATTATTGTTTAAAATATGATTTATATTTTGTTGATTTAACATAATTTTAATGTTACAACAATACAATTTAATTGGCGTATTAATAAAAATAGTACAGAGTTTCAGATTTACTGTGGAATATAAAATGGTGCCGAAATTTTGAATGTCTTTTATTTACGTGTATTTATTAAATTTAGGACCACCACTTAACATGGTTTTAGGACCAAGGTCTTTTCTCTATATTGTATTAACAAAGAATAAATAAATCAAAATAAAATAACAACAACTTTTTCAGATATTAATAAATTTTTAGTGTGTTACTAAATTTTGTTAAAATATTTTAAAATGTTTATTAGCGGCTTTACTGCAAGATCATAAACTAAACGGTATAAAAGCATTGCACCGCACTCCATATTAACTCATCCCCAAAAAAATTATGTGTATTTTTATACTCACAAATCGTAGCAAATTTCCAATTAATAAAAAAAAAAATTCTTACTGTTAATTATGACATTCTCCTTTGCCTAATTAAAATTGAATACCATTATATTCTATACACAGACATCATTAAAAGTGCAAAACAATATTTTTCACAGTATTTATACGTTTTGTCTAATTTTCATGGTTGCCCATGAGCAATTTTAAATATATTTACCTAGTATCAACTGTTATCTTTTAGTAAAACTATAATGATTTTTAGTTCAACCTATTATGCCATGATGCAAGTTTTGCGTCCATTAGTTATGGTGCAGCGTATTAAAAAAATAATTGTTTACTTACATTTATAAATCGTCTGTTGTAAAAGTAGTTTGTATGAAATGACAAAAAAATAAAATAAATAACAGTTCATCGCACGGAAAATTTCGTGTTATAAAATAAAAATGTGTACTATAATCGTTTCGAATTGTGAATGGTGTTGTAAAAAATTGTTTGCAGTTTGAATAGATTTTCCTATATTGTGGCGTTTATTATTATTGTGGATTAAAACATTTAGTGGGAAGGGTGGGGGTGCTAGTTAGGTTGTAGCAGCTGTGAATTTATTGTATTTAACACTTGGAAAGAAAATAGTAAAAAAAAAGGAAAATAGTATTGCAAGGGTTTTCTTTTTTGTTATTTAAAACCTACAATCCTGTCGGTCCTCAGCGCTTTATACATAAATGAAAAAGACGAAAATGAAATAAATACCACTAACCCAGGAGTACTCCAATAGTGTCGGGGGGATGGTGGTGAACAGAATAGTTCATATTTTGTTATATTTATTACAAGGTTGGTCATGATTTTATCAAGAGAGACCAGATAAGAAAGGTGAAAAAAAGGGATTTAACCAAGATTACCGGAAGTAAAGTACAGATCCAGCTATAATTCCTCAGGTAAATCATAACATTCCTCCTTATGAGTTAACCCTTGAGGGAGATTACAAGGTAAATACAGGAGGACATGGTGTAGTTGCTTTTTAAAAACAATTTAGAAGGAACACCCATTAATACTTTCTGATTCGCAAGAGGGTTACTTTGCATCGCGTTATAGTTGCAAAATAAGTTGATAACGGCATTAAGGAACTAAAGGAAACGTTAAGGTTAACTAAAGGAAACGTAAAACCCTACGAGGTCTTATTTTCCTATCCCCCTTAGACCAACCACTACTCCAGACAACCAGCTCTTAGTGACTTAATTATAATAATCTAATATGAGAGACGTAAATTTAATTATAAAAAGTAACTGCACGTATCTGTGAATGTAATAAAGATTAACATAACTGTATTGTCAATTTCTCTCTCTCTCTCTCTCTCTCTCTCTCTCTCTCTCTCTCTCTCTCTCTCTCTCTCCCTCCCTCCCTCAAAGTATACTTTGACATGATGGGATAGTGTCATCATATTTCTAATAACAATATGCTGATGCTACAAGTAGACTTTGATATAATGGGATCGTGTAATCGTGATTCTAATAACAATATGCTGATGCTACAAGTATACTTTGATATGATGGGATCGTATCATCATATTTATAATAACAATGTGCTGATGCCACAAATATACTTTGATATGATGGGATCGTGTTATCATATTTCTAATAACAACGTGCTGAAGCCACAAGTATACTTTGATATGATGGGATCGTATCATCATATTTATAATAACAATCTGCTGATGCCACAAATATACTTTGATATGATGGGATCGTGTCATCATATTTATAATTACAATGTGCTGATGCCACAAATATAATTTGATATGATGGGATCGTGTCATCATATTTATAATAACAATCTGCTGATGCCACAAATATACTTTGATATGATGGGATCGTGTCATCATATTTCTAATTACAATGTGCTGATGCCACAAGTATAATTTGATATGATGGGATCGTGTCATCATATTTCTAATAACAATATGCTGATGGTACAAGTATACTTTGATATGATGGGATCGTGTCATCATATTTCTAATAACAATATGCTAATGACACAAGTATACTTTGATATGATGGGATCGTGTCATCATATTTCTAATAACAATTTACTGACGCCACAAGTATAATTTGATATGAGACATTAACTATGATATTATCAAACTTAAAAACAAAGACGATAATAAAACAAATAGAAAGTTTAAACATCACTAACCTCAGAATAGAAACGTATCCCTAATCTGTAAAGTTAACAGGAAATGTTAAATGATGCAAGTTATAGTTCTATTGACGTAAGTGATACGGAATTGATATGAGAAAGTTTGGACAGATTGAAACAAGTCTGTGCAAGGCGTTGGACTGTATTTGAAAGGTAATGGAACAGCAACATAGCTGACAAGTTATCTGCGAGTTGGCAAAACTACTAACCGCAGCGTTCAAATTACACTGCTAATCGCCCAAACACCGTGTTCTGAGGCGTAGCTAATAGCTTCAACTTTATACTTAGACTTTATCAACTTTCAAATTGATTGAATTTGTTTTACTTTTGTCAAGAACTGGGGTACATTTTTACAAGATTACCTGTACGTTACTTTCTAAAATGTGAAAGAATTATTTGGTGGAACAAGCGTTGGGCGAAGGAATTCTTTCACCATTGAGTTGTTTCTATCCAGTTGACACCAACTGCTTCAATTACATTTACATTTGTTTATTTGATATTTGGGGACATTTTATGTCCATGTGATGGTAAACAAGTTACGAATTTTTTTTGTATATATCGGCATCTTAATTTTTGTCGGGACACTTGACCAACTCTTGTTCTTTCCCGACTCAGACGATAATAGAGTATCCGAAGGCTAGGAGTCTACATTCTTCACTGATTAGGTGATGATGACCGAAAACTTTTCGCCTTTTGAAAACAAGGAATTCAGCGCATTCAGGGTTGGAAGAGAACAAGAGTTGGTAAAGAGACCTGTTAGACAAGATGAAAGGGAGGGATCTAATTCAATACTTGGTAATATAAGTGTATATCCATTTCCTAGCTTTTGAAAAGATATACCTGTATTCACTATAACCAAGCTCTATTGGGAATATTGTTATATTTTTCGATCCATAATAAGTAATTAAATATCAGTCGTTCAGTTGTAAGTGCTTTATGAATTCACTAACAAATAACGCACACAGAATATTTTTTGAGCTGTTATTTTCTACATTTGTGACGAAAACTTGTCTTTCCGTGTATTGTCACATAAAATAAGAAATGTGGGTATTATCCTATATCAAATTTATCTAAACGAAAAGTTTGTAGACCCATGTAGTATTTAAGTATACCCGACTGCTAGGTAAGCATATCAGTAATGAACACGTATGAGTGTTGATTTCTTTTCTGTAATTTTCTCTTTTATTTGAGTAATATTTGCCCTCCTGTAGGCTACATGTTTAGGGGCGCAATATATTGAGTAAGGGTGTTAAAATCCCGAAGTACCTACCCTTGTTTTCATGTAATCTTTGGTTAGATATCTCTCTTTCATCTTGCCTTTCGGATCTCTTTTCTCAACTTTTGCTCTCTTCAACTCTGACGCTATTAGAGTATTTGAGGGGTTCTTTATTTTACGTTCTTTTTTGATTTTTATAAGGCGATGATAACCAAGAGATTTTTCGCTTTTTGACAAAAATAATAAAAGTTCACATTTTGTTTTATCAAATGTTCTAATATATACTTTCGTATAAACCGACTAACAGTCATACTAAATTGAATAAAGTACAAGTATTTTTATTTAACTTTATATTATTAAATAATGTTATCTGTTCTTCATTATTCTATAGTCGATGAAATTAGAATTTAAGCTAAAACTTTAAAAATCGTTAGAAGTCCTTGATTTGTTACAACAATATTGAAATATTAAAAATAAAATTGTTATACAAAATGTATTAGAGCTTTGAATATTAACATGGCAAATAGATAATTACCAACCATTGAATAATATTAATTGATTAATTAATTATTTTAATTATGTCAAGTTTCTTCTGATCAGTATAAATGAATTCGTGCCCCTTATAACTCTCAAATACTAGACTAGTTAAGATAATTGATTTACTTGAATTAACAATCATAATAACAAAAAGTTTTGAATAACAAAAAGTGCCCCACCGGTTTAATATTTTTTGTTTAAATGACACTGGAAAGCGGAAAACCTGGACTTACACTATGAAGCTAAAGAATAATTCGTGCACAATATGAGTGACAGTGTAAGACCAATGGGGGGGGGGACGTCCCATAAGGAGTACAAAAAAAATCTTAAAAGAAAGCATAGGCCGAGTAGTACATTATTTTAAAGGGCTTTACTGGCCGAGTATAACGCCGCAAACCGGACTTCAAAAGGTCGATCCAATACAAATTGGCAGATAATACAAAAATATTAAACCGTAGCGGAACTTTTTTTTACACCCGGTATATATAGAAAAGATTCAATAAAGAAGTTTTTCATTTTCAAAAATTTGTATTTTCTGTTTACACTTTTAATCCTTTCCTTCAACATGTTAAACTACCCATTAAAACTTTGGTAGATAATTTATTACTTATTACAGAAACAAGAGAACTGGAATAAAGATATATTTTAAATACATGTTTAAATGTATACTTGTTTGAATATGTCTCTCTATATACAGAGTGTTTAAAAAGTATGGGACCTGTTATATTACGACAGAATTACGTTAGCAAATTGCAACGATATAAGATCAGTTTCAAAACAAACCATCAGATATCCATTTATTTGGATATAATTTAAATAAATTTTAGAATATTCTCTTCTCTTTGTCAAGGGAAAAGAAAGTTATCAACATTTGGAACAGCCAAACTAAACAAGACATGTGTTACGGGACAAATTCAAACAGGATTAGTGGCATAGTCTCTTAAAAGGCTAATTAGTTTATTTTCAAGTTTTAAAAGATTTATGTCTAATTCGTTAGAACATCAACCTTCATTAGACTTATTACAAATAACACGTTGACCTTCATGAAGTATAACCATTGTTTTGTATGTTTCTAATAATTAAGTTTTTACTAAACTTTGATTGCACCCTTCAGGAACCATCTGTATAGTTAGGGTTGAATTTTTTTAAGCAGGTTCTATTTATTCAAAGACATTCCCAAAATTTCATTTTTCTTTATAAATCATTTCAAAAGGAATGTGTGTCATACTTTTAGCACATCCAGTATTTTTAATTAATAGATCAATACTATTTGCCCTATTCTTATCATTTTAATTTTGAAAACATTATTTCACACGAACCTTTCTAAAATGGCAATGACAATTCACCTGATAATTTCTAAAGTTAGGCTATAACACTTTTTCGATTTTGTAAAGCTAAAAAAAAAAATGAGACATGTTAATTCTAAAAATTTTCAATCACTATTGAAGTAAATTTAGAATTTAACATTTAATTCACCACTGAGATTAACATATAAAATGTATCACATTTTCAACGTTTTAGAACAACTTATATTGAAGTCTTATCGAAAGCTTTAAATATTTTGTAAGCTTATTCAATAGAATGGGTGAGGAAATTTTAAGTCAAGTTTGTAACCGATTACAAACTTAAGTAATCAATTTATTACAACTTCGTTATTAAAATATTTACAGTTATTAAACTCATCCAATTTTGCCATATAATGTGTAATAAAAAAATGACATAAAAAATGCGAATATATTATTAAAAATAAGAAAATAATATAAGTAAATTGAAACCTTGTTGTACAATACATATTTTTCTCTAAATTTTGCTTACACTTCATCATCTGTTTGGGTAAAATTTGTTACAATAATAAACTTTGATATGAACTTAAAATACCAAGGGGTTTTGTATATTGTTTTTTTTTTGTTTCTTTCAATATATGTTGCAGATTATTGAACAAAATTACAATCTTTAAATGAAGAACGCCACAGTTCTTTGATTTGATCTAGAATGGAGTGGTTTGTATACAAATTTTAAAAGTATGTAACAATTCGCTGCAAACAACAAGAACACCTCCACGTTTTAATTCGTTTCAATAACTTTAAATAAATGTCACAATGAAAGTTTGTGGAGAATGAGTGCAGAATATAACAAGATAGTAGACAATGGGTTCAACTAGGGAAGTGGTAGCAGAAGGAAAATCTGGGGCGCCATAAATTGGTATAAGGAAAACATATAGTCGCAGTGGGATGTGTAAACAATTTCTATTTCCACTTCTCCAGCCACAATTAAGGAGTATTCCAGAGATATAAAATTGTGGCTAATAAGTTTTAACGTATAAAAACCAATGGTCGTTATTTTTAAAAGACATTTTCTGATGGAATTAATTATCGTCCAAAGTTTTTTAATTTTACATATTATTAAAAGTAACTACTTTGTTTTGTCTGTAAATATTTTATTCTCTAAAAACAGTACACACAGAGATATAATGCAAGAATGAAAGCTTAATAGGTCATGTAGAGATCAGATATATCTAATTTATGATATATTTACAGAGGTATTTTAATTAATTCAAATTGTTTTAGGGAATCTCCAGAATTAAGAAGAAAAGATCAATAAGGGTAATTTAATTGTTTAATTTCGGTAATAATAAAAGTTTACTAACCCCTTTTATCTTACATTATTCCTAATGGTTCAAACATCTCTCATTATCAGGGTAATAAACACAATAAAACATATGTTTAAACACAAAAACACATATCACTCTTTGTGAAGGTCGTAAATAGTTCATAGATAAACAGATCTAGATAAGAAGAGTTTTCAACAAAGACAGGTTGGACCCGCGAGTCGATGCTTTCTGTCTTTCTGTCTCTTATCTACAGTCGAAACAGGATTACATTGTGCTTCAATGAAGGTGTGCTCATATTTGTTGGACCCATGCAAGATCTCTGCACTCCACACTGAGTGAAGTGTTTCAATATATGTTACATTATGTGCTTCTAATAATTACATTTGGTTTAAGGTATACTTGAAAAAAAGGATTAATTGATTCATAAACCGAAATTAAATTTTCACCAAAACCGTTGGGTTCTGCATTGGAATTAATATTATCGTTTAATTAAATGATGGTCTTTCTTATTTCCATAGATTTATTTCCTGTATCTGCTCTACATGTCTACAATTTACAACATATTTTAATGGGAAATTTGTGTAAAAGTTGGTATGAACATTATAAATGTCATATCAGTGTATTTATTGAACCATCATTAAAATTGTCATTTATATTAACAATTTACTATTAGAGTGTTGAAGAAAGGTCTCTATTTTGTACAATTTTTCCTAAATATTCCTGCCCTTTAAGCTACAAAATAAAACGAAAAATTATGTGTTAATTGTATACTATCTATTACACTTAAAAATACGAACCTGTATTTGCAACTATTTTTTAATAACATCACTAATAATATGTTTGGATGATGAGGACAAACGCTTAGTTCACTAAATAATTCTTCCACATTTTAATAACTCTTTTAACTTTTTTTTTTCCCTACTCACCCATCTTCCTCGTTTCTTTTTTCGAGTATTTACAACGTTTCGCCTATTATTCAGGCATTATCAAACTGTTTTTTAACAGATGAGCAGTATACAAAACAAATATAATTAAGTTATTGAAATAACCCGTCCAGCAGAGCAATCAGTGATAATTCTACATTTTACAAGATAACAAACAGGTAAACGTCTTTCCTATCCGTTCTCCTGACCAAACCTTGTTCACTTCCAACCCTTAACCTATTAGAGTATTCGATGACGAGGAATGTCATTTACTTTCTAAGGGTGAAAAACTATGGGAATTCATCACCTTATAAAATAAAGAAGAATATAAACTAAAAACCCTCCCCCTCCCCCGCCTCGAATACACTAATATCGTCATATTCGCAAGCGAAAAAGAGTTAGTCAAGTATGCTCTTTTTTCAGTTGTTGATAACCTCAAAGTTTTTCGCTTTAATTATAAAAAAACAAGATTTTGTTAGATACAAGAATTTATTACAACTTGTTTACCACCAAGAGAACTTAAAATATCCTTACATTTCAAAGAAACATGAACATGTAGTTGAAACAATCATTGGTTCAAGTTATTACTTTATAATCAAGGAATTCCTTCGCACAACGATCTTTACACCAAATCATTCATTCACATTTTACAAAATAACGAAAGAAGTTTTTCTAACTCGCAGATAACATGTCAGCTATGTTGCTGTTCCATTACCTATAGAATACAGTTAAACGCCTTGCACAGACTTGTTTCAATATATCCAAACTTTTTCATATCAATTCCGTCAATAGAACTAAAACTTACATCATTTTGCATTTCCTGCCAACTTTATAGACAATATTATCACCGGGTTTAGGGAAGCTATATCCAAAATATTTTTTATATTATAACCTTAAATAGTGGAACTGTCACGTGGGCGAGCGCGCGCATATGTGTTCAACATTAGATTTGGTATATTGACACGAACTCTGGATTGAAACTCCTTTTACTATCTACGGCAGCAACTATGGTTCATTTTAAATAAGAACTTTTTTATATCAAACTGAAATATCCAGTTTGACTATGCGAAGTTTAGTTAATTTTGATGAATCTCTTCAAGAAGAGGACCGCCAATTTTCTAGAGACATAAATAGAAAAGGAGTAACCTTGTTGGGGTGTATTTACCAGAAACAGATAGAATGCGGAACCAGTAAAGATTTGTTAGCTTTATACTTACGTGTATTCATGTGGCGCCGTAGGAACAAGGATGAAGATCTGATTGACATTATGTGGAAGAGCATCAATTTATATTGGGCTCCAGAATAATAAGTTGTGTATTTTCATATTATGTGTTAGGTGTCATTGCTTATGTAGCGGTCTTCTTCTTGAATAGACCCGATTTGAGTAATCAAAAGATCTACTGTCGATTTTGAGGGGCATAGGAATATTCACTAATTTCAATCACACATCCACTGTAATAACAAATACAAGTATGTTCCCGGTTTTATTAAGGCCAGTTCTGCAAATCAATTACCTCCGGCGTTAAAACAAGCCGACAGATGTTTTACAAAATGAAACCATTAAAATTGTTTTCAAAACGTGTAGTTTCATTGAAAATATTATTTACAGTTACAACAATTTCTCAGTACTGTTAAAACGTAGAATGTATTCCATAACCTATTTAACAAGACGTTTTTAAACATAATTATACATTCGAGAAACTAATAAATATGTAGCATATTGTGCAGTTTATATTTCCTTCTCACAATCTATTGATTATGTATTTGAATTCACAAAAACTTTTTAACATACATTAAAGTTATTTCATTACATTTGACCTAATTTCATTAGATAAATTGAACGCTGTAAATAAATTAATCACAAGTAAATTATTCAATTAGTTTTAAGAAATAAATCACAAGCGGGTTGAGTTTAATTTCGTGCAGTAATACCACCACTATAAGTAGCCTAGTTATCCGAAACATTCAACGCTCAGCAGTTCTGTAAAGTGATTCAATGTAAATATTCAGTTAATGTAAATTCTTGCTCGAAAAGCTTTAATTTATTTTGTTGAAACAAAAAATGTCAGTTTGCAAGATATTTTCACAATTACACACAAGTTAATTGTAAGTTTACCATATGAATTGTAATAATTCTAGCGAAAGATAAGTTATAATTCTTCATTTATATAGGTGTGAGTCACGTATAGCTTATCATATTATTTGGAAAGAACATTTTTCATACTCAGAATCTTTCAAAAAATATCAAACTTAAAAGTTTTTGATTTAAACTACATATTTTACAAGAATAATTAGTACAATTTCTCATTAGAAAAGTTTAACTAAAGTGGCCTACCTTGAATTAAAATAAATTCAATGATCACACAATAAATTAAATCACATCTATACAGATATTGAAAAGGTACCATATATAACCTGATTTAAAAAATAACTTTGATTACTTAAGCAATGAAATTTAACTTAGAATCTATACAGAATGATAGAGACAGGTGTATCGGTTGTTTTTTATCGGTTAAATACAAAAGTACCAAAAATTTCAAAACATAGCACTCGATAACTTTTTGAGGAATTAAAAAATTCTTTATATCACCCGCCATGTTTTCAATATATTTAGCCGTTTAGGAGCTATAAACTCTCAAATTTGTAAACATACAATGTTTAAGGGATTTTTAAAACAGTTGAAACGAATATAGAATTGAAACATCGAATGAAATGTATAAGAAAATAATAAAAGTTCTAAAATCAATATTTTGTTTATTTTTTCCCTCACGTAACAGGAATAAAATATGACAACATTTTACTTAACAATATACGTGGTTTTTATACTGTGGCTAACTTTAAGTAATGATTGCCATTATTTTTTATGAATGTAGGGAATGTAAAGTTATTATCTGTTCAATTTATTATTTGATGAATTACTGTGTGAGGGGGATGGTTGGAATTGTATATATCAACAAAAATTTCATAGTATTTTGTCTAAGAATCAAAACAAAGTAAAATTCTTATTTTGTATTTTTTTTTAAGAAAGAAAAACTAAACCATTCGTTTTTTTTAAATGTCCTTATGAACCTTTCGAGTCTAAAACATAGTATTTTTTACTAACTATGTATACAAGAATGATAATAGAAATGTGCATGTTCAATCTATTTGAATGAAATATTGTGTGGACTATTTTTTGAATTTATAAAGTTGGCTATGCATTATTGATGTGACTATATCTCGTTTGTTGAAATAGGAAACGTTAGTCCCAAATATCTGTTCCCAGTTTATTTGTTTGCTTAGAGACTATTCATATTGTATGCCCAAGAAAATAATAACATATCGAAATAGATACGGGAATAACGACTCCTCGAGCCTTAGATCAGTGTCCTTGCCGTGGTAAACTGGTAAACACATACCTCATAATACAACATGAATTAACACGAGATAAAAATATAATTAACTTTAATTTGAATAGTGGACTGAGGTAAATCTATGCTTAGTACAAAATAAAACAATTATCTTAGTCACTGAAATTAGGGCAAAAGTTAATTCAAAAATACTGATTCAACAGTCTTTTTAAAGTAGAAACGAAAAAATTCGGAAATTTAATGACCTAGGTCAATGAGATAGCTAGATTTATCAATACGAAAAATAACACAAATTGTTTTATTAATTTTTTTCCATTTGTTACAAACGTTTTGGTGAAGTTATTTAGTACCAAAAAGCACAGGAAAGTTCAGTCATCTCAGTTAAATTGATTACTCTAAAATTTTGTATCGATTTAGTCTTAAGTCTAAAGAAGGTATTACTAATTTTAATTTTGGAAAGACAGAAGCCAACATGCTAATATCTTTGTGCTGTGCAAAATAGTGCACGTAAAAATATCGTAACCTAAAATTTAGACCCGGTGTTGCATTTATTTATTTATATTTTATTTAGAATTTCAGCATATTTTGTTGTAGTTTGATTTATACTTAAGAATTCCCATAGTGGCTTTCGTAAGTGATAAGGGCTTAAAATCCCGATGGATCTTAGCTGTATATACTCGTACTACTTTTCGTATAATCTGAGTTAAATTCATTTCTTTCATTTTTCCAATCAGCTACCAACCAGTTAATGTAATAGTGTATTCGAGGGCAGGTGTCTATTATGTTTTTTCATCATATATATATATATATATATATATAATATATATATATATACAGTGTGAGTCAAAAGTATGGATACACCTTGTTAAATTTTAAATGGATAAAGATAGAAAAATGAAAGTCAGGACACCTTTCTAGAAAATAAAAGTGAACGTTTTAGTCACTATTACAACTTTGCTCATTTCCTCAAAATGGGATTTTAGGGGGGCAGCTCAAAATTTTAAATATAAAGACCCATTAAGTGACACCTCATTTTAAAGTCCTTGATTAAAGAAGGACAGTGGAAACCAGAGCTTTCTATCTCAACCCAATACAAAATGGCAGCTCATTGGTTGTCTATTGGGGTTATTTACCACCTGAATGTGGATGTTCATATTTTGCCTCAATGAAGTTTTACCTAATTTCTAAGAGCTGCCATTTTGTACTGGGTTGAGATAGAAAGCTCTGGTTTCCACTGTTCTTCTTCTTTAATCAAGGACTTTAAAATGAGGTGTCACTTAATGGTTCTTTATATTTAAAAATTTTGA
Organism: Aphrophora alni; assembly: GCA_963513935.1. NCBI lineage: Eukaryota > Metazoa > Arthropoda > Insecta > Hemiptera > Aphrophoridae > Aphrophora > Aphrophora alni. The sequence goes on from OY740768.1 coordinate 147,793,641, forward strand.
GCTGCCCCCCAAAAATCCCATTTTGGGGAAATGGGCAAAGTTGCAATAGTGGCTAAAAAGTTCACTTTTATTTCCTAGAAAGGTGTTCTGAGTTTCATTTTTCTATTTATCCATTTAAAATTTAACAGGGTGTATCCATACTTTTGACTCACACTGTATATATAACGTTAATGAACGAGAGTTTTTGTGTCATTCAACAACCAAAAAATTACATAAGAAGAAACGTTCACAATTGGTGACTTATTTACACTTTCTAAATTCAATATCACTTCCATACAGAAACATTTTAATTGTCACTATAAGCCCAATAGATTCCGTCATTATATTAATTTATAAACTTATAGAAGTAACACATATGTCACAGATTATGTCTACCTCTCACTAGATTTAGTCAGCTGGACTGGATGAAAGATTGGGACAACCCCCTTGATAACAATCCCTAGATAATGTCCCAATGAGGAGTCGTTTTGCAGGGTGGGTTACAATTACGGAGGCTGTATGAGGCTGTTCACCCTCTTTATAAAGCCTACTGGAAATATTACAAACTGAGAAATAAATTCAACTCTTGTTTACTAAAACAAGAGAAGATGTTTTGTTTGTAAGTTGACTTTCAAGAGGTGTTATTCATCATTTAAAAATAGGAGTAATATTTGTTGAACATGGATGTACGGATTTTTTGCAACTTTTTACTTTCCCACAAATATGACGTTTAGATAAGAAATTGAGATAAATGTATTTTATTTTACGTTGAAAGGTCATGAGTAAAGTTTATACAGTATGTTTCGAAATGTTAGGAACGGTGAAGTTTGCGCAAATCGTATTACATGAAATGCTCTAGTACAATTCCTGAGTTCAAGAATATAGCTAACAACATCAACAACAACAAAAACAATAACAATAATAAACAGTAATAAGAGTGCTGTACTAAAACAAACATTCAATTTCTCAACTGTATAAAAATACAATATCACTTTAAAAAGAAGGAAAGTAAATTGCCTCAGTTAAGGCAAAAGCACTTTTCTTGTGGTTACAACACATTCTGAGGAGTTGTAGTTTTAAAAAAAAATAAATACAAAATGTTCAGCCACTAAATTAAATCTATATTGCCAGTCTGATATGCAATATTCAAAATATAAGTCCAGTCTTTAACATTCAATATCTCTTCTAATGAACATAAAGTTAACCAATGTCTTTAAAATTCGACATACATTACGTTTGTCGCTTCAACATAGCGGTCTTTCAAAAACAAGTTAAAACTTTAAATGATATTGGTTTCGTCATTTGTTGTCCAATATAAGAAAAACTCTTTATTGTATGCAGATATTAAAACATCAGCTGTTAATTTCATTGCTATTTTGTGTTGCCATAACAACAAAAATTCTCATTGTTGACTAATTTGAGAGAAACCTAATAGGTGAAAAACTTTGTTTACAATTAATTAATTGTTTTTTTCCCACTTTTATAAACACGTATCGCATTGATTCAATGTTGTTATTGTTGTTAAGTTTATCAGCCTGGTTAAGAAAGTTTTGTACTGGCAACAGTTTGAGGTTCAATGAAGTCACATTAAAAAGTTTGTTGGTGGTAAGTTTGAAACCACAGTTGGTAAAATCAAAAGGTTAAGAATACCCACAATCATAAACAATGAAAGAAATAATTATTCAAAACAAGTGAGATAAATGTGACATGTTAAGAACTGTCTCACATAGCGGAAAGACTACCTCATCTCCAGGAAGAGACTAGCGGTCACAATGATCTCAATAATTCTAACGTTTAAAAAATTGTCTTAATTGTCATTTTTTATAAAATCGCGTTTAATTCTAAAGGAGTATAAGTACTTTATTTTGTTCTCTGTTAAAAACAAACAAAATATAGACAATTAAAGTTTTAATTTACTTATGAAAGAAACTCTATACACTTATATTATAGTATGAATTGCGGTTTACATTTAACTTACCAATTGTATTTTCCAATATACACAACTATTATAAAATTTCAAATTAGCATTTTTATAAAAGTATTACATTGCCTAGTTTTATGTATTGATTAATTATAAATAAATAAAATATAAACGTAAGAAAATAGTTACAAATAAGTAGATTTTAATTTTTCCTACCAAAATTTTACGTCACAATTTTTTTACCGCGTTCTTTTTTATTGATTTTAGTTAAAAATAAAATTAAAATAAATCCAAACGGATAGGGAATACATAGTATGCTAAATATGTAATTTTCTTTGTGCACTAAATACATTGTGCCATGCACTTTTGTCTCAATATGAAAATAAAGTGTGATAACCTCTTCAAAGTTTAATTTTCTGATACCATTTTCTACACCTATTTAAATGTAATGTCTGTCTGCATTAAAAGCCACCGATAAATAATTTCTTTCTTTCTCCTACAACATCTAGTAGTTTAAACAATATTGTTAAAAACTTTTTTTTATTTTAAAAAACATGGAGGAAATTTTATACTATATAGAATTGATAACTCGTAGAAATATTATGATGCTCATAGATATTTATACCATTACTTTATTCCTCAAAGAAAAAATATATTTTGATGTTAATACACATCCAAAACCACAATAAAAAAATAATGAACAACCTCTATTTATTTATACACATAAATTATTTTCTATTTTTTTTAATGTATGCCTAAATAAAATGTTATATAAAAATCAGCGCTGGATGTACTGTTTGAATATACTCGGACATTCATAAATTTCTACATAAAGATCATAGTATTTTCAATATAATAAAATTGCAGATTAGATAATCGCCTTTCTAAATACTGGAAATAATGTTAAATAATTTGAGGCTAAACCTTTTCCTCTATCTAGGGCTTAGGTTAAGGCCTATGCACAGTTGCTCTAAATTACGGATTCCATAGGCGTAGCTTTGAAAGATCAATATGTCTCTAGGGTGTGTGAAGCGATGACTGGATAAATAGAACCAATATTAAGTGAAAACTAACTGTTCTCAGGTCTGTCAAAACCAAGTCGAGATATCGTTTGTTTACTTAAAATACATTACATATGCGGTAAGATCTGGGATCCGTCAACATAGATGCGAGTCAATTTACAAACTAATTCTAGGAATTTGAATTAAAGTCAAACACGTTTGTATTCACCATTGTGAATTTTAATTACATTTTAAATTTACTTATTTTAATAAAAATAATTTGTATTTAAGAAAAAATCACGTTATATTTTATCAAGTGCATTAATTATTTATCGACATTCCGTCTTAACAAAGCTATAGCAATAAAAGAATTTATGATAATGAAATTTGATCTGCTTGTATTACGTCGCATGACGAGACTTGGCAAGGTTAGGTTGAGTTATGTTAGATTATGAAGATCTGCTTGTATTCCACTGCCTAATGGGACCTGGGTAAGGTTAGGTTATGTTATGTTGAGTTATGCTAGGTGAGGAGGATCTGTTTGTTTTGCATTGCCTAATGGGACCTGGGTAAGGTTAGGTTAGGTTATGTTGAGTTATGCTAGGTTAGGAGGATCTGTTTGTATTCCATTGCCTAATGGGACCTGGGTAAGGTTAGGTTATGTTATGTTGAGTTATGTTGGGTTAGGAGGATCTGTTTGTATTGCATTGCCTAATGGGACCTGGGTAAGGTTAGGTTATGTTAGGTTGAGTTATGCTAGGGGAGGAGGATCTGTTTGTATTGCATTGCCTAATGGGACCTGGGTAAGGTTAGGTTATGTTATGTTGAGTTATGTTGGGTTAGGAGGATCTGTTTGTATTGCATTGCCTAATGGGACCTGGGTAGGTTAGGTTATGTTAGGTTGAGTTATGTTAGGTTAGGAGGATCTGTTTGTATTGCATTGCCTAATGGGACCTGGGTAAGGTTAGGTTATGTTATGTTGAGTTATGATAGGTGAGGAGGATCTGTTTGTATTCCATTGCCTAATGGGACCTGGGTAAGGTTAGGTTATGTTATGTTGAGTTATGCTAGGTGAGGAGGATCTGTTTGTATTCCATTGCCTAATGGGACCTGGGTAAGGTTAGGTTATGTTATGTTGAGTTATGCTAGGTGAGGAGGATCTGTTTGTATTGCATTGCCTGATGGGACCTGGGTAAAGTTAGGTTATGTTATGTTAAGTTATGTTAGGTTAGAAGTATCTGCTTGTATTACATTGCATATTGGGAGCTGGGTAAGTTTAGGTTAGGTTAGGTTGAGTTATGTTAGGTTAGTAGGATATGCTTGTATTACATTCCATGATGGGCCTGGGTAAGGTTAGGTAGTTTAGTTTGAGTTGTGTTAGGTTAAAGGGACCTGCTTGTTTTACATTGCCTGATGGGGCTGGGTAAGGTTAGGTAAGGTTCGGTTGAGTTATGTTAGGTTGAGTTAGGTTAGGTTAGGTTATGTTATGTTGAGTTATGTTAGGTTAGGAGGATCTGTTTGTATTCCATTGCCTAATGGGACCTGGGTAAGGTTAGGTTATGTTATGTTGAGTTATGTTAGGTTAGGAGTATCTGCTTATATTACATTACATATTGGGAGCTGGGTAAGTTTAGGTTAGGTTAGGTTAGGTTATGTTAGGTTAGTAGGATCTGCTTGTATTACATTCCATGATGGGCCTGGGTAAGGTTAGGTAGTTTAGTTTGAGTTGTGTTAGGTTAAAGGGACCTGCTTGTATTACATTGCCTGATGGGGCTGGGTAAGGTTAGGTTGAGTTATGTTAGGTTGAGTTAAGTTAGGTTAGGAGGATCTCCATGTATTGCATTTCTTGATGGGAGCTGGGTAAGGTTAGGTTATGTTATGTTGAGTTATGTTACGTTAGGAGGATCTGCTTGTATTACATTGCATATTGGGAGCTGGGTAATTTTAGGTTAGGTTAGGTTGAGTTATGTTAGGTTAGGATAATCTCTTTGTATTATATTGCACGGTGGCCTGGGTAAGGTTAGTTTAGGTTGAATTATGTTAGGTTAGGAGTATCTGCTTGTATTACATTGCATAATGGGAATTGTGTAACTTTAGGTTAGGTTAGGTTCTTTTATGTCAAGTTAGGTGAAACTACCTGTATTACATTGCCTGATTGTGCTGGGTAGGTTTAGGAGTTAGGTGATGTTAGGTTAGGTCAGGAGGATTGTCTTATACTACATTGCATGATGTAGTTGGGTAAGTAACAAGATGGAAACTATCAACTTGTTTTATTCAAGAGATGAACGTTTATTCATACTGAAGATTTCTAGTAGCTCTCGTTAGCGTATTAATGACGAGTTCTATACAATAAGAACGTCGTAAAGATATAACACGATTTTATTGATCGTTGAACTAAATAATGCTTCATAATTAGAGATGATATTTATTATAACATACTTCATAATTGGAAATTGAATATTTCATATTTCCTATTGATCCGGCAGCATGGTATTTAATTTTTGATAAGTTTATAATTAACTTTAGTAAATTGCTAATTTGTTTGATTAGCTTGTGGTACATGCTTACAATTTGCTAGTTTAAAATTAGAACACGCAATTAATTAAAACAACAATGATTATTACAGCTATATGTTAGCATAACGATAATGGATATGTGTAAATGGACGTAATGAATGTGGATAGTTGACATAATGTATGTTTATATATTATAATTGGATATATTTAGAGTATGTGTATAAGAATTGATATTTTGTTGCTTGAAACTACTCAATTTTACTATAATAATAATAATTTTACTCCCAGATTCCCATATTAATTTTTCAATTATATATATATATATATATATATATATAACTTATAAATATTTACTTTTAATTTTTGTGTGATCAGTAGCCTATATAATAATGAACAAAATACAACTATAGAAACGTAACGACAACAAAAGTAAGTTTTCGTTTGTTATAGTAAATTAAGAAAACGTAATAAAAAAAACTATTCCTATTTATTGTAGTTGTTCACTTTAATATAATTTTAAAAATAAATTGACTATACGCGTTTACAAATTTCTAATAAATAATTGAATTGGTAATGAATACTCTAAGGCAACTTTGTGAACATACACTATAGTTATTTCCAAATGAACAATCCACATCACAAAGAATTCTCTTAAAAAGGGCCACTGAAATAAATAATAAATTCTTCGTATGAATAATTCTACTTACGTAATCAAAGAAATTGAATGTTTATGCCATGAACTTTATATATTTGTGTTTTTATATCTTATTAAAGTTTTAAAAGTAAGTGTATTTAACGTCAAATAAGAATTTCAAACAATTGTTATTCAATTTATCTTCATAAACGTCACTTTTGTGCACAGACTGAAAAAAAAGTCTTAGTGTGAATTTATGAATTCAAGGAAATTGCTTCTTTATGTTATACACTTTATGTATTTGTATTTTTGTATCTTTTTAAATGTTTAAAAGTAAATACGTGACAAAGATGCGCATTGTGTTATGCCATCAAAGTGAATGTTACTGTATTTTGTTGCAAATTTTAATTGTGTTGTTACAATAATAAGTCTAAATATTGAATCTATGTTCTTTTTAAGTGATACCTAAAAGGTATTTTCTTTATTGTAAGGCCACGACCAGCTTGAAAGATTGTTGCACTATTTGGCTGTAAAGGAAATAATTGAACATCTCAACCTGTGACTGTATCTGTCGACCTTTTAAAATGGAAAACTTTGTACTAAATGTTAGCTATGAAACTTTTTTTTTATGTAAAGATTTAAGTAATAATTTAAGTTAAATATCACAACATTTCTTGGGCTAATTTAGTGTAATAACGGCGTTCGTTATTTATTTTTACTTTTTGACGCATTATAACTTCTCAAACTATCAAATGGTGGATAATAATAGTAAACACTAGTTTTGAGTACGATTGTATGAAACACCTTTTAATAGTAATGTTTGTTAAGAATTTATAATTAGCTTTAATTGGTCAAAAGTTTTTATACTTCATTATACGTCGCGTCCAGTGCTACACTCCTCCCCCTCAGCGCGTGTTTATGTCTTTATTGGATAGTTGTGTTGGTGCTTTTGAAATAGTTTAAGTTAATTAATTTACTATAACATGATTGTGTTTTTAAAATAGTATAGCACTGACAAAGGGAATGGCAAAAACATTACCAGAAATAATGCGAGTGTTACCCAATATTTAGTAACTATTGAAGAGTACCTCACGAAAAAGATAAATGTCTTTTAAAAGAATAATTGTAAATAATTAAAATCAATAATCTGTTTTATATGCTAGTTGATGTTCTTTACAATTATTACATACAAAAGAATTCATAAACAAATAGAGAAATGTTCAGAACGTTTACTGATAAAAATAAAGAAAAAAGTCCAATTAATCATATGGTCTGAAAACACAGTTCCCTTTTTGTTCACTATTTTTTACCCCAAAATATATTACATTTTTTGAAATAGATTGGGTAATAAGTTCAGAATATGAACACATATTTTATACTATGTTCTACAATCGTACCAAAAACAAAGCGGTTATTACGTATTTTTTAAAATGGCTGCCGTTCAAAATATTGAACTTCGAACATTTCGAAAACCATTTACTTTACAAAGTTTTTTAGTTTTTTTAACTATTATTTTTGTATGTAGATCAAAGAATAATTGGATTATTTGTAAAGTAATACTTTATAAGGGTAAAATTAATTTCTATAGTATCAAAAAAAAATTTCATATGGTTTTCTATTTTAGAAATTTCTGAAACTTTGTTCTAATACAATGATTCAATAACTCATAAAGTAAAAATAAAAATATTCACAGATAAAATTAACATTTTTTTTCATAGGTAATTATGAAACTATTAAATATTCAGTTTTTTTTGTTGATAACGCAGTTATCATTTGACGTACAAATTTCTTCCTTGTAGATAATGTGCCGGAAATATTACTTACAATGTGTTTTTATTCTTTGGGAACGACTCGTCAAGACCGGGAAACTTAAAAGCGCATGTCATACCTACAATATCAGTTAAGAAATGGTTTTTACATTTACACATACAGTTCACAAATTAGTTATCCAAAGTATAAAATTATGTTATGAGTGATAAACGTTACAATTCCAATTAAATTGAATTATTTATATAAAATAACTGAAAATAACATTTTTAGTTTATTGAGATTGTTGCTATATCAGTTAAATTATTATTATTTATAATCAGGGGTTTAATTCTAGGTAGCATGGGCGTGGTAATCCCTAAGGATCCTAGCTGGATTAACACTTGTTTTTATGTGTCTTAGGCTAGACCACTATCTTTCATCCTTACTATCACGCCTCAACTTTTGTTATATTTTAACCATGACGCTATAAGAGTATTCAGGGCTAGTGATTTTTATTTTTCGTTCTTTTTTTATAAACAACAAGATAGATTTAAAGTTACTTCATCAATCTAGGTTACTTTTATACAACTAATTTGTATATACATAAGTTATTAAAATGGAATACTTCAAGTACTTAAGGATTCTCTTGTTAAAAATAAATTTAGTTGGAGGGGGGAGGGGTGTAATGAGTTTTAGTTTTCTCTTTACAAAAGTAAATCTCAAAAAGTACAAATCTTGGAATTCGATTTTATAAAATGCTATAGAAAAAAGAAAATATATTGATTGCGTTTAACCATTTGTAAGCTTGTTCGCCAGTTTATATTATATTTTTATCGTAGAGTTTAAAATTATTTAAATGATATTTGACATCGTTATTCCAATGGCAATATATATATATATATATATATATATATATATATATATATATATATATATATATATATACGAGTGCATATAATTCACTAGTATGTACGAATAATTTTGATAATTATAGAAATTCTTTAATATTATCAACGTTTAATATCGGTTTTCTCAAATAATTTTACCAGCAGCAAATTTTAGACCAAAAAACGTTAGGGTCATTTTGAAGATTTCTCATAATTTGTCTTAATTTTAGCCAAATTAAAATGATTCTATATTGATTCCTAACAAACGGATGACTTTGTAATAAATTTCCACATCAACAATCAACCGTTCAAATTACAATGGTTATAAAACACGATAAACGACGTGCCCACTAGAAGGTGTGTTGTAAAGAAACGGTAATCAATAAATCTGTTAACCGGAGAAATGCACGCAATTCGACTGTTAATATTATTGGCATTTTAAATAATGTAAGCAACCAGGTCGACATTAATAACATACCTATATTTATCTATTTCTCGTTTTATTTACAACAGCTACACGTATTTTATTTATTACGTTCGTTCGTTTATTTAGAATAGATGCAGGAGTGTAGTAAGGGAAATTATTATTATTTTTTTAATGTGTCTCCTTTTTTGATTTAAGCGATTATAAACAATTTATATTTTACTGTCCAAGTTACTATTTAAAATAAGTATATCACCTTTTGAATCCGTCACGTGACCTCTTTTGTTCTTTTAAATAACGCGTTTAAATTTAAAAAGTTTTAGGGAGTGCAAATAAGAGACAAACAGTTAGTCACAGGGTGCTACGAAGTTAGGGTGTTGCGAAAACTAAACGTGTTGAAATTTATGTAATTTATTTTAACTTTTTGAAGACATCTGTTAAATGATTCGGTATTCTATTGATGATGGACTAGAAGTTCCGATACGCCGAGTTATGAATTTACAAGTTTAGGTATTTAATTATAACTGATTAGGTTTAAATTTGGCTTATTTTGTACATTTTGAATGCTGCGTAGGGTCTACATAGGTATAAAAAGGCACATTAAAAATTTAAGATACTTGTAGTAACAAAAAAAAACATGTAGTTATATTTTTAAAAGATAAAAAATACAAGAACACTCATGTAGATACACACACACACACACACACACACACACACACACACACACACATATATATATATATATATATATATATAATCCCTAGTCATTTTATTCACTTCCTGATTTAACACATTGTCGGCAATATATTTATATATATTGAACATAAATATAATAATATTATATAATGAATAATTATATATATATATATATATATATATATATATATATATATATGTGTGTGTTTAGGGATAATAGAAATTGCCTAAAGTAAGCTGGTAATGTGGGAAATCAAGGACATTTCTAGGCATCCTATTTAATACTCTTAGTACTTCAGGCAGAGTTTGGAATACCGGGAATTCCATGGCTTTCATGTTAGGTTAGGTTAGGTTGGGTTTATTTACTACAGTAAATATTTAGTACACACAAATCCTATTTTATCCATTTTATATTTTTTATATTGTAAATAAATAAATTTCTGTTAGTACTTTTCGTGAAGAACTTTAGCTATCTTACAAAACGCCTAATTAAATTAAACTCAATGCATAAGCAAAGTTAGTAAATATCTATGAGAATTATTTTATTACATGTTTTGCCAAAACTGCTGAGGCGATGCATTTGATCAGGATTTTGAATTAAATAAGATTGAATTAAAACTAGATAATAAATAAAAAATAATTAATTAAGGTCATGAAAGTCATTAACGTCCTAAACAAGGTAATAAAGAAATAAATATTGAGCCTGACTTGTGAGATGTTTTAATATTCAAATTAAAATCTAACACAAGTTCTCACAAAAAATACGTTTATTAATTAAAACACGTTTCAACGTCAATGTCGTCATCTTCAGTGATTCGTGAGCTACAATAATCAAACTATACATTACGAACCTTGTTGTAATCAAAAGTAGCGTATGAATTTATTTTAGAAGCTACATGTTTCGCTAACACAGACAGCATCATCAGGCTACTCCTTTTCATCAGGCTATCATACTCCTAATGCGAAAAGTTAATCAAGCCAGTAGCATGTGGCCATTTTATTCAAACTGGGTTAAACTTTATATTTTATAATTAGGGTGGTGTTCATAGGAAAGATATATATTTTTTATGTTTTAATATCAGTTAGTGACATGTGAACAGTTTTAAAATATTTAGCCATCCTGATGATGCCTGTTTAGCGAAACATGTAGCTTCATAAATAAATTTATACATTCACTACTTTGGACTACAACACGATTTATTATGTATATCGAATGTTAATATAAATATTTAGTTCAATTTAAAAGATAATCATTATCGAAGTTAATTAATTGATTTTAACGCTTATAGATTTATTTACCAGCTAGTATTATTAATTATGAAATTATTTCAATTGAAAAATATACGACCTAGACTGGGAATTGAACTAAGGACCTTTATTTTTATGTTCCAAATGCTCTACAAACTGAGCTATTCTTGATTGCAGCAAAACAAAGCCAAGTGAGAAGTGTTCGCTCTAAACTGGGAAGCGATGGAGTTGGTAGAGCATTGGCGTGTAAAGCCACAGATCCTGGGTTCAATTCCCAGTCTATATCGTATATTCTGAATTTAAATAATTATTTAATTTCAGAATAATTCAAAGGTAATTTGAATTACCTTTTCAAAAATTTGAAAGAAGAATTTGATAAAAAATATAGAATTGAAATATTACAAATGAATGTAAGGTAACTAGGTGAACTGTATGTTAGATTAGTGATTTTTCAGTTCATTATTAACGTTTTAGTTTATCTGTACAGTCGAATTAAACCTTGAACGATTGTAATAATTTGCAATAGTGTCCTACGTTGTTTACATTTGGTCTACTCAAATTACAAAGTATTCCTGTAATTTTCTTATTGTATAAAACTACTACAATCTACCCCATCACCAAATTAAATCTCATATTTAAAAGTACACCAATGATGGGTTCTACTGGGAAAGAGAAGTATGTACATATATTTTTTCCCAAGTACATATAACAAATGTAATCATGTTAGAAAAATACAATTGAAATTAGGTTGTGTTTTAATAATGTATTAAATTATTTTATTTAGTCAAGTTTGTGAGTAAAATTTGCTATTTTAGGTTTAAAAGTATTAAAATTTAAATTAGGAATTGGTGGACTAGGGCGGGGGGAGCATAATGTTAACTAACTTCTCGATTATACAATGGGAAGTAAAATTACGTTAATAGGACTGAAGATAGCAAAATGTAGTGAATGTAAAAATACAGACTTAGCAGTATGGCAATATTCATTTTAAATTACACATGTCAGTCGAATAATAAAAGATTACAGTTTTAACTAGAGGGGAAAATATTGACTCCTCTACTGTTTTAAAAACTGCAGTTCTTATTAATCTTGTTATACTTACAGACAAAAAAAACTCTGTCATAATTGTCTTATAAAATGTAAAATACAACATAATATAAAGACTTTCAGCTTTTGAATACTCTGATAAAATCAGAGTGGAAGGGAACAAGAGATCATCAAACAGACCCGATCGAAAGGATGAAAGAGATCTATCCTTTATCTAATAAGAGATAAATTAAAATAAATATCACTGCATTTAGAATTAATATTAACAGAATAATGGGTTTCCTTGAAGTTTATACTGAACACATGTTTGTGATTGGGATAGATCGAAGGTGAAATAGAGCTACTATTTTCTAAAAACTTTCAATTTATGATTGTTGACCTATCACAGATGAGTAAAAGGGAAAAAAAAGTTTTATAAAATTTGTAATTTCTCCTGTTTTGTTCTAATTTACAATGTTTTTTAAAGCTTATTTACAGCCTCTGTTATATAGTGTAACAAATAAAGCTAATGGTTTTTATATGTTACTGTGATTTAAATTAAGTAATAAAGCGTTGTGACTGTTGTGAATAATTTAAACATTACAATTAAGCCTACATATTCCTTAATTGCATTGTAAAACAGTCCTTGTTTTCTTAACGTATTTGCTACGTCCGATTCTTCTTGGAGACATTATTAGAATTATAAATGTTAACATTTTGAAATAAATAAGAATATAACACTCAATACAGATAGATAAAATCAAAATAATATATGTAGTCAACCAATGTTAAGAGTTTAAGTAATTTTAGAGTGCATCCTGCTTCTTGGTTGGCACTTGTTAAAGCAATATACAGGATAACCATTTTATCTGCCGATATTGGCATCTCGTAAACTATTAATCTGTAGAAAAACTTTAAAACCGTAGCTTTCTCTACGTTTTCATGGTAATTCAAAATAAGTTTTGTAAACTTAATAAAATGGCTGCCATTAATCAATATGGCGGGCAACATATAAATTTCTTATGTAACCCCCATATTTTATGATGTTTCATAATTTCAGATAAAACTATTTTTGGATTATTTGTATATCTTTGATAAACACACTAGCTTAGGAATAATTGATTAAAGATTACAAAAATTGAGGTGTGATGGATTTTCGTTAGGCGATGTTTTGTATTTCCCATTGTTGAATCAATTTTAAAATGTAATTAGGTATAGTAGAGGAAGTATAAACACAAACACAGGACTAAGCGTAAAATAGATAATTTGTGGAACAGATAAAAAGTTGCTAAATCAGGAATTTAATAGACACAGAATAATTGTATGGTATGAAAATTTGATCACCCGTTTTAAGACGGCATTATTGATAGTTTACTATATTTAAATGAAACTCATGTTTATAGCTATTTGTGTGCATGTTGAAGAAAACAGTATTCTTTTGATTTTTTTAGACTCTTTTAATTTCTTTTTTTTAAATTTATTTATTGCCTTCAAGTATTGTAACAGGTTAAAGTAGTCCAGTAGTCTATTTTGTATATTATTAGAACCGAGTAATGCCGGAAATACGTACAGAGACCACAAGTGTGGTTGATCGAAGGTTTTAGTTCATTTTTATCAGTTCAACAAATAATTTATTTTACGTTTATTCCTGCGTAAACTGAGTTTGGTAAACTCCTAAACGAGAGGGTTTATCAAAAAAAAAAATAATAATAAAATAAAAACGTCATAAAAAATATATGTAAGTTATTTTAAACTGCAAGAAATTTGTAAAGCTGCCCTCCATTTTGTTAATCGCGGCCATTTTAATTAACATGAAAACGTAATGAAGGTTCTCCATTTAAAGTGTTTCAACATATCAATGGTGTTACGAGACGTCAATGGTGGGAAATATATAACGATTATTCCGTATACTATGATAAACACATATATAATAAGTTTAAAAGTCATTTATATATTTCAAAATACAAGAAGAACATATATTGGAGAGGATGTTAAACTGTTACTACTCTCTCACCTGTCAATTGCTCATTATATTTATTACCGGTTTTAACCAATTCATTTTCGAAAAGTATATTAGCGATTTTTCAATATTACGTATCTACTGAAAATTTTAAAGTTTACAATAAAAAGAGAAAATGAGTTTCATATGTATAAATAGCTTAGACAATTAATAAAATCTTCTTAAACAAGGGATGTACTAGATCACTGGAGACTTGACTTAAATAGTTAAATACTTAATTAAAGTTCAGCAGCAAAACTTATTAATAATCATCGTTTGAGAAGTAATTTTGCTAATTGTTTTACAACTCTATTTTTAATTGAAATAGGACGTAATTGGAAAAATTTAATATAACAATTGCAAGTAAATTATAATATAATTAGCTATTTATGAGAAATAAATTCCTGGTGTTGTGTTGAATAGTGACATAAACATAAAAAAAAGAGTTCAAGGAGATATTTGAAATTCTACGAAGAAGCTTTATTACTGGAGGACACTTCAACGCAATGATTCAAAAATCCAAAAGGGAAAGAATTGTAGCGGCAGGAATAGCGCTTGGATGTGGATTTCACCCTAGAGGTAGACCTACTTACTAGTCGGCAGACACAAATAAGATACACGATATTTTTAACTTCTTCATAACCTGAGAAATTTCCGAAAATAATACATTTACGTCGAAAATAACATAACCCTTTCTTCAGACCACCCTCCAGTTATAATGACAATTAGTGAACTCATCATTTTAAATAAGGCAACTACCCCCAAACTAACAAAAGCTAAAACTGAACGGACTTTGGCGTCATGGTGGAAGAAAATTTATGTGAATTTGCCCATTAAGAGGTAAGTTCAGTGTTGGAGGAAGAGTTGATGTTTAATGAAGTAGTGCAGCATTATGCGTGAATTAAAAGACCTATATAATAAGGTGCCACAGGGCATTGTGTTGGGACCTGTCCTGTACTTGGGA
Source organism: Aphrophora alni (assembly GCA_963513935.1). NCBI lineage: Eukaryota > Metazoa > Arthropoda > Insecta > Hemiptera > Aphrophoridae > Aphrophora > Aphrophora alni. Next base: position 147,808,685 of record OY740768.1, read on the forward strand.
CCTTCCTACGTCAGAAGATACAATCATTGGTACATTTGCCGATGATACAGCGATTTTTGCGACTGATAAGAAAAATGAAGTAGCTGTACTGAAGCTCCAGAGGGCCGCTGATGAGGTGTGTAAATATACCAAAGTATATTGAATTAGTCTTAATGAAGTAAAATCAGTTAAAGTTTCCTTTACAAATAGTAAGATCAATCATAGGATATCGAATTCAATAAATTCTGTACCAGTTCCCCTATGCTAATTCGGCTAAGTACCTGGGAATGACACTGGACGTAAAAAAGAAATGGAAGGAGCATGTCAAAAAGTAAAACAAAAATAAATTTAAAGTTTAGGAAAATGTATTGCTTGATTGGAAGACAATCACAACTATTAATTCATAATTAACTGTTTATATATAAGCAGGTCCTAACACCAGTGTGGACCTATGGGGCTGCATTAATAAGGTAAATATAAATATGATACAGGTCTTCCAAAAGTAGGTGATTAGATACATAGTAGATGCACCTTGGTACATCAGAAATGATAATTCACATAGGGACCTAAAAATAGACTTTGTTGGTGATGAAATCAAAAAGCAGGCAAGGAAGCACAGACAATGCGTCATGCAGCATTGCAGGTACGTGAGCTGTTGGATGTAACTGTGGTGGAGAAAAGACTGAAAAGAACCATTCCTTCAGATTTATGGAAAATAGTCATAGGGAATATCCATTGGGTTATATTTCTTACAAATATTAAATATGTATGAGGAATAAATTAATAGATGGGTTTCTTACTTAATTATAATACAATTTTTTATTTTTTTTTAAATTTATTTATTATTTTTTTTTTTTTTTAAGTGACACAACATTCGTTTAGCAATAATTGTGGGGTAGACCTATTGGTTTTAAGATAATTTCAACAACTGTCAACATCCTGGTGGTGATCGTGTATGAGAAGAGCTATACGTGACTTTATCAAAAAACTAGTAGTTAATTCATTTTCTTTTTGAAATAAACCCGTTGCGGAAGTTATTGCGTTTCGTTTAATTATCTACTGATATTAATAGTTTTATTAACGACAAAATACTTTATATAGAGGGTGAAATTTTTCAGGACAATAAACTGGAAAAAATAAAGAAAAACGTTCATTTAAACATAAGTTCGTAAACGTTTTATCTGTCTATCCGCCATTTTATTTTTATAAAACAAAATTACAACTTTGGCAATATATAAGACTAAAAACTAAAAACAAATAATTTGTTTCGTATGTTATCAACGAGGAAGCCCAATATCTCAATAACTGTTAAATTGACAATACCGTTACTCTGTTTTTATGATATCTATTGTGTAGGGGTAGATTAACAACTGTGTAAATATTATGTCGCAGTAATGTCATAAAGTGTGGACTCTAGTTAACTCACTATACATTTAAATACAATTTAGGAAACATTTATTAAGAACATCTATAGATAATACATTAACTTCGTACGACTTTTTTGTTTTCGTAGCATACGACGCGTTTCGAAACACATGTTTCATCATTATATGCGTAAAACGATAAGAATGTATCCATCTTTTAACATATAATATACAAAAATACCAACATATCATATGTTATGAATTGTGATGTGAACACTTTTAACTATTTACACATCTGACACATGTTTCGATACATTGCATAAGATACGTACCAGAGTCACACTACGTAACCTACTTATTCTCACATGGTATTATATATACAATGAGTTTAAAACACCATTATTTTTAATTATGTAAGTAAAACCTTTTTACAAAATTTACTTAAATACTATTTATGCTAAAGACCGTATGTACTTGGTGGTATTTCATTTTAAATAAATTAAAACAACAATTTTTTAGTATAAACTACAATATTTAACACAAATTTACTTAATATATTTTGCGTTTCATAACTTACGATATTTCTCCAAACGGTGTGAAGGCTTCTCTTAACGTCTGCGTTTCAATTTCAGGGCTTAAATCCCCAACAAATATATGATAGTGTTCTGAAAAATACAAGAACTTAATTAGGTTGTGTTCGTACGTACAAAGTTACCAAAGTTCATACAGATTTATACGCGTGAATGGAAATATGTAATTTTAAACATGTTTTCAATACATCATTTATAACTGAAAAGTATGTCTATATAATTGATATAATATAGATACATTTATAATAAATTACAATCTTACCGACATTCTAGTTTGAAAACAATATAACACTACTTTTAAACCAAAAAAAATAAAATAAAAAATAAAATGTCGGTCAAAAATAAAATAACATATAAAACACATACTTTACTAATATTCTGAACAGGTGATCTGTTTTTAGGATCTTTTCTTCATCAGATTTGTTACTTTATTATTGATAAAAAAATGGAGAGTAAATATTATATGATGTATTGAACTTATCACATTAACTATCGAAAGCTTTAAAAAAAAATTAATTCTATTGCATTATAAATAAAAAGCTATGAATATATTTTCGTATAGTATGAATAAAACAAATTTTGTTTCTTACAAAGGATATCATTTCAACCTCCCCACATAAAATTATTCAAGAACCTAACCAATCCTAACCTAACTTAAACTAATATAAACTAAGATAAACACTTCCAAGAAATTATTTTTTTATTATTAAAAATTACCCCTTAAGTGATGACTTTTGAAATAAAAACAAAACTTCATACAAAATACATTCATATCGCAAATTTTATTTCACGTGACATTCCGTTTCCAAGTTTCTATATTAGACAGATTAAAAAAGCGGTAAATACACTGTGTGGATTGCAACTGGAGCGTGGAAGGTTGAGTAAAGGGTAAACGAGGGTAGGTTGGACTAGTAAACTAATTATTAAAAGCAATCAGAAATATCTATGGAGAGTGTTTGAGTTGAAAGGAACTGTAGCGTAAAGCATGGAATATTTAGTCATGGGTGAAATATCTTTTTGCTTCAAACAGAATTCAAATACTGTCTGCGCGGTTAAAAATCAAATGGAAAGATATTGTTTTGTTATTGCCTAAAAGCGGAAAAATAATTTAAATCCTGAAGGGTGGGGGTACAAAAACGAAACAATTGCGGATTATTCATGAATGACCATACACAATCGATTTTTCTAGTTAAGATGAATACACAAATAGACGAGAGAACGAGTTAGGATGACTGCATTAGATAAAATTAAAGCCCGCTAGGCATTCTGCCAGGATACTCATATAATCCGATTCAAATGACAAATAATTTAAAAGACGACTAAAGCGTTAGTTCCCTTAGGCAGGGCTCATCGCAGAACCGCCACAAACAAAAGTACAGCATTAATCTTGCCAGGCTTGTTACAAAAGGATCAGAAGTCGGAAATCAAAACTTCTCCTTCCCCCTTTATCCTTTAAAACTTCTCCGTCTGACTGACACAATAACCCTCAGATGTTTATTTATCCGACAAATGTTCCATCTTAATTGTTACTTGCTTAAATTTAATCGTATAAAGCGGTGTTAAATACTGTCACACAATTTTAAACTTATAGAATTCTTGATCAATATTTCAGAGACAATTTTGAAATTATTGGATCGTAGTGAATATTATCACGGAAATAAAATAACTACTTTAAAATTAGTAGAAACAGTTTACATAATTATTTTTTAATTGAAGAGGAAAATAAACTTAACTAAAAGAGAATATATAAGTTTACGATTAAATTGTACTCTGTAAAATGAATTTCAAGTTCTTTGGGATTTAAAAAAATTCTTTTATTTACGATGAGGACGTTTTTTTCCAAGCGAAGTAACGTTTAGGCTCTATTTAATATAAAAGATTGTGTCCATAGTCCATGGTAAATTTTCACTGTCGTATGAGCAAATGCATCTCAAAAACCTGAAACGATTTTAATACATTTTGTTGGTGAACACATTTTTCATGCTTCAGGATTATATATATATATATATACCATGTGTCCAAAAAGTCCCCCCTCTTATTTAATTTATTAATGTAAATAGACAGATTTTCTTTGGGGAAAGTTTAGATAACCAAAGGAGGAGTTTTTTGAAGTATCAAAATTTTCAACTTTTGAAGTACCAAAATGCTAGTTTGGGGGTAAGTCAAGAATTTTAAATAGCAACCCCTATTGAGTAACACCTCATTTTAAAGGTCTTTTCAAAATAAGAATAATGGCGCAAACCAGAGCTCTCTAGGTTCATCCTATCCAACATAGCGACCAATCGAATTGATTGGTCTTGACATACCCCCAAACCACCCCATTTTGGGGGTAAGGGTTGAAAATTTTGATATTTCAAAACACTCCTCTTTTGGTTATCAAAACTTTCCCCAAAGCTAATCTGTCTTTTTCCATTAATAAAAAAATAAGAGGGGTGGGAGTTTATGGACACATGGTATATTGAGGGTAACTATGATAAGAAAAAAACACAGAATGACATTAATCTCAAAAGCAGTTTTTAATCACATTTTGCTCAAGAGTAGCCGTACACTATTTTGTAGGCTTTTTATCCTGCATTGTTGTGTTGCGGTTTGCAACCTTGCCCCTACCAATGTGTAACTTGAAGTTGAAGGCAGCATTGTTACTCCGTTATGCGTAATTTTATTTTGATTTATAAATATTTCAGAAAATTCGTAACTTAAGACTGGTAACCCGAAGGGGATAATTTTAATAAGGGTAGATTTATTTTTGAAAAAAATATCCGTTTCAATGGGGGTTAAATTATCATTCAATTTTAAAATATATTTTTTTACACCAAACAATTATTTTGAAAGTTTCAACTTTCTGCCTTTTTTATTTGAACAGTTGCTCAACCGTTCCGGGACTCTTTTACACACTGTATATAACAACAAAAATAACCATTATATTTACACGAAAAGTAAAAATTGTTTAGCTTTTGATATGAAAATCGCTAGAGAAATAATTTGTCATCTCCGGTATTTCACGCTAGTTCCACTAGAGTCGCCGTGTATCAAGGACTTATATATTCAGCACACATTTGAATTGGAAATTCTAAAGCATGCACACTTCAACTAAGCTGTGACTTTCTATCATAAGTAACCGTCTAATGATGGATAAGACGGTATATACATTTCAGTAACGGTTCAAACGATAAAGGTCATAATAGTTACACTACATTAATGGATGCTAGTACCTACATATTCATGATATTCACCCAGCTGGTCTTAATGTAGTTAAAGTAGTCTATTTTAGAGCTGTAGTCAATATCATGCTGAATTTTACTTGTATTCTTTAATTGTGTATAAGTTCACAAATAAGTATGAGCACGCTCCCATGCATGCATTACGAAGATTTCTTTTGTTAGTTTTAAAATCCGATGTATTATAAAACATTATAACTTTATATGTTCCATGAGTTTACTTATTTTCCAAACAAACTTACAATGCATAATTTATTTAGATATGCGTCCATTAAAAATACTACGTTTGCAGCCTGCAATTATTTGTCTTTATTTGAACAACAAAAATTGACGAAACTTACATATATAATTTGTTACTTCTCATAGTTTAAAAATCATGATTCAAATCGAACTTAAGACATCCCGTAAGCCTTCTCAAATCCGAAATATTATCTCGCAAAAAACAAAATAAAAATATTTACCGATTTGGTACATAACTTTGAACTCTGGAGTTATGAGTACTGATGTACGCTACCTATATAAGTAAGTATTGTTACTTAAAATTATAGGTTACCTTTCTTGGGGGGACGGGTCATAAAGAGAAGGGAAGAAAGGAGAGATGAAAGCAAAAAAGGAGGAAGAAGAAATACGGTTGAAAAGCAGAGATAGAATGGAGGGACGAAAAGGGGACGATAAAGAGGAAGATGATGGAAGGATTAGACGATGAAAAGATAAATAAGTTTATTGATTGATGAAAGAAAGCAAATGAGAGGAAGAGGATATGAGGGAACGAATAGAAGAAAAAGGAAAAACAGTTTCATAAAAAGATGATGATTAAAAGCAAAGAGGAATAGCGGAAATACGAAATGGAATATAAGGTGAAAAGATAAAGGTTTTTAAACGATTATGAAGGAGAAAGAAGGAGATGAATAAGAAAAGGGTGGGTATATAGGGTGAAAGGAGAAAAAAGAAGATAAATGGAAGCAAAGAAAATGAAGAGGAACAATCAATAAGATGAAAAGAAAAACTCTTTTATTTTAAGATGAATAAAGAAAGCAAAGGAGAGGAAATAAGGGGAAGAGAAGAGAATGAAAGGAAAAATGTAGTATAAAAAGATTATAAATAGAAACAAAGGATAGGAAGAACACAAAGAAAATATTGGGAGGATTGCTTGATTGATTGCCATTATTTTAAAGGGTGAAGTTATTATCATCTGACCCCGTGGAGGATAAAACGAATAAAACTGTTTTATAAAAAGACAATAGTAAGAAGCAGAGTATTTTAAAAGATAATAAGGGAAGGAAACAAAAGAGAGGAATAGAAAAACGGAAGAATAAAAGAACGGTTGGGGCAAGGGTGCGAATAGGAGGATAAATAAGAGGAAGTGAGCAGAAGAAGGGGGGGGGCAATATTGGAAAGAGGGCAGAGCGTTAGTAGAGGAATAAAGTTTGAGAAAAAGATAGGTAGAGAATGTAGATAGATAGAAGTGGACAAAAGGGAATAAACAAAACAGCAAGGAAAGATGATGATTGATAGAGGATGAAAGAAAAGGATTGGAAGAAAGGGAATAATACTATACGAAAGGAGGAGAGTAGAATTAAGAAACAAAAAGAAAGAGGGACGTCATGGGCGAGATGGAAAAAAGAATGTTAACTTGGTGCACCATTTTTATTTTACAAAAGTTAACTAATTACTCTGTAGATAATCTCAAGGTATCAGCTAAGGATTACAAGAGGGTGAAGAGTGTTGAATAGTTTCCATCAAGCTAATAACGATGGAACTTCAAACCTACAAATCAATTTAATAGATTAAGACCGACATCATTTGAAACTTTTCACAAGTTGGGGAAGATAACCTAATTTATCCTTTCTGATATTAAAAATACCAGCTAATAGTAGGAAGATTATTATATTTTTAAATGGTAAATGGGTAACATAATAAAACGGCTTACAAGGATTATTATACTATTTAGGATGCAGGTTCTAACCCCAATATACATCATTGGCAATAAATTAATTGTTGTTTTAACCAGTTTACGACGTTTATTGTAAGATTGGTAATCGGCAAAATTTCGATGTCAGTTTTTCAACTGTTCTTAAATTTTCATCACCACGATGAACTTAAGAAGTAGTTTTCAACATTCCGTTTGTCCATCGTTGTTATTTTTGTCCTTAAACACAATGTCGGCCAAGAAAATTAAGAGAAAAACACGAAACTTGCTTTAGAGTACTTGAGTATGTTCATTATAAACCCTATTAAATATCAGAAATATTGTATTTACTATATCAATATGGCGTCCAGTTTTCTTGTGCAAATATGTGTTATTGAATTAGATAAAAACTTTGCGATTAATGTCACCTACCCCACCTGTTATTTACGATATCCGACAGGGCTGGGTTACCTACTTGAGAGATCCCAGTGGAGGCTCCTTCACGTATGTTATATTTTGAGACCCTTCAGGGTCAATACTGTAGCACGAACGAAGCGAGTGGAGATTTTTTTAATAAACATCTATGAGGCGTGATATGAAATATTACAAGTTTCATTAAAACTGTATAACAACTAATTTAAACAAACTTATCATGATGGATACGATCTACTAGTATTTTATTGTACATGGAAAAGTACCATGTTGCTACTCATGAACTTGTTTATATTGTAGTTAATAAGTGTATACTGGATGCTACTTAATTGTAGAGATTTATTATTAATTATAAATTCAGCAAATTTTAACTTGGGCCGAGAAAATTAAGTACATTTGTATGTTTTAGTAGAAAAAATATTTATCAGGAATCAAAACAGCTTATGTGTACATGCTATTGGAACAAGCTTTATTTTGCACTGGTTGTAGTCCGCTTTCTCTAAAACACATTTTATTCGGGAATTCAGAAAATATGTACAGTATATATATATATATATATATATATATATATATATATATATATATATATAATAGTATATATGAAAATACTCCTTATCTTCAAGGGAAACTAAAATTTTCTCTAAACAGAAATGAGTAAAAGTGCCCTAACTGCATTAATACTAATCTATTGTTTTATTAGTTCATTTTTTATTATTATATTGCAAATAAAAAATAAATTTTACGATCGTCGGAAAAATGTACCACTTGAATAAAAATTCAAAAACATAATTAGAGTTAGGTACAAGTGATACAATTATTCATCCCTACTCTAGGTTACTATGTCAACGGTTGAAAAATGTTATAATTTCACGCTTGAAATAAACTAAAGAGACCATAAATAAAGTTATCGCTTTTAAGTTTTCTCAACAACAGTTGATACACCAATCCAAAACATAAAATGAGTTATTCAAAAAGTTCCTAAAACCATGATACGTGTTATAATATTTATACGTGTGTCATAAAGTTCATGTTCCACTGCCACCTGCATCGTAGCGAATCGTAAATTATTAAAAAAAAAAACATCTACAGCTATCGTAAAGAGGGAGATAAACAACGCGCAATGAAATTAGCATCTGAAACAGTTAATTAAACTTTATACTAACCTAAAATAACTGTTTCAAAAGTGGAAATTAATTAAGGAATTGTCAGTTTTATATAAAGGATATTTTCCTTAACATTGAATAAAATAAACTGTTAGGATTTTGAAATTTTACTTTTTAATAATCAAGAACAAATTATTGTGAACCATCGTGGTACCTACCCGGTCTAAAAAGTTGTTTTCTTTGGTCTTTCTAGGAAATATTAAACTGTATTGGTAGATCACGGGGCCAATTCTTAATTTTTCATTATTTTCTTTATTAAAACCTAATTAAATCACTTATTCGTCCTTTTTTAACTTTTGAATTTAGACTTGTATTTTCTTATGTACATATTGTAGTTGTTTTTCCTTTATGATTTAACATTAGTTATATTAAAGTGCTTTCACTTTATATATATATATATATATATATATATATATATATATATATATATAAGTTTTTTACTTTGTTTCTCTTTTAATATTCTTAATGTAGGTTATATAAGAGTAGTTGGATTGAGCGGCATATCTCCCCTCTTACTTTCAAGGCAGGCTGGGAAACCAGTTTGATGAATGTAGAAAGTAAGCTCGACGCTTTAAAAGTCGTTTCATTGTCATATTTAGTTTACTATTGATTTATAACCTTCTGAGGATGATAGCTATTTAATTAAAGGTTTATTAAATTTTTTAATGTTAATTGTGTAAGTGTTTATTTATGGTTTGGGGATTACTTCTTTCATATTTCATTATCTTGCATGTCTATTATTTTTTTTATAGTGTTAAAACATGTTTAAAAATCCTAAAAAAGAAAACTCTTCATTCAACAGATAACGAATAATGTATATTTATCTATTACTACTGTATAACATAAGATAAATAGACTAAAATGTACATCTTAAGTATGTTAACTCAAGCAAACTACTCCACTCCTAACACAAACTGAATACCGTATGTATAACCAAACCAAGTACGCTACCAAAGCAAAGACGTTGGGGGAACACGATTAGACAAACATTGCTCAACTTAAGTGCTAATTAATATATCTGAAAACAATTGATCGAAGCAATCTAAATGCTAATTTTTAATTGTAATTCATAGTCTTCTAGATTACAATGACTGTTACAAAAGAGTTGAATAAAGTAATCGTTGTAAGTTAAAATGTAAATTGTAAATCAAATTTGTAAACTGGATAGTTCAACAAAAAACATGAGTATTAAAATATAGTTTTAGAAATAAACACTGAGTTTGGCTAAATATAGTTTGGTTTTTATAGCTCATGTATCACTGAGGATGGCGACTTTTTCGTTGAAACCCGTTTGATTATGTAAACGTAATTTTTGTGGGATCTTGTGTTCGAGTTTTACTCTGTTTATTACAGTTTTACGTTACATTTTATGTTTATCAATATATTTGGGCTTACGTTTTGATAATTTATAAACAGTTACCAGACTATAGAGGTTAAGTTTAACGTTTAATTTGTCTGACTAGGTGAATTTAACTAATTCGATAACCATAGCCTTAACAAAATTTTGATGAGGTTTATTTTTGTACTACAATTTATTTGCCAAAAATAACTATTTTTTATTCATTGTTGAACAGCTCTAGAACTACATATATTTTATTTTATATATACTATTCGTATCTGTCAAATGTAGTCTTTATTTTTATTTTAACTTTACCTTCTATGTGGCTACATGTTTCGCTGCCACAGGCAGCATCATCAGGCAAGCTGTTATGTCCATCAAAAAATGTATAAAAATATGTGTTACAAGTGTTGTGTATTTATAAGTGTTTGATGGACATAGCAGCTGGCCTGATGATGCTGCCTGTGGCAGCGAAACATGTAGCCACATAGAAGGTAAAGTTAAAATAAAAATAAAGACTACATTTGACAGATACGAATAGTATATATAAAATAACTATTTTTTGGGACATTGGTATTGTTTGTTCATTCACTATTAACATGAAGTTAAGATTTTTTTTCTCCTAAAGTTATATCTATTGTTCGCTTTTAGTTTGAAGAAGTAGATATGAATTTATTGCTTGAACTTGAAACTCTTCATTTTAAAACATTATTACATACTACATATATTGAATGCATGAGAATTGATTAAATTGTGATTTAATTTAATCAGGTACTTCCCAAATTACCAAAACGATTTTAATATAAAATGTAGTGACATTAATAAAATGTGATTACATTTCAAATCTATTAAACCTGATTTTATCGACTTAACGTAAACTATATTTTAGTTCGTAGATGGACAAATGCCTTTACATATAGCGGGAGGTTTATAAATCTCATTTTTGACTCAGAAACAAATAAATGTAAAATCTATAAGTAGGTTTTTTTATGGTTATTCATAAAATTATATCATTCACTGTTTTACGTAGCAACGCAACTCTGTTATCAATATTAAGATTAATTATGACCTGATATGATAAATGGGTCTCTCACTACATGGAAGAATTGAGGTGGTAAAGTTTACAGCCCATCGGGGCTTATTTATGTTGTATATTTATGTGGATCTACTTAGTTGGATCTATACTTTTGTCAAGTAATCTTGGGTTAAATACCTCTCATTGATATTTCCTATCAGGTGCCCTAACCTCACGTAATCTAACCTAACCTAACATACCATTGTTCTTTTCCTAACCTTACGTTTAGAGCATTCGAGAGCTATGAGTCTTTGTTTTATGCTCTTTCTTATTTTTATGAGAATAAAGGTTCTTGAAATATTTAGCCTTTAAAAAATAACCAAACTTCATATTACCAACATTCGCATACTCCACTTAAACAGTTACAAACCTTAAAATATACAAATTTTAATTCGCAAACCTTAACCATTAAAACAATGTAATAATCCTGAAACTGTATTCAGTGATAGGAAAATCATTTTGTAAAATAGTATGCAGTTCGATGAATTCAAACTAATAGTTTCGAAGCATATTGTGAAAACGCGAACAGTAACTATAAGGAAGGCTTGCTCACCAATAGAATATATTTGGGTAAAGATGATGTTGGAAAATTCATTTAAAATTACTTGACAGTCTAACTTGGCGGAAACTGATTACCATTTGATTATAAACCTGAAAGGAGAAGGCAAAATCAACTTGATGGACACCATCGTGCTTAGTCAGCAACATCATATAATACAAGCAGATCCTCTAAATGTAATTTTTATTTGATTATTTTAAATTCACTAAAAGTTGCTTTCTAGGGACTAGGGCTTTCTAAGAAATGTTAAATTGTATTCGTAAATGAAGGATCTTATCCAGGAGGGTAAGTTTGTTTCAAACAGTTGTTACACAGGTTTTACATCAAATTGTGTAACTTACTACTTTCTTCTCGTCGGCTCGGCGCTCATTGGCTCCATATGATGTGTATTATTAATTTTAAACAGCCCCCGATCGATTGGCTCGTGTCGATTATTCGGCCAAGCCGAATCTACAAACATCACTTTTTTTAGTGACCAGCGTTCTAAATTATATTTTTGACAACTTCACTATTTATCAATGCAGAGAGTTCGAATTAGTAGTTTTACAATCAGAATTGATATCTGCAAGTTTTTTATTTAATTTAAAATATTATGAGTTTAATAAAACACGAGATAAGAACAAAAAACTTTTAAATGTCATCCATCTTGACATTAAATTCGATTATTCTGAATTTCAATAGAGTTAGAAAAACTGTTTACGCGAGCAAACTATAGTCTACTCTGTAAAATTCTCAGTTCTTTCTATTTGTGTTGTCCGCTATGGCGCTTAAGAGAGACAACAATGAAAACGAAGGATAATGGATTCACGACTTGTCGAAATTAACTTCGATCTCCTAAGACTGGGAAATATGAAGATTAGCCAAAAGAGGAGATAGAAATTATTCGGGATTAAAAAATACACCCCATACTTCGTATACAGGCCAATACAGGGTGTGCAAAACTGGTAATGACTGATTCAATAGACTGTAGAATTGTACGACTGACTCAAGAGTCTACAAGTGTCATAATTTCTATTTAGACAATACTGTAAGTGATTAATCTATTAGATTGTTATAGTAATCATAGTTTGAAGCCATTCTTTATTTACAGTTACTAAAAACTAATATATGATAAAACTGTGCATTTTTTGAAAGATCTTTAAATATCTTCATGGTGCAGTTTGGTTTCGACGCATTACTTAGTGTTATAACAAAACATCTATAATCAATCAATGGAAGCATCAGGTGGCGATGCGAGCAGTTTAATGGAACCTCTGGTATAACCTAATATATAATAATGACTTTCTAACCTGCGATGTCACAATAATATAAAATAATGGTGTACATGATATTATTAACCTTAGAACCACGCCAGTGTTTTATCTAACTTTCCAGCAGCATTTACTTAAGAAAATAGTTGCTTAAATTTTTTTTTTCATTTTAGTACCGTACATTATTTGGATATATTTTTAGTAGTTAAAAGGTAAAACATTTTTCAATATTCAACGTATTTATATTTTAAATATTTTTCAATTATATATTTTCATAATTTTTTTATTCAAAAGTTTGTAATTACAAACGTAAAGAAATATGTGAAATGGAAATACAAATTGGGATACAATTAAATTCAGACTCAGTTTTTGAGAGTAATTTCATCCGGTGAAATCCCTTATACTGCTAGGTGAGGACAAGTGTACCAGCGGAATATTTCGATTAGAGATTTGGGAACGGAAGGTAACAAATGTAACATATTACGAAAAAAAAAGAAAAAAAAAACAACCACGTTACAACTAGATTGACAGATTTTTATAACCATACTTTTTAATATTTTCGTGCATATGTGGAATAATCTGTCTTTGGCGATTCGGATAAATTTGGAATGTGGAATATTCCGCTAAAATTGTTTCGGGTATGTTGCAAATATATAACAGATTAAGAAGGAAATACAAATGATATCAATAGCGTTGCAACTATGTTCATACAGTTGTGTAGTTTTGATTTTAAATATGTTCCCGCTAAATATTTGTACTGCACGTTTCGGGCAACTTAGAACTGGCGGAATATTCAGTGGACTGGATTTAAAGTATTGTCTTTCCAAATGATAATATATCTACAAAACAGTAACTGTACCATTTATTTAGAAACACACAGGCTTATGAGTATTATTATATTATAAAGATATTTTCTAGGATATTATATTAAAAGAAACTGTTACTAATTACTAAATGTTTGGAGTATCTCTAGGCCTACATATTTTAATACTAAACACTTTTTCGAGTGCTCTTGCAATAATCTGAATATTTAAAATAATATACCAAATGTCCAAAGTCTCACCCCCTCTTATTTTTTTTATTAATGGAAATTGACAGATTTGCTTTGGAGAAAGTTTAGATAACCGAAGGAGGAGTTTTTTTAAGTATCAAAATTTTCAACCCTTACCCCCAAAATTGGGTAATTTGGGGGTAAGTCAAGTATTTTAAATAGCAACCCATATTGTGTGATACCTCATTTTAAAGGTCTTTTCAAAATAAGAATAATGGCGCAAACTAGAGGTCTCTAAGTTTATCCTACCCAACAAAGCGACCAATCAAATTGTGAATATTAACCTACAAACTGCTCCATGTTGTAGTTATTTTTGACTTACCGCCAGCAATCCTTGGATAATTCTATTTTGTTTATATTGTCATGTATTTATTCACAACACGTGTTTCGGACATTATTGTAAAAAGGGCAACTATATGAACCGCTTGGAAGAATACCTAATTTATCGTAGCGAATTGCAGAACCCTGATGGATTGTTGAATGACAAAAAAAGGTTTGAAGCAACCCCCACCTTCGAGCTGATAAACAGATTAACCGCCTTACGCATATGACCAATGCATAGTATACTATGTAGTGCCGGCACGGTGACATTAAAATATTGTGTTTCTCGTGCGTGAATGTTATGTGTTACTTGTATTTTTGTGTTGAATATTTTAACTAAGTATTATCACCCGACGATGGACGATAATGTCCGAAACACGTGTTGTGAATAAATACATGACAATATAAACAAAATAGAATTATCCAAGGATTGCTGGCGGTAAGTCAAAAATAACTACAGTTATTCAAGCAAATCCGGTTACTCTAGAATATCATATGATGCTCCATGTTGGTAAAATGATGGTATGGTAAACATACCTAGTTTTTTTAACTCGGATTAGTTCTTGAAATGGCTACCATTTACTTTTTGGCAGAAATAGATTCTGGACGCAAAAGCTTCTTGTAGATTTCGTAACATTTCCGGTGTAATTATTAACGTAAAATTCACAATTCAATTGTTCGCTATGTTGGGTAGGATGAACTTAGAGACCTCTAGTTTGCGCCATTATTCTTATTTTCAAATGGCCTTTTTAATGAGGTACCACTCAATAGGGGTTGCTAGTAAAAATTCTTGACTAACCCCCAAACTACCCTATTTGGGGGCTAAGGGTTGAAAATTTTAATACTTGAAAAAACTCCTCCTTTGGTTATCTAAACTTTCCCCTAAGCAAATCAGTCTATTTCCATTAATAAAAAAAAGAAATAGGGGGTGGGACTTTTTGGACACATGGAATATCAAACAGTCTATAGTTGCTTTGCTCGTGTATTGGCATTAGCGGGTCTCATAGTTGAACATGTATGAAATGCCACTTGTTACGGCCTTGTCGTTAATTTGGCCTTGTAGGATCTCATAACTATGCTAATATCATATTTTATTGGAAGGTTATGTTTCGAAGTCAATAACCGCACGGTATATTTAGTAAAGTAACAACTAATTTACAGTATAAATTGCAACGGAGATTAAATAATATCAAGAGTATCAAGGAATAGAGAGGAAATCGATTCGTGTCAATCCGCTTGTTAGCGTTCCCTGAGCTGTATCCTGTTGAAGTATTTAAGTAGCAGTTTCGTCCCAGTCCCGAAGGAAGGGAATCGTCTCTAGGGAAGACTTGCCGGGTTAATCTGCTCAGTTCCTTCCAGCCGCTACTGAAATATAACCCCGTCTAAGCCGGCCACTTTTAACAAAGAACCTTCCTAGTGAGAATAAAATACTTGCTCTGTTCCTGTATATCCGATAATTAAATTAGAATTACATTTAAAGAATTCAATTTAAGTTTTTTTAAGGGTCTAAATTGAACGAAAGACAATTAGTGTGTATTCATTTCGTTTCATTATTGTTAACGAATAGAAGTGATTCTGCTATTAATTACATTTATTAAATATTTTGATTTTTGATTATTATTTTTTTTTATTACAGAGTAAAAACGCACAAAATGAAATATTTCGATACTGCACTTCAATGGTACTAACATATAACGACCACATTCTGGTTATTTGGATGAATGAAAACACAATTTTCCACAAAAAAAAAACACTTTTATATGTAAGACAAATATAACACGACGTTTCAACGACTAAGTCATCTTCCTCCGTTGTTACAAACCATACTGAATTTGCCATGCGTATACAAAGCCAAAGTCTCACTCATAGAAGAGGAAGCAAATTGATTATGCGTTTCAATACAATCACATTATATTGTACGATACAAAGCCAAAGTTTTAACATATTGCAGTATTTGCAATGCAATAATCAGATGTACAGTATTAAATATAACCCAATCGAAAACTTTAAAACAAAAACAGAACCAGTATCACCCCTCCCCATCATTCCAAAACGTATTATTTATAAGAATTTGTGTTCTAATTTATTACTATTATAAAATATATCTTCTCAAATATTCAGCTCAATTTTTTATTGAATTCTTCACGTTTTGAATTTTTTTAACGTAAAGTCTCGTTGATAGGTGTTAAGAGGAACGGAACGTTTTTTAAAATTTACGTAGAATTTGGATTTAAAGAGTTTTTGTCAAAATTGGTTAAGGGATTTGGGGGATTATTTACAAAATAATAATAAATTTGTGATAAATTTCTTAAACTTGTGTATTTTTAACAGCTGATTTTGAATCGAAATAGATTAAAAAAATATATAATGTCGTCACAAAATCCGAAATATACAAAGAGTTTACAATTATTGAAACATTTTAGTGCAATAAAAAAATATATTTTTAATGGACGAAAACAAATTTGACATTTATTATAAATGTTACGAATGTCAACTATGTCTAAATATTAATATTCCTTGTTATTATCCTGTACTAGTTTTTGGACAAAATTAGTAATGACTAAAAAAAAAAATAATATTAATAAATAAAAAACCAATCTTATGATATGTGGACGTATTTTGGACAACCTGGAGACTTGGAAGTGATTTTAGTTTTTAATGTCAAAATTAATAAATACGATAAAAAAAGTGGAATATAAAACTGTATAATCTTAATCCTCTGGAATTTCAGAAGACAATCAGTAGTTTGTATTATGTCCAGGGAATGGTTTCTCACTATTATTTTGAGGTATTTTAGTATTAAATTGTATTATTTCCCAAATCGTCTAAATTCGTTAGAAAAATTAAAAAAATTATGAATGTTTAAAACCTTCATTCCTTTTATCTGTTATAGTGTTTAATAATAGAACTACATTCTCCGATTTACGTGAGTAAATAATTTAAAGGTGAATTATTATACTTAACCAATACCTAATTAATCATAATTATTAATTACAGGGCTTTTTTATTTAAAACGCAATAAAAAAACAGTGACAAATTAATATTTAAGTGTAAGCATTATTGATTCCCACAGTTCATTTCGCTTTAGCCGGCATTGATTGTTGAAGATCCGCTGTATATGTGTACTTTTCTTTAGAGGTTAACTGATTGAAGTTGTAAGATTTGTTTTTAACAAGGAACATAGAGTTATTATAATACAGAATCATTTCCTGTGCACCAGCAAGACTTTCATAGACAGTTTCCTGATGTCGTTACACTTCTAGACACATTTGAGGACACAGGTTCTGTAAGAATCAGAAAACATAGTGAATGCGTACTATCTTCAATGAAGTGCTTACAAGATGTGAGGACGAGTTTGAACGCTCTCAAAATAAATCCCTAATGAAATTAAAGGAATAAATTAAAATGTATATTTCCAGCGCTTTTAGAATCACCAAGTTACTTGGTTCAAACCCTTACAGGGCCCATAAGTCAGAGAATATCACCGAACTGAGAGTGTAGCTTGACTCCGCTACTGCCAGTGGTTTCAACAATTCTCCAACAACCTTTACAGTCAAATGATCAGGGTATGTACGCGCTTTCTCGCAAACGCATTGTAGGTGCAATATTTTCCTGGATCAAGTGTAAACTCAGTGCTCTATCAAGAAATCCTACACTAGTTACCTGCTCTGTTGGAAGTGTGTGAAAGGTAATGCCATACAGCGAACACAATAAACGAGTTTTTTGACGAAATAATTATTTTAAAAGCATTATTTCTAGTTATATCTCATGATACGATCCGTATTAGATTTTTTGTGGTTTTATGTAAGACAGTAAATGTTTGAAAATAATCCTCAATTTTCTTGATTTAAAAAAAAAAAAACGTTGTTAATACTATTGAGAGAATCTAGGAGGCAACTTTAAAGAAACTTACCAACAATATGAGAAAAAGAATTTAACTGTATTTTAATCAAAATGGCTATCTATTTAAACATCAGTTGTAAAATACTTTTTTTTAACGTATTACAATATTTACGTTTAATTGTAATATATTCTTATTAAATATAATACCTTTCTTTTTTTTTTTATCTGTTGCTTTTTAAAAGAAACACATTACATGCATCATTTTATAGTTCTCAGTACAGATTAAGTCTACTGCGAACGGGTAGACATTATTAATTTAATTTATTCTATAAATACCTATATCAGAACTTAGCACCAGGAAAATGGACGTTTTGGCCAAAGAAACTTTGCTCTTAGTACATCTAGTTTGATTACATTAGAATTTTAGGATTGAAAGACTTCTGATATCTTATTTTCGATAAATACTTTCTACTTTGCTCTGATTATTTAATGTATTTTTTAAGAAGCAATCACTTTTTTATACATATATACATAATCCTGGTACTCAACGTTACCAACTTTGAACACAAGGTGGGTGTTATTGATGAAACTAAAAATTGTTTGTTCAATCTCAGTACAGTTGAAAATATACAAAACATTCTTTATTATACAAAAATAAGTTAAAACTCAATGCACCACTATTCCTATCAAACAATGTATCACAATATATCATATCGCATTTATTTGTAAGCTGTCTAATATTTAAAAAAATAGTCAAAATGAAACCAAATAGTAACATTCTGTGTTACTTTAAAAATGTTAATAGCTTGAATGACGATGCATCCCATATCGGCGAAACACATGCTATCAAATAATTAGATTGAAATGAACTACCCTTGATTTATTTATATAGATATGTATAACTAGTTCAAAGGCTTAACAATGATTAAGTTTTTAGGTAATAAGCAGTTCAATTGACTACATTTTTTGGATAATATGTACGTGTATATTTTGTAGAAAAAAATATAGTTATAATAGACGAAACGCGATGTGTGGAATATCATTTTAGAAAAGATCCTTTGAGTTTTTCACGTTTTGATTCTTAAATGTAGGATATTACGTTTAAATATATCTAAATGAATTTAAATACATTAAAATACATATATTGATTGTAATTTTTTGGTATGTTATGACAATGTTACAAAATTAAAATGCACAATCCTTATTTAACGAATTTTAACATTGCAATCTTTTTAAAGAGTCATTCAATTAAAGTTTAAAAAAATAATAATAAAATGCAACAGCTAATCAATGATAGTTAGTTGATTAGACAGTATATATGTGTACGAAATTTGTATCTTATTCAACATGTTTACTCACCTACTGTATATAATTGTAACTTTAGAATGCAGATGCGATTTAATCTTGCATTCGACAGGTTTCATTAATAATGGAATATTACCCACTCTTTACTCACTGTCGATATTATTACTGTATTATTTGTACTAGATTCAACTTTGTATTCAGTACTGCTTTATACAGCAACATTTCGGAAGAATGCGCTGATTTTTATCAAGGGCAGGAAGCAGCTAGGAAAAGCAGAGTGAAAAATGCACTTCGTGTTTTCAGTGTGAACTGTTGTTTCTGAAGCAACCCTTGTGAGTGCTGGAATCCCTCCCTTCACACGTCTAGTAGAGTTAACATTTTCAAGGTGTTCAGTGCATTTGGACACAGCAAAAAAACCAGAAAAAGACCTATTTAGATAAATAGCGATGGTTTCAATAAATTGAAAAATAAAGCATGGACAGTGAGTTTTATATTCGACCTCGGGTTGTGGGTCGAAAGGAAACATATATGTAGCTAACACCTGACGTAGTGGAGATAGTTGTTTTACTAACTACAAAAAACGCTTTGCTGTCAGTGAGACAAACCTGTGCATTGACTGATACGGGTTTCTACACTGTGTTTGTTTGATCGATGTGGAGACGCCAACATTAAAGATAATTAAAGAAGGCCTGGGGAGAAGTGTAACTGTTGACAGTTTGGTGGCATCAATCTGAGTAGCCCGGAAAAGTAGACTGAGCTGGCCAGTTTCCTCGACTAAATAATAATAGAAAAATAGGATCATTTAAGATATCGAGGAAGATTCCCTCAAAGGGATAAAAGTGTTGGTAGACAACAGGCTTACATTTTGAAATAGTGGTCACAAAATGTCACAGCAGGAGAAAAAGGAGATTTTTTCAGTGCTGTAAATATTCCATATTACCATCAAGGTGCAGGTTGGTTGATGATTTGTGAAGGTTTCCCCCCCCCCTTATTGCATACCTATTGATTGCTTTGGTTTTTATTGAGATGTAATCTTTAAATAAAGTGACCATCTCAAAATGAATACACATCGAATTGATGTAGAAAATACGTAGAAATATTGAGATTTTTTAACTTCTTGACTTCCCCATTATGGATTGGGTTAACGGAGAGGGGTTTACTTAACACAAATTTTCTCGTCTCAAAGACGGTTTTAAAAAGAGGTATAACTCAACCCCCTCCCAATCAAAATAAACAAGGGTGGAATTCATTCATACTCCTAAAAGGTGCGGAATTTTCCCAATATAACTGCCTAAATGTTTGGAGTTAATACGTTAACAGGTTTAAAATTACGAAGGGGTTGCGGAACTTTTGCATCGCCCTGTATATACATTTTTGTAGGCATTATTAATCGATGTTAAATTCCTGAATAAAATTAGTATATAAATAAGTTTCACAGCTACAACAATTGCTTCACGTTTAGGTTCGATATACTCGGTAATATTCAAATGTTCATTAAATCATTTGAAGATATTATTTACACAATAGAAATAAAAGTTTCTTTAACTCGTAACATTTCAATTTAAAAAAAAGTGTAGTAGCCGGAAGTCTAGTTGAATTATAATAAACAAAATACAAATTTCAAGTAAGTTTGGTTTTCAATTCATCAAAATTAAATTCCAACATTACTTATTTGTGTACTGTAAAGGGGAACATAAAACGATTTTATTCGTGATCTCGACATAAATTTTGTTTACCTATCTTAAAACGTTCTCACTACGAAAACATTGGAAAGTAAACTATGTATACGTTTACAGGTGTACCATTTTCACCATGCAAGTCTCCAACGAGAAAACGACCCTGTATTTATATTTGTCATCCATGCAAAATGCAAACATTGATTATGTATATATGTTTGGCGTTCAGCCAAAGCGGATGTAAAGACAAAGCCAGAACGGCGTTAAACGCTCTATGCTCTCGACCACACATACACGTCGACACGCTCTCTGGGATACTCGATCACTACCCGACCGTAGATCAATCTATCTTAAACTACCCTTAGATTTCATATCGAAATAAAAAATATTAAACAGCTATGTGATATAATCCCCTGTGTAGAGTGGGAAGTAAACCCAAAGTACAATCAAAATGTACTTGACCCTTAATTTTAAAATAAAAACAAATCTTGGAAATTAGTTTCTTTCCCCACTTTTACAAAGTCAACATAAATAATAAACTAAACCGACCAATTTTACCTTTACAGTATAGGGTTAGTTTGAAATTATCAAAAAATTCGTCTTCTATTTTTAACTGATCTCAACTACACAAGCAATTCGGAAACAGAATAAGCGTCCTTCCGTTGCCATTGGTAAGTAAAACATGAACATGAAATTTGGTAAAGAGGACTATATTGTGGTCATATGGTAATTCATAAAATATAATTAATTGTAAATCTCAAATAACTGTATTTTATACAGTATTTTGTTCATATCGTGAATATAATCCAACTTATAACAGATTTAATTAGTTACAAAATATGCAGATTTCAATTCTACATGTAATGCTACTAACCCGATACAGCTGTTGTTCTTCAAATGTAATTTAGAAACAACCTCAATTAAAATCGATACTGTATTGCTACGAGATACGATAGCGCGTAGATATCGATACTAGCTTAGCGATTGGATGCTCTTTCACATACGTACAGCTTTGAGGCTTGCAAGGTCCGAAAGCTGAAACGACCGAATAGAGTATAAACTTTTAAATCTACGATGCACGTACAGTCTATGCGACATCAATGAAGTAATGATATACACAATTTTATGGTTAAGAAAACCTACCTAACAATTATTTTAAACAAACTTACCGGTACCTTTTACTTATGTAAGGTCCTTGATCTGCAAATAGAATAAACCATTTCATACAAACCCCAAAACACTTACTTTTTTGTAATACATTTAGATGTTCTGCTTACATTATATTGTATCACAATGCTGGGTAAGTACTATAATGACGCGCATTAACTTCTTACATAGAACTGTTTATTTATTTAACTTAGAATTAATACATTAGTTCAGAAGTTATTTACATTTTAAATAACTGTAAATGGAGTTTGGTTTTACTATTTTAACATTCGTATTTTTCCGTCTCTTAAAATATTTCTCAAACAAATTTTCACGAAAATACTTACCATGGACAACGTATAACTAAAGTAAACCAATAAACCTATAAAACTTTGTATTTTAATAAAGTTTATAGTTTGTCTGCTTATGGCTTTTTCTGTTTTAACCTTGCTATGTTGTATAACTCATAATGTCCTTGAACCAACAGTGAAATATTTGTTATTCTATGATATTGCAATCAAACCAGAATCTTTAATACCGACTATGGATTTAGTTCCATTGTAACTGGTCATTTGTGTGTAAATTTTACTCAACTCTGTGTTGCTTACAAATGGTGTTAAGCCTTGTATCCTTATTTATAGTTTAAAATATAATTTGTTCTCATTCGAGGACTATTATTTGAATGCGATATTGTTTTAAAGGAAGATGATAACATGTCAAATGTTAAACCTTTATAAACTTTTACTTTATGCAACTACTAATTTGTTACTTTAGACAGACGTTTTAATTCGTTTTTATGAACATAGACACACTTTCTTTCACTAACAGAAATCATTGAGCAACTAACGTGAATCGTACAAAAAGTAAAAAAAAATAATAAGGAATGTAATTGCATAGACACGCACGATTATAAATTATTATTATCACATTTCATTCTATAAAAGTAATTTAAAATGAAATATAGAGCAAAGTAAAATTGAGCCTTTATTTATTTTCCACCAGAAACGTCCTTTGTTAAGAGCGGCCGGCTTAGACGGGGTTATATTTCAGTAGCGGCTGGAAGGAACTGAGCAGATTAACCCGGCAAGTCTTCCCTAGAGACCATTCCCTTCCTTCGGGACTGGGACGAAACTGCTACTTAAATACTTCAACAGGATACAGCTCAGGGAACGCTAACAAGCGGATTGACACGAATCGATTTCCTCTTTATTCCTGGGAAATCCTTTCGGTTGTATTTAGCCTCAGTAGCAGTTTCATATGGTTGTAAATAAGGCGACAGTATATTTAAAATTATGTTAGTATTGTTTGTAAGTATAGTACGTATTACTTTAATTTATATAAATGAAAGTTTTATTTAAATATTTTTCAAATTTAAATGTTTAAATTTGGTGATATGTTGAACCGTTTTATAGTAATTATCAACCTGGATATTTAAATACACATTTGATTATTACGTAAAAACCGCTAAATTCATACGATTTGTTTTTATTGTCATCTTATTTTAATGAAACTAAGTATGTTAATATTATATTTTTACTCTAAACTCTGTTACTACATTTGTTGTAACATGACACAACATTAAAATATTTCCTAACCAGTCATTCCTAAAATACACCTCTTCTAACAGCGCCATTTTATAAAAGATAGTGATTAATACGTGAGTACATGGAATATGTTTTCAAGTTGGTCCAATGTTTATACAATATAATTAATATTGTGACCTTAATATCAACCAATATGGGAAAATGAATAATTAGTTTTTTTGTTACAAATGAAAAACAAAAAAAACCTGAAATTATTATTATTTTTTTAATAAATGGATATTATGGTACTAGATAAGAAATAACATTTCAATAATTTATTATCAGATAAAACACGATTGTTATCATGCATTCATTGAACATGTTGCAAATTAAACACATATTAGGACTGTTGGTACGAAAGTATATTATATAATCAATAGAAAATATGTC
Source organism: Aphrophora alni (assembly GCA_963513935.1). Lineage (NCBI taxonomy): Eukaryota > Metazoa > Arthropoda > Insecta > Hemiptera > Aphrophoridae > Aphrophora > Aphrophora alni. Next base: position 147,832,878 of record OY740768.1, read on the forward strand.
CTTTCAACTTCTTGCTCTGATATAAGAAGATGGATGAACTTATGCGAGTTGAGTTTACAGAGAATAAGACAGTGGATTATATTATCTTTAGTTTTCTTTATATTTTATTGTTATGTTACTGCACATACAATCTCCACCAATCTAGTTACTTCTAAAGCTATATCAGACATGAATTGCACCTCTATATACTATATATACCTTACTCTTTGCATGTTCCAATATATATGTCCCTTTTTGTGTATTGCTACCTTTCAGAGTCTAAGATCCTTATTTGTCATGAACTTTCATATTTCTTGTAGCTTTGTAAACACATTATATCTTCATTCATGTCTTTCACCCTTAGTATATAACATTGAATCTTCATACACAAGTTTCACTTAGATGGATTATACCACACTGCATAGTTAAAACAAATACCTTTCCGAGCTATATGAACCTTCATATTTTGTAATGTAATTCAACGTATATCTTGTACCTTCGACCATTCTTGTCTGTGCGAGTGTGTATGTGTGTGTGTGTGTGTGTGTGTGTGTGTGTGTGTGTGTGTGTGTGTGTGTGTGTGTGTGTGTGTGTGTGTGTGTTTGCACATTAGGTAGTTTACTATGTGAAAAAGAAACAACAAACATGTATAAGTAGAATATATCCGCTTTAAACAAGTTTATTAAAGGGTATTCATTTTATAATTAGTTGTTAAGTAGTAAACTTTCCATAGTTGACCATTCTATTAAATTATTTAAAAAGTAATTAACTATATTAATAATTTTTAAACAAACGCAATTGACGGACGACGTTTTCGTTGGCAAACACCAAAATCAAGTAGTTTTTTTCTCTACCATTAGTTTTGTCGATTTGAAATAATTTCTTATACTCCGGTCTATTTTATATCTTTCTTAATGTAATAAAAATCTAATTAAATGTTTTCATATTTAGTTTATATTGTTAAGGATACAAAAGAATTCATAAATATCGCTTGAAAAATATTTAAGCTTGATTTACCACCTCTATACATTGTGTTACTTCTAGTACAATTAATCGTTTACAGAATGTACTAGCCTACAAGTGCAATCAATATAGTAGTCTTTATATGCCCAGCATGTGCTGCATACCCGAAGTTAATTATGGTATAAATTACGTCATTAATAGTAGTGGTTAAATCAAACTTTATTGCACTTTGGCACATGCTTTCACATTATTGTAGGTCACCGTTGTCAGTGAATTTCATAGTACCGGTGTATGATGACTATTAGACCAATATATTACATCCCGAAGCTATTTCATATTTCTTTTTACTCTGATGTGAACTCGGAGGGTAGTTTAAGCTAGATTGATGTGCGGTCGGGTGGTGATCGAGTATCCCAGAGAGCGTGTCGATGTGTATGTGTGGTCGAGAGCATAGAGCTTTTAACGCCGTTCTGGCTTTGTCTTTCCATCCGCTTTGGCTGAATGCCAAACATGTATACATAATCAATGTTTGCATTTTGTATCGGCGACAAACATTAATATAGAGTTACTTTCGCTGTGAAAAATTTAATTTCACCAATGCTTATCCGACAGGTTAGGTTTGATTAACATGAAGAATATATTTTATTTAATTTTACTTATATCTTGCTCCAAAATTTTTTAATCTGATGCCTTTAAAAATTAAAACGTGTACAAATAAAATCGAGTTTTGTAGATTCGTGAAACAATATTTATTAGAACAGGAGCAGGTCTATATGTTTTTTATCAGTAACCAGTGAGGGAGAATAAACTGGTAGTAAGTGACTGTATTTTATTCTTGAAAGCTCTCTTCTTCACCGGTAATATGAATGGTAGAAGTGTGTGTGTGAATTATGTATATGTATGTGTATGTATGTGTATAGTTTTATTATTGTATTTCTATTTTTTTAGTGTTTTATGTTGATTTGAAATGGTTTGTCATAAAAGCCAAATCCTAGTTTTCTAAATGTAATTTGTGTGTGTATATGTGGGTTGGACTGGTCGGTCACATTGTTTCTCTCCCATCGAGCTATATTGTTAGAAATGTATAGAGTATTTCATCCCAAACAGGTTTTAACCTCGGGATGAAGTGACCCTTTGCTATTTTCTTGTAATACAGCAGGAAGTATTTTTTGTTATTATTATTATTATTATTATTATTATTATTATTAATATTATTGTTTATTATGTTATTATGAATTTTATTTTATATGTATTACATTTTATAATGTGAACAGTTGTCTATTTTATTATTAAGCATATAAGATTGTCAAATTTTTCCTGTTAAAATTATGTATGAAAGAGGGTCAAATAAATAAATTTTCATTTTCATTTTCATTTGATTATAGTTTTGTAATTTATTAACCGCTGTTTCAAAATATTTCGTGAGTAATAACCGTAAAGTTAATATTAAGTTCGTAAGAAGGGAAGACTAAAAATAAATCTATTTATAAGTAAATAAACCTGGTTGCATTTGTATATTTCTATTTGTTTTAAATGTAAAGTTTAACTGAAGATTAAAATCTTTAACAGATATTCTAATTTGGTACAACCATAAAGATGTTAAAATATTGACAATGTCACCTGTACATTTTTATTAACCTATCCATATGATTAAATACAATTATGATAACCTCCATGGTAATTGTCCGTACTTGTTTGTACAAAAGTGAAGAAATAAAAGTAACTCCAGGTAGGTACGACCATTTACTTCACATCTAAAAAGAACTTCGATAGAATATGATATCACAAGGATCTATATTGTAGATTTGAACAGCATTTTTGTGAGTTAAGATTCATAATGCGCCAGTTTTGAAGCGGTCGGAGCATGTTATACGTCATGTTGTTCTTGTAGTTACCAGAATTAGGCCGTTAGATGGCAGCACTGAAATCTCTAATTTCTAAGCTTCAAATCATACTATGGAGATGGGCAAATCTAATATTTATATAACGTCAATGTTACAAACAAAAAACTGAAAATATAATCAAGGGGCTACAAAAGACTGGTACAAGATATTTTCTCACTACAGTACTTACAGGTTTTGTATTATTTCATTATTAACTTTTTTAAATTTAAGTATGTTTATGTGTATATTAATGTAATTGGTTAGACATTAAACTATTACACTTTCAACAATCTGGGTAACCTAATAAAAATGCAAGGAAACGTAAAAAATATGAAACATTTTGCCATTTTCTATGTACGTTACTGAAATACAAAACCTCTCAATGGCTCTCACGTGGCAATCCCGAGGTAGCTCAGCTGGATTCATACCTTGTTTCATGTAATCTAGAGCAAGATACTTCTCTTTCATCTTTCTTTCTAGAATACTCTTTGTTCCTTACTAACCCTAGTCTTTATTTAAGTTCTTTTTTTCTCTTCTTTTGAAAATCGATGATAAAGAAGAAGCCGCCTTTAAACAACAAGTGAAAAATTATACATATATACGCTGACAAAATACATTGAATTAACTGATAAATCATGAAAATGTAAATTCAGTGAGTAAAACAATTACTTCGGTACAAAAAATTACTTAAATCAAATTATAAAGCCCATTTTTGTGTCATAGATTTGTGATTACAGAACAATTTCTTACAACAAATTTACATTTTAAATAGCTACTATTGTGTGCTTGTCATAAATCTATATAACTTCATTTTTTCTATTCAATCTTAACATTTTAAATCGATTAGTATGCCAATCAAGTACTTAATAAAACCCTAAATAAAACAACGCCTAAAAAAATGTATGTAACAATAAAGTTTATATTTTGTTTGGTTATGGTTTTTTCGTGTTAATGACCTTGTCAGATTTATTATCATTTTGAATATTCTAAAATCATGATACCAAGAGCAGAGAAATATGATTATTTGTTATTCTCTGATTATACTAACAAATATGATCCTTTATTGTCTAGTGTGGCTTTAGTTGTCATGACAACAGGCCATTTCCGTGTAAATTTTACTTAGCTTAGAGAAGCCTACCAGTAACTTTTGTCTGTGTTGTTATTTTATTGTGTTTGAAAATATTTTTTTATAGACAGAATTCGTATTGGGAATGGAGGTTTTATTTGAAATTCATTTTAATATTAAACACTTATGCGAACTTTTTTTTAAAGATACAGTTAAATATAGTATGATTAATTGTAAAGTATAAATTATAAATTTCTTTTTAACGTGATGTAATATTTTAGATATTGTTTTTAATAAAATGGAACACTTCCTTAACAATTTAAATATTTTATTCAAGAAACGTTCACGATAACTAATTAAACCACTTAAAAAAAGGGGAAACATCTCCCTTTTAGAAATGAAAAAAAAAAATTGATGTAAGACAAGTCATCATATTACTTATCCAGCCCCTATAATAGTTGATCCTTTTAATTTAATACCCAAAAGATTGTTTATAAATTGTTCATTAATTTCTTGACGACAACTACGGTCTAGTGGGTCTCGTAGAATTGTAGTATCCACTCGCTTCGGTTATGTCGGTGGCCCTAGCTTACCTCCAAGCTGTACATATGTGAGTGAGCCTCCATTCGCTTCGCTCGTGTTGGTGACTCGGCCACGTCGGACTACGTCACGTGCACATCACATTTTCAAATCATGTCTGGGTTCGAAATTACATTTTCGTCAATAGTATCGCTATTTGTCATCGTTGAGATATGGGGTTAGTGCCATTACATAACGAATTGAAATCTGCAAATCTGTATCTATTTTAGTAATATGACCAAACATTTTTTTAAATGTCCACCATTTTTTTTTTTTCAAATAGATTTTTCTAAATTTCACTAAGGTACCAAAAGAATTATACAATGCTCCTAATTTATACCCTATACCTAATTAATCCTATACCCTATCCCTAACTTAAATTTTGTGGCCGCTATAATGTTGACTTAAAGACGAGGGTGGGCGGCTTTTCTAAAACTACTATTTTGGTTTCCTTCTATCTATTAAAAAATCATTTTTTTGGTTTCCTTGAAGAAATGTCGAAAATAACGTTTTTGGTTTTCTAAGGCCATGTCGAAAAATACTTTTTTGGTTTCCTAAGGCCATGTCGAAAAACACTTTTTTGGTTTCCTAAGGCCATGTCGAAAAATAATTTTTTGGTTTCCTAAGGCCATGTCGAAAAATACTTTTTTGGTTTCTTAAGGCCATGTCGAAAAATACTTTTTTGGTGCTTTAAGGTCATATTGAAATTGTCATTTTTGGTTTCCTGAGGGCATTTCGAAAATCTTTTTCTTTTTTATTTGTGTGTGTGTGTGTGTGTGTGTGTGTGTGTAGGTGTGTGTGTGTGTGTGTGTGGGGGGGGTGTATGCTAAGGTCATGTTGAAAATTACTTTTTCAGTTTTCTAGGTCATGTCGAAAACCACTTTTTTGGTTTCCTAAAGTCATTACGTAAATCATTTTTTTTTTGGTTTTCTAAGGTCATATCGAAATTAACTTTTTTGGTTTGCTGAAGCCACGTCGAAATTAACTTTTTTGGTTTGCTGAAGCCACGTCGAAATTAACTTTTTTGGTTTGCTGAAGCCATGTCAAAATTAACTTTTTTTGTTTTTCTAAGGCCATGTTGAAAATGGCTTTTTTAGTTTTCTAAAGCGATATAGGATATTACTTTTTATGTTTTCTTGAGTCTATGTTGAAAATCTTTTCTTTATTTTTTTAAGGCAATGCCGAAAAATATTCTTTCAGTTTTCTGTGCACATCAAACTGAAAGATCAACAAAAAACTGAATTATTTTCAGCGATAACTAAACTTACCTTATACGTCGTATGCTGGGTAAATAATACTAAAGAACCATTATTACTTATTTAACTGTTTTCAATTACACTACAACTGTCATTACTAATAGTCGAAGAAACACTTGCAAATTAGAGCTCCTTCACCAAGTAAAGATGCTTGTCTAAATTTGATTTATTTTTAACTTGAAGTATTTAAAAACTAACGAAATATAATTATTTATTTCACTTGTATAAATAATTCTCCTTAAATATAAAAATACATTATTTACAAGAGGAAATGAAATAAATATTTAATATTTGGAAAAAAATAAACAATCAGACACATCAATAAGCGTTGTTCAAACATATCACGACGAGACTTTGAGTGAGGGCAGATTGTCGGGAGTTGTGAAGAGGACACGAGAAACATGACGTAAAGTAGTTGGAACTATTAAATTTCATAAACTGAAGAACCAATTTTATGGAAAAATAAAACTCATACTAAGCGTGTAAGCCGACCTAATAGGGCAAACGTTTCTTTGGGGGTATCAGCTTGACTTTGGTTGCAAACTGCTCAATATGAATGCACTCGAGATGGCATGTTCAATCGGCCGCCATTGTGAAACTTATCTTTTACTGTTACATGAATAATAAATTTTCTAGGAACAGTTCATAGTTTGACTGAATTTCTTCTATTGGAGACATTATCACAAATTAATTATTTTGTCATTTCTATGATAAGGCTGAATGATAAATAATTAAGTAATAACGGTTTTGACTGTCTATTTTTCCATACCACGGGGAAATTTTGTAGACTGTGTGAGATGGATGAGGTAACCGCAGATTGGGAGGTTCTTGCCAATAGATAGTATACGGTTTTTGATAATCTAACTAGTGGTGAACTCTTATTGGACGAACTAGTGAGCGGACTACTAAAACTCTTAAAGGGGACTAATCTACAGAGCTAGAATTAGGACGCTATATTACAAAACAGGCAGCGGTGCCCAGTACCGGATTAACCTTTAACCTCTATGCTTAGTTTAATTTAAACTAACAGAACACTACATGAACAAATGTGTAGGATCTTGCTGGGGTCTTTTGGGTTTGTTATGTCTCTTTTCAGTATAGTGGTCTCTTGTGGGGAGAAATTTATATTAAATAAGAAAACAGTGTTACACGTTTTAACATAATTTGGAAGAGTATAAAATGAGACCAGGAATCTAACTCAAGGTAAATCGCAGTTTTTAAAACAATAATAATATTTAATACCTCGAAAAGAGTATTTGTTTAACCACTATAAATTAAAATGAAAAACTTCTTTGACAACAAAAATACACGTCCGTCTTAAAGGTAAAAAGTTGTTAGAGCATTTGAATAGATAAAACCTATCAAAGTTATGCCCAATCGCAATAATACGTTTATAAATCAAACGTGTTTCAACGCCAATGTCGCCATCTTCAGTCAGTAATGACAATAATCAACTATAAACAGTCGATTAAATGGTCGATTTAATAAAATTATTATTTGTGACTAAAAATTAATTGCATCCAAGTTCAATTTAATTTTTTAAACAAGTTCAATATTTAAAAAAAATTATAAACAGGTCTAAATTAAAATAATATATTGACAAAGTTTTGTAAGGAGAAGGAAGTTAACACTTGGTAAAACATATTACACTTTAGGTTTCTAGTAATGAATTTTCAGTTCTTAGATTTAAAAAATAAATAAATAAAAATAAATCGTTATCAAAATTCAAAAGCTATTTTTATTATAACGTTTATTGCATTACATTTTAGAATTTTTCCCATAACAAAAAAAGCGTAACGTTTCATTAAATACTTACTATAAAATTATAAATGTAAAATACTTCTTGTAAATGTAAATAAATTTAACAAAACTACTATTGAGAGGTGCAAAATGTCACCACTTTGAAAATGGATCAGAAATTTGATATTAAATCCATAACGCCCTTTTGTTTATTACATATGTTTATTGCTGTTTACATTCAATAAGAACACAATCTAAAGTTAGTAGTTTTAACAGTACGTGAAATATAAAATAAACAACAAATTATGTAAATAGTGTTTCACTTTCTAAATCTGAGAAATTTCCATTTTAATCGAAAAGGCAAATATTCCTTTGGAATCCATGTTGTATATTAATAGGTAAACAAATTAGGGAAGTTGTGCGAGATTAACGGGGGAAACGTCGGACATTTTCATTGTGAACGAAGACTCGTTAAACGTGAATTCCAATCTAATTACACCCCCAACCCCCTTAGCTTCACCGTCCTACTGTCTACTTTAAGCAGTTTACCCTCTTTGCCCAGAATGTCTCCTCTTGAGTGGCCTTATATCTTCTTGACTTAATTCGGAAATATATGGCCCTACTATTCTCAATTACTATTTCATATTTACTTTGTGCTGAATAAGGGTTTCTTTCTTTGTATACAATACTGATGAATATAAAAAGCCGAGTGAATGTTGTTAGTAAATGGGAAAATGATTTCTTGGCAGCGTTTAAGTCGGAATTTTAGGGCTTGCAATTTGTTTAATTGTTTTCTAGCTTACACTCTAATAATTAAAAAATATATGAAACTTACGCATATAACAGGTTACACATTTTTATAAATTGTTTAATATCATATTATTCTGGTTAGAAATATGAAAGTACGACAAAGCAGGTATTCTGGTTTTAAAGATAATGATGGATTGTTCTTAGTACTAATGTTGTTTTAATTTGCCATAATTTGAGTTTATAAAAACTAAAACACTATGTTTTGAGAGGTAAATCACTCCCCGTTTCAAGTGATAAACTTAGAACATGAAAATGACAAACAACAAGATAGTCCTATTCTAATAGCCTAGCGCCACCTTGGAAACTAAAGCTAAATTTATAACCTGTGAAAAGAAACAGACTAAAGCTTAAGGTTGACACACACAAGACTATAGGTATATATGTATACAGTTACAGATTGATTTACATCCTGTTTTATTCAATAAAAAAAAATTACAAAACAAAATAAAAAAGAGGATTTTTAAAGTAAAACTAGAGGTATACAACATTCTCATATCGTCCGTCATTATTCCAATATGGTGATCAGTTCTAAATTTTCATAAGAGAAGCCCTATTTTTTATGGGTATTTTAAATCATACATATTGCTGTAAGGATATTTTATTCTTGGATATTTTCCCACATCTATAAAGTTTAGGGGCTATAACTGCTCAAAATTGTGAAAGTTCAAGACTTAAAACATTTTCAGAGATGCGTTTTCCGTACATAAAAATTTGGATAACTCTGTTATCCATAAAAAAAAAGTTGGAAAAGCAATCTTTTGATTTCTTACTCACGTGGAAGGATTAAAAAATGGCAAAATTGTTGAGAAATTAATAAATAATTCTTTGTACACAATAAATGTTCAATACACTTTATAAATATTAGGTATTCAATCAATACTTTTTCCCCCCTAAAACAGATGTTATACAAATTTTATAATTCAAGCAGTTTCAAAAATTATCTCGAATTTTTTTTAAGTGGAAATTTTGCTGAACTATTCTACAGAACACCTACAGACTTACAAATGTTTGTAACTATTACTGGATGTATTAGATCTTGTTAATAAAATATTATAGAAGAAACAAATGTATTAACAGTGCTTAATAATACAATATATCCTCAATTGACAAGGCGTAATAATTTAGTAATATAAAGAGCTTGTGTAATCCATTGGATATTCCAGTAAATTTACAGAAAATTATGACTTTTGTTTTCTATGGATAACTCTCTTATTCCTCAGCCTATAAAAAATTAAAATAATAGTAGAGTTATTACACATTTTACACTAGCTCCAGTGTAAATTTTATCTTAATTGGAAGAGTAAGACAATTCTTCACTGGAAATAGCATCAATTTGAAAATATTTTAAACATTTAATTGCAGGTTCTAAACGATTAGATATGAAAAATACCCAAGAACACAATAGTCATAAAATTAGTATGTTATATTAAAAAGCGAATAAAAATAAAGGTCTACTAAGAAAATTTAGAACTAACTACCCATTGTAGAAAACAATAGCCGGTGATATGAACATTTTGGCAATAATTCAAGTTTTAACTATAAAAATCCTGGTTACCTTTTAAAGTTGCATTGTAACTTTTGTACTTACTAAAAGAGCGGTAACACCTGTGTCAATCACCCTGTATGTAAATCAGAACATAACTTTGTAAATACAAATATATTACCCTCTTATTTTCTGTGAATGATAGCAACAACCGATATGTTATAGAGTAAAAAAACAGTCTGGAAAGCACAGTGCTTACTATCTATTTAAATCAAGGCTTTTTTTCTTTTTTTTTCTTCAAGCAATAGACATAGAATTTATTCATCTCTATGGTTCTTTATCTAAATTTAAATTCCCGTTAGAAACAACCTGATCAACATATATAAATGTGTCTAAATGATCAACCTTATTGTAACAAAAGCAATCCAACACATTTCTGATAATATTTGTTAAATATATTGTTAAACGATTAAAACAATTACTTTACTTCAACAAACCCTTTAAAACAATACTTATAGTTTCATTTCTCTAAAAGGCCTGTTCAAGAATTATTAGCTACACATTGGAATAAAGAAATATGAAAGTTGCGTTTGATAAATCATGGCGAAAGCTTAAAAATAACAAATATAATAAAATACTTCAATAGACGATTATTTATGGCTTCAATATCCATTTGATACGTGAAATATATTTTTTATATTTCTCATTTGTTTACAAAAAAAAAAATATTATTTTCATTAGTATTGAACTCTAGACGTATTTTGCAACTATTGATTTATATAAAACATTTGTTTTAAAAAATGTACAACAGAAAAATGATAAACCATAGTGAACAATATACTTTATATTTTTAAAGGTTAGAAAACACCCTCAGAGTTTGTCTCGTACATCGCAGTTATTATCTTCTCATCTTCCCCTGGCATAGTGTTTAGGTTTTCTATATTAACCCCCTCATCCCTTTCATGTTTCACATTCTTCCCCAAACTTTATAGCCCTGCTACGTTATATCGCCGTGATTCTTTTTGCCACCTTTTAAACTTCTATCAAGCTGCTTGTGGTCGTTCCCCGGCCTGGCTCCCTTCCAAGTCATATGATGTAAGAGCAACATACCGCTGGGTTAATATTTGCACGATATTACACTTCCTATTATGCATGATTTACTGCTGAATAAAGTTTGAGATTGTATGAATTATATTTTGTATATAAACGTACTGGTGATAGTGGAAAGGTGGTACTCTTGGAAAGCTATCTCTGAACTGATTGTTTCACATATTCCGCATATTAGAATATGTAGGTTAAATGGTTTAAAGTTATTTATACAAAATTTATGAAATATTATTACGAGAGATGAATTTATAATTTAACGTTATTTTTGGTTTAAAGTATTATTGCTTCAATCTGTATTATTATAAAGGCTGCATTTTTGTAATGATGTTACTGTAGGAATACTATTTTTTCAAATTTGTTATACAGTGTGGTTGAATAATAATTGAGTGATCATTCCTCTATTTTGAAAAGTCTTTAAATCATATTTGAGTTACATAAATTGGAGGGATGTTAGTATATTTTACAATAGTTACCTTTATTAACGTTTTATTGCAGTTATCCTATTGATTATATTGTTAATTAGTTTTTTTTAATTATCGTTAATTTTTTTCGTTGAAATTTTACCACATTTTTGTAATACTTTTTTTTCACCTCTTAAAAAATAAAACAAAATTTGTTTCAGACTTTTTATGATATTATATCTGTATAAAAAACGGCCAGTTCCCGACCGTATGGTACGCATGGGAGTTTCAACTTCAAAATAACGACCTATTAAGCGTATTAGTTGGCAGAATATTGTTTTTTTAGGTACTAGCTTACAATTTTAATACATTACAAATTGTAACATAAAACAAGTTGATAGGCCCCCATCATAATACCAACATAGAAATGAGGTAATTAAAAAAGGTACCTTGTTCAGTCAGCATTTTACTCTTTTAAAAATTAATTTCAATTTAAAATTTTTTATATTGACTTTTTATGTTTATTTACTTGATCTTTTATGTTTTTTTTTTAAATAATTTTTACTGTGTTTTGACGTTCTCTTTCATTGAATTTTCCAATTTTAATTAAGGAGATAATAGGAGATCAAGAATGTATGGAGGTACTTGAGTAGAGTAGAGGACAATTTAAAATAAGAGACGTGGAAATGACCACGTGAACTAGACCACCCCCTCCCTCACTAACCATCCACCATTTTGCCACCCTCAACTCCATCTCAGCATTATCACGTGAACTAAGTCCGCCCTTTCAAATTGACATATTAAAACTAATTCGAAAATTTTGTTTTCAGTCAATTTCAATAGATCTCAGTACAATGAGCATTTTGCCGAACCCGGTTATTCTACTGCCACATTCTGTATGAGAGAGTAAAATATAGTGATAAGACAAGTAGTGTGATAACTTAAATGCTGTTAAATGTATACCAAATGAGACTAAAATATTATTACGCATATCGTTGCAGTATATATGTCTATCAAACTCCATTCGCTTAGCTCGTTTTTAGATAGTACCATAGTTGCTGTAATAATAACGTTTACATCTAATTTGTTTTCTGCTTAAATAATTTTGTAGTAAGCTAAGTAGAGAAATCAAAATCTGCAATTAGTATTGTTTTAATTACAGATGTATCTGGGTATAATATCTGGGCAAACTCCAATTCATCTATCTGGCTTAGTTAATACTTTTGTAGATTATTACATTACAACAAAATATGGACAAAAATTGATTTAAATTAATAGAAAAAAGTTATTTTCCTAATAATCTGTTTCTAAAATTTAATAAATTTTCTAAAAGAAAAACGACGAAGACGCTTCTGTTTAAAATTTTTAAAACGGATATTTTTTTGGTTATATTCGGATAACTACAATGAAGAAAGTGTTATTTCTATTCTTAGATTATAGGGCAAGTAGATGCCCCCAGGTTTCGCTTATATTGAGTAAAGGCCAAGGTATCCCAAAGGAACCTAGCTGAATCTACACCATCTATGTGTAGTTTTAGGTTAAATACCACCTTTTCATCTTTCCTATAAGATCTCTTTTTTATGATATTTTCTTCTTTTTTTTTCTTTCAAGGAAACGATTACTGAGAGGTTTTCCATAAAAAAAAAATAATAATAATAATAAAAGAATTTTTTCAGCATAATTTTAATTATTTCGGGTGATTATCAACCCCTATATTACAGTTCTCAAATATGAAGGCTTCTCACAGATAGTACAGAATACGTCTATAAAGTGATTCTAATTTCAATATCCGTGTCTGCTAATCCATTCATAGTATATTCCAATCTTAATGTTGCGAGTATTTAAATACATAGTTGAAACAGGATCAGAAACATTTAAAATTAACCACTGTAATATGTTGATGTAATTAATTCCATTTGTGAATCAAATGCATCGCTATATCGGCAGCAATCACAGTTCACGAATACTGCACAGTTCAGTGCAGAGACGTGACTGACAATAAATAACGGATAGCGTACTTTAACTGCCCCCATACTTTCGGATTCACAAACACGTTGGTTTTACGTGATTCCTTTTAGAAGTGTTTTGTAGGATGCACATATTAAAATATTTGTGGTGTAATTGTATAACATATTGCGCAGTTGTTGATAAATAAATTAGGAATAAATATACTTATTTTTTATTAAAAAGTTATACTTTTAAATGTAGAAGTAGTTTATGTCTACGATGGAGCGTGGAAATATATTTCACGAAATAGTTCGTTGAGTTTATTAATTCGAGTGTGTTTGTAGAATGACACAAAACAAAATTTTTATTCCCGTTAATTAATTTGTATAGGCGGGAATCATTAAAAAAAAAAATAACAATAACTTTTCATTTCACACTCATCTAAACCAAATCTATAAAACAACCGGCACAAACGTTATAGACCACAAATACTATACAACATAAACGTTATACAGTACCTAAAGGTTTATAGTACAATCCTTAAAAAACACAAACAATATAAAGAAACCCCGTTAAAAAGCACACATTTTACACTGCACAAACCGATTAAAGCACAAAGAGTATAAAATCAAATCTTTATACTGTACAAACTGTATACAGAAAAATCGTTACGCGTACGAACGTTATAAATCACAAACATTAAACATCACAACGATATAAAACACAAAAACGTTAACGTTATACATCATAAATTGAATACACAACATCAGCACAAATATTATAAAGCGTAAATTTTATCCAGCTGAAACAGTATACAACATAAACGTAATACATCATAAATTGTATACATCACAAAACTATATACAGCACACACATCATAAAGTACAATCTCTATCCAACAAAAATATTGTAAAACACAAATGTAATCCAACATAAACAGTATAAACCACTAAAGGTTTGTATCACAAACAGTTTACCTACACAAAAGTCATACAACACAAACGTGATAAAGACACAAATGGTATAGGCTACAACACAAACGGTATACAATAGAAATCTCATACAACAGAAACGTTTTTAGACACAAATGGTATACAGCACACACAGTATACAACACAAACAGTGTACAACACAAATAATATTCAGAAATTTGAATTCAGAAACCAGACAATCCTCGTAAAAAGATCATACAAATCACAAAATAGATTTGTAACAAACATACTCAACATAATTTTGTTTGCGATACATTTCATGTTCAATTCTGATTTTTCTAATGCACTGAGTCCTGAAACAAATTTGTACTTCCTTACTATGGAATTTATTTCATCAAGAGAATTTAATAATCGTAAAACGTATTTACGGTTAGAGCACTTTCTCGTTCATACAAAATGAAAAGTAAAAACTTATTTGTTGCTACTCAAGGTCTGTGAAGATATATTTTTATAATAAATCAAAAATTGATTTAGAAAAACAAACTAATATTTTAAAATATGAGTATATTACCGTCTATAGATGGATATATGCTCGTGTTTGGTTTAATCAACAATGAGAAAATTCAATAATTGTAATGCTATAATTAGGTATTTTTGGGGGGGTAAAATTCTCAGTAAAAAGGAGGCAATCGTTGGTAGAACACAAATTTATTACTTCTTTCAGGTTTGTGGATCGTAAAATAAATTTTGAGCTAATATAGTTTATTTTTAAGTTTAAAAGATTTTATTTCTTTTTGGTTAAAAGTGAAAAAAAAAATTCTTGATTATCATTACAATATAAAAAAAGAACGAAAGGAACATCAAATAATTAATCCTATATCTTGAATACTCTAATAGCGTCAGGGTCGGAAGAGAACAAATAATGGTCAAGAGAAACTTTATAGATAATATGAAAGAAATGAAACCAAATCAAGACTACATGGAAGAAGGCCTATATACAACTATAGTCCTTCAGGAGTACCTCGCCCGTACTTACTAAAATGAGTCCCTGAAGGGAATTTCGATTTTAAGGAGGAGAAAAAAAGAGAAGAAAACATTGATTTTCAAACCACCTAAAATCAGTAAACGAGAAATAGGATATTTTTAGCAATGTCCTTACATTTGTCGCTTCATTGGCAGCAATAATATTAAAATTTTATTTTATTAAAAAAATTCACTTTTGATTTCCAATAAATAATAGCACTATATGAGATAAAGAGAGATTAAAGAACATTATAAAAAAACAACAATTTAATTTACAGTCACGGCTTAGCTTCACTGTCAGCTGGGAAACAGCTGGTGTAAGCAACAGACCATGATGGGAATTAGTGTGGGGGTAGTGAGGAATACTCACTGAGCCAGGTAATCAGTTTCATGCGTTGCGCCAAATATTCATTCACTTCGCTCTAGCAAGATCGATTAACTAAAACATTACATTGTTCCAAATATACAGATCGCTAGTTGAAAATGATTTACTTGTGAATATCAATATATCAGATTCACTTAAAGCTACAGTCATACTGAATTAAAACAGTTTTAAATACTTTTAAATAAATCAATTTTTACACTGGAATTCAATAGGTAAGAGATAATAGTCCCGTGGTTCATTTCCCACTTTCAACAGATAATTCTTTTGACACTTTTGGGATATAGCTAATTTTTAAATCATATAGAAATATTTTTTAGCATTGAAAATATGGTCGAAATAGTTATAGGCGATTTTGATAACATCAGCATTTGTTTAATTGGATCTTATGAAAACTCTCTCTGGATTTTGAGTTTTCGAAAACATTTTAAAAATCTATGTAAATGTGTTAAAATGGCGGGACTTACCAAATAAATAGATCCACTCTTTTAAGCACAGCACTCACCTAACTTAACGTAATATAACCTAACCTAACCTAACCTAACCTAACCTAACCTAACCTAACCAAACCTAACTTAGGGGGACGATAGCTAAGTCAGTTTTGATCCTTGGAGAACTACGATTAAGCAAAATTCTCTAAAAAATATTCATTTTAAATTTGACAAAATTGAATTTTTAGGCACAGTACCAACTAGCCTAAACCTAACGAGGATATTTGAAGAGTTACATCTGCGTATAAAAGACTAAATTCTAAATAAAAGACTGTATTCTGAATGTCAAACTTCATAAAATAAACTTCCAGTAATATATTATTTGCTAAACAAACTGTTACAACCTTGTTCCTCAATGTTTTGAATTCTAAAATTACATAAATATGTTTTCAACTCATGTTCTCCCTGACTATATGAAAAATCGTTGCTGAAAAAAATTAAATAAACACAAAGAGCTCAACATTGAAAATAGTTTAGTTTTTAATTTTCAAATCACATTTCTGCTTTTGACAACATGTGCCGATCTTAACTGAAATAGATTTATTTATTTTTTCTAATAAAATGGAACTATAGGTGATAAGACAAGTTACAGGAAATAAAATGTAGTGTGTTCTACAGATAGGAATTGTATCAGAAATTGGACTTGATTAATTTAATTCATATTATTATAATAGTTCATTATTAATATTAAATTCGGAGGCCATCATGTCTTTATTTAAAAACAATAAGATTTCAATTTCTTGTGCAATCAAAAGAAATCAGTCTTGAATTTTAAACAAAAATTACTCGTTTTATAATCTAAAACAGATGGGAAATCCAAAATTGTTTAAAATTAAGTTGTTGTTTTGACAAGACGGTTTTATTAATTATTTATTATTTCTCATGTAATCAAATGGTCACCGTTTAGTAATAGACTCTGAAAAATATATTAGATCTAAGCGCTTTGATGTTTTATTAAAAGTTTGCAACATTTTGCTAATATATATATGTATATATATATATATATATATATATATATATATATATATATATATAGGTATTGTTTATTGTTTGCTTCCGTCAACACGCATAATAAATAAAAGCAATCCGTTTTAAATTGTTGAAACGTTTTTCATGAAAGTACAAACAGGGGGAAAAGTGTTACCGTAATTACATAGCCTGGGAAATAGTTATTTGTGCAACTAGTGAGCAAAGTGGCACTTTTTTAAACGAGAGAAAAATGTTTGTCAATTTTATAATAATGTCAATTTTATTGAGTTTAAAAAAGACACTTTGCTCACGAATTGCACATTATACTTTGTCTACAGTTGTTATTTTGTGACAAATAAAAAATATACTTCAGCAGTAACACAATTTAATAAAATATTAGTTTAATACAACAGTGTTCAACCTCACGTCAAAACTGAGGTTATTTATGAATATTACAAATAACTTAGGTGTATTGTTGAGGAAACGGGATTGCCAACTTCAAAACTCGGCAAACGATAAATACTCTCCGTGTACATACACTGTAAACCATCTAATAATTACTTCCTTTTTTCAACTTTAAAACGTTGTTTTGTTGTTTATATATGTTATTTTAAATGTAAGAATTAATCTAACCTACATACGGGACATTTCCTGTATATTATAAATCAATTCAAATAAACTTAACTTAATTTCGTTTTGTTCGGTTGCCATTCGGAGTGTGCAAAGTAGTGGACAAAGTGAAACTGTTGTGAAATCAGCTGTTTTGCAAACTAATTTAAATGAACAAAATGCCACTTTGTCAACAACTGTAGACAAAAATAATTACAAGATCATTTGTAAAACATCAAGCGTGACGTAGTTACTGTTTTAAAAAACAGATAACCACGTAATGTTGGTCATCCCATCAGGAACTACTTGTCAATGTTAACTTAGTTTGATTTCCCTAAACAAAACCGGAAATAATAAAGACGATGACGTATCCACCCTTCCGTTTGTCCTAGGTAATGAAGATTAATGAAGCACACAAGTACAAGGCTAATGATTGGCTGATTAACACAACTTCTAATTAATACTGCTCCATTACATCCCCCCGCTTAACCCCTTACCCTTACGTTTGCTTCTTTTATGTAGCTATGAATAGAGTTTGTTTGCACCTCACGAGGCCGATACACCGCCTGTGATTTATGACTTCACCCCCCAACCACCTCTCGTGTATATAACCACAAAGAACAGCCCGACTATCAACAAACGTTTATGGCTTTGCCTTTCTATTGCAACGTAAATCTTTTCTCTAGTCCTACTTTCATTTAATATCCGAATGAAAACTATTCAGAAAATTGGAGTTTTATTGAACTACAAATATTACTCTAAACGTAGGGTAGCTTGTGTCATCGCGTGGAATATACTAAGGGTTTAACTTGTAACCGATGTACGAATTGTGTTACGATTCTTTAATGAACTGATAATAAAAATCATTTAGGAATGATCACTTTAACGAATTCAGGAATTTACTTAATTAAAATAAATATCTAATTCTCCAAACCAAATATATATTAACCTTTTTTATTATTATACATTCTTCGGACATTTGCCATCATTTGTGTGTTAAAAATCAAAAACAAGACGTTTCGGGAATAAGAATCAATTCCCGTTATCAAGTGACTAAAAACTAAAGAAACATGAAACTAGAAACTAAGCCCATGTAAGAAGTAAAATTAAATCAGAATACCAACAACCTTAATATCTAAGCATGCATCTCAGAGCTAAAACTGAGAAGTCAAAAAACACAATCACGGTAACGCACAACTAACGTCAAATACGTGTTGTTGTATCAAAGATACAGCAACAAGTGACGTGGTCCAGAAGGCGTGACAAACTATTAGGGGAGTGGCCTATTGTTAGTTGTATTAAGCTTCCTAGCCCGAGAGCGGGTTACAACCCCTTGTGGCGATTTAACAGGTAAAATTTCAGCTTGTTTTTTTATTTGTAGGGGTATTATAATCAAATTTTAGTTCTTTTTTTAATAATGGGAGCCATAATGGCCTTACTTCTATACTTGATTGGCTGATAGGATTGCCGTTAGTTTTATATATATGAGGCTTCAATTATTTTACGTTTGTATAAGTTACTTTCCCGGTGTATGATTTTTGCCTCTTCCCAATTAAATTTGTGATTTTCGGACCATATATGTCCGAAGAATGTATAATAATAAAATTGAACTTCCATCATTAACAAATAACTTCAAACAGCGAATATATTAACCGTTTGAAAACAAATTCAATTTCGTTGTACAATAGAACTTGTTATGGGTACTATCTAGTCTTTCGATTGTTTAATATATTGAATAAATTACATATACATGATATTTTTTACCGCTACCACTATTCGTAAACTAATAACTATTAAAATCGTCATTACTTTTACATACAATTTAAAAACTGTTTTTGAAAATAAGTTGGTATTTTTTCAATTTGGCAGCTAACTTTAAAATTAATTATAAAAGACAGTAAAGTAGCTCAAATATATTGTAATTGTAAACACGTTTTTATATATAATAACTATATCTCTTAGAATATGCATGTTAGAAGATTTTACACATTTGTTGTATGTTCTACAAATTAGTTATTTTGATGTTATGTCCTGCAATGTGATTGACACTTCCTACACTTTTAAATTTGAAAATGCGGTAATGGGCGTTATGTAAAACTACTTGATAAAGCTTTTATGTGAAAATATTAGTCCATACGTAAGTTAGCTATATTTTATTTAATCGTTGTTAATTTATTTTTATCACTTAATTATATATATATTCAAACACAATATTTACAAAAAAGTACAATGGGATACCATATAAAATTGACTTATTGTGTAACGTTGCAGTCTCCAACTATGGACCACTGGATATTTTTAAATAGAACAATTTGAACTTTAACTGAACAATCTAAAATGTATGTGGTCGACGCAAAAGTTTACTTTTTAAAGAACATGGAAATATAATTCTGTGACTGAATTTAACGTTATTCATTGACTAGTTAAAAAGTTTTAAATACAATTGTTAGGAATTGTATTAGAGAAACGTAAGTAGAGTATATTTGTTTTTTTATTGTAAATGTCAGGAAGGAACAAAGTCTTCTTGGATAAGTTACCAGAACATAATGAGAGGAAGCTGTACGTGGATATGAAGACATTATAGGAACAAAGCTGAAAGAAGAATGTGGAGTTCATATTTAAAACATAGGGAACACTGAAACTTGGAGCTCAGTCTTCAGAGCAAAAACTTCCGTTGTCAAAGGAAACCTAGTAACTACTTTGAGGCCATAATTGGCGGCCATATTTAAAATATAAGGAACACTGAAATTGGAGTTCAGTCACCAGGGCAGAAACTTCCGTTGTCAGAGGAAACCTACTAAGTACTTTGAGGCAATAGTTGGAAGCCATATTTAAAATATAAGGAACACTGAAATTGGAGTTCAGTCACCAGGGCAGAAACTTCCGTTGTCAGAGGAAACCTACTAAGTACTTTGAGGCAATAATTGGAGACCATATTTAAAATATAAGGAACACTGAAATTGGAGTTCAGTCACCAGGGCAGAAACTTCCGTTGTCAGAGGAAACCTACTAAGTACTTTGAGGCAATAGTTGGAAGCCATATTTAAAATATAAGGAACACTGAAATTGGAGTTCAGTCACCAGGGCAGAAACTTCCGTTGTCAGAGGAAACCTACTAAGTACTTTGAGGCAATAGTTGGAAGCCATATTTAAAATATAAGGAACACTGAAATTGGAGTTCAGTCACCAGGGCAGAAACTTCCGTTGTCAGAGAAAACCTAGTAAGTACTTTGAGGCAATAGTTGGAAGCCATATTTAAAATATAAGGAACACTGAAATTGGAGTTCAGTCACCAGGGCAGAAACTTCCGTTGTCAGAGAAAACCTAGTAAGTACTTTGAGGCAATAATTGGAGGCCATATTTAAATTATAAGGAGCACTGAAACTTAGAGTTCAGTCACCAGGGCAGAAACTTCCGTTGTCAAAGGAAACCTAGTAACTACTTTGAGGCCATAATTGGAGGCCATATTTAAAATATAAGGAACACTGAAACTTGGAGTTCAGTCACCAGGGCAGAAACTTCCGTTGTCAGAGGAAACCTACTAAGTACTTTGAGGCAATAGTTGGAAGCCATATTTAAAATATAAGGAAAACTGAAATTGGAGTTCAGTCACCAGGGCAGAAACTTCCGTTGTCAGAGAAAACCTAGTAAGTACTTTGAGGCAATAATTGGAGGCCATATTTAAATTATAAGGAGCACTGAAACTTAGAGTTCAGTCACCAGGGCAGAAACTTCCGTTGTCAAAGGAAACCTAGTAACTACTTTGAGGCCATAATTGGAGGCCATATTTAAAATATAAGGAACACTGAAACTTGGAGTTCAGTCACCAGGGCAGAAACTTCCGTTGTCAGAGGAAACCTACTAAGTACTTTGAGGCAATAGTTGGAAGCCATATTTAAAATATAAGGAACACTGAAATTGGAGTTCAGTCACCAGGGCAGAAACTTCCGTTGTCAGAGAAAACCTAGTAAGTACTTTGAGGCAATAATTGGAGGCCATATTTAAATTATAAGGAGCACTGAAACTTAGAGTTCAGTCACCAGGGCAGAAACTTCCGTTGTCAAAGGAAACCTAGTAACTACTTTGAGGCCATAATTGGAGGCCATATTTAAAATATAAGGAACACTGAAACTTGGAGTTCAGTCACCAGGGCAGAAACTTCCGTTGTCAGAGGAAACCTACTAAGTACTTTGAGGCAATAGTTGGAAGCCATATTTAAAATATAAGGAACACTGAAATTGGAGTTCAGTCACCAGGGCAGAAACTTCCGTTGTCAGAGAAAACCTAGTAAGTACTTTGAGGCAATAATTGGAGGCCATATTTAAATTATAAGGAGCACTGAAACTTAGAGTTCAGTCACCAGGGCAGAAACTTCCGTTGTCAGAGAAAACCTAGTAAGTACTTTGAGGCAATAATTGGAGGCCATATTTAAATTATAAGGAGCACTGAAACTTAGAGTTCAGTCACCAGGGCAGAAACTTCCGTTGTCAAAGTAAACCTAGTAACTACTTTGAGGTATTAATTGGAGGCCATATTTAAAATATAAGGAACACTGAAATTGGAGTTCAGTCACCAGGGCAGAAACTTCCGTTGTCAGAGGAAACCTACTAAGTACTTTGAGGCAATAATTGGAGGCCATATTTAAAATATAAGGAACACTTAAACTTGGAGCTCAGTCACCAGGGCAGACACTTCCGTTGTCAGAGGAAACCTACTAAGTACTTTGAGGCAATAATTGGAGGCCATATTTAAAATATAAGGAACACTTAAACTTGGAGCTCAGTCTTCAGAGCAAAAACTTCCGTTGTCAAAGGAAACCTAGTAACTACTTTGAGGCCTTAATTGGCGGCCATATTTAAAAGATAAGTAATTTCGGAGTAAGAAGGGCCGAATGAACTGGGTATACTATAAAGTTAAAGGAATTTGTAAGAAGAAAACTTCAACACTAACGGTAACGTAAGTAACTGTTATGAGGGGAGTAACTGGAGGCCGGATTAAAAACATAGGGAATTCAAGACTGTACGTCTAGGACAAGATTACTTTAGGTTAGGTTAGGTTGAGCGCCGATGGATGTTATCTCTCTACAAGATAGAATGATAGAAAATATACATACGTAAATATGACAAACAGGAGCTATGAAACAAAAGGAAGACGGAGATAGGATAGTAGAAATTGATGGAAACAATAAAGGACAGTAAGGAAACAGCAATACTTCCCTCAATACCGAGGGGCCGTCGTACCACCATCCAAAATGAGATTGTTACGTTAATAAATTAATAGGGAGATATTTCTTGCCCAGTGGGAACCTAGTAACTGTTATGAAGCAGAGTGATTGGGAAATCATCGTTAACATTTATGGCTTAATCACCATGGACTTTAGCATGGTATAAAATGTTTAGACAATTTGTAAGATGAAAATTTCGAAACCAAGTAACTGCTATTAATTGAGTGATGATAGGCCAATCACATAATTGCCATATTTAATATATAAGTAACTTCAACCGCACATAGGAACGATTACCAATGTATTTCACTTTAGATCCGTTCTAACAGAACATTTCGAAATGTAAAAATATTTCTTACTTTATTTTCATTTTATATATCAACGTTACTTGTTGCCAATCGTTGTAATCACCAGCAAAGGTCGCTATCAAATGCAGTTTAACGCAATCAGATTTGAACAATTTATAAAAAGATTGTGGAACCTACAATTTTATTGTCATGCTTTCGATAAATGTGTCTTTAAACACGGTACAAGCCAAGGTTATAATATCACGTGACTGTTTTGTTATCAAAATAACGCAGATGTTATCTTAGCAAGAAATACAAAATGTAGTTACCCTCGTCAGCTGTAATAATTACGTGCACGAATGTTAGGTTAGGTAGGATATGTGCACAAGTTAGCAGTCTTGGGTTTACTTACGGTTTATTATATGACGCCGTAAGTCGATGTTATCACGCACCACAATTTATTTTAAATATATGTTTCATGAGATTACTTTGTTGCTCAAACGGTTTTTTTTTGTAAGCAGTATATTCAAAGTATTGGCTGCATAAAACGTGATTTATTGTTATTGTGTGCTTATCTCATCGTCTTCTGTAGCCGTGTTACTGGCTTATCCTCAACTCTATTTCGGGATTTTTTCATCGAAAACGGCTGCTGTGAGAGATGACACTAAAGAAAACTATTTAAATCAATACCAATTAGCGTTTGTATAATTAATTTTAATATAATCTAATTGGCAAAATAATAAACTTTATTAAAAAATTTGTTTGAAAAGTAAATATTTAAAAATTTTAACTTACCTTTTTGTGGTAAATATGTATTAGGAAGATGCAATAAAACGTGAACACAAGCTCTCACAAAAATTAAGTTTACTTAATCAAACGCGTTTCAACGACAAAGTCGCCATCCTCAATGCTGTATGAGTTACAATAACTTTTGTTATTATTATCATTGAGGATGACGACTTTGTCGTTGAAACACGTTTGATTAAAAAAACGTAATTTTTGTAAGTTTTATTTCATCTAATATTATCACACAGGTCAACCTCAATATTTATTTACAAGTATTAGAAAGATCTAACCTGTACAAAACACAGCCGGTACCATTAAATGTGAACTGATTCTTACACCTGAATACCATTTGTACATACATTGTTTTCATACTGACAAAACCAGTATGAACCAGTATTTTGGTTACATGTATCAAATGATAATACTTTGGGGTTGAATTCTGAAAATATTTAAACACTCAAATCCTTGTTTCTTAGTGATTTATAAATTTACGTAGTAATGGAACGTTTTAAATCGATCTAAATGGTTAATACTTGAGTGGAGAATAGGGTTAAGTAGTCTTTGCTTGGAAGGAAGACTGCAAATAGTCATTAGCGAAGAGGATATTGTTTCTCAGAGAAATCTCTTCGAATCCGTTAAATCTTAATTGATCCAAGAAATGTAAATTCTATATTAGTCAAACAGTAATAAGACTTCAGAAAGTTGTGCATGAGTTAATATGTGCTCAAATAAAGAGGGGGAGACGCGGCCCTCTGAGTATAATATAAGAAAGTTGTAAGGGGGACTAAAGATGCAAACAGACATGGCCCAATTACAGACTGTCATATAACGAGTAAAGAAGTTAGTCCCTAGAGTCCTGTAGAAAGACTACACAATAAAAACATGGAGACCGTTTCCATTTTAATATACTGTAGTCTACAATCTTCTTTGTCAAGCTATCGACGCAGCTGCTCGCCGACTCGGTTAAATAGAGACAGAAAAGAACAATGTAATTAAATGCGTAAACTTCATTCCCTAGGTATCTGACAAAAACAATTCAATTCTTCAGGGTAGTGTTTATTATATTCTTTTTAGCAATTAGGAAAGATGAGGGACTTGTTAATTTTGTAATTCAGTTTTTTGTATGTCCGTTTAAACTTTATTTGTCATTTAAATTGTGTTTTTACAGAATAATTTTGTAATTGAATTATTAATTAAATTTATCCGTATTAAACTGATGACATATTTAATTATCAATTATCACTTTGAATTAAACTTGGTTCTTTAAAAAGGATCTCTATTTCAAGGTGTACTTACAAAAACAAGAAATAAAATCCAATATAAAAATCAAATACAACAATTGTTTTCTTTAAACCCGAAAAACTCTGTTACCATCGTCTTCTGAAAATGGTGCAAAAAATATAAAATAAACATCAATAGCTCTGTAATAGCCTAATAGTGTCTTGGTCGGGAAAAAAATGAGTTGGTAGGAAAGATGAAATAAAGGGATCTAACCGAAGACTATATAAAATAAGGTATATAATTATTTAGGGTCTCTCAAGATTTTCCAGCCCTTACTCACAATAAATTAGTGCCTGAGGTAAAATACAATTAAAAAAACCAAAATGATTTACTATAAAAAATTAAATTATTTTCACTTGAAATAGGTGTTACCCAACTAAACATTAAAAAGCTCAATAATAACCATTCATATACATAAGCAAGTAATATGTTTTTCGAAAAATATTGTAACAATAGGCCATAAAATAAAGACTCATAACCCGGGAATACTTTAAGAGCATCAGAGTCTAAGAGAACAGGATTTCGTTAAAAAAAAGACTTACTAGGAAAATTAAAGTGAAAGTTAAAACTCAAGATGATATTCAGAGAAATATAAATTCAACTAGAATACATTGGGATTGCTATACCCATAAATATAGGAGAAAGACTTAGAAAGTCAGATTATATTATGAGTAATACAGAAATCAAGTGAACGCTATTCTAAATAAGATGAAAATGTATAAGCTTAACAATAATATGATTTTATTATGAATCAAATTTCCTTACATAGCACTTTTTGTAAACTATTTACCTTATTTTAGTATTATTATTATGGTTTTATTGGACAGTTGGTATCAATTTGAAAATAAAAACTTATTGACGACGAGTCGAAATTATAAATCAAGTGATAAACCTATAACATAAGAAAAGAAAAAATATAGCTTACGGTCATTTTGAAAACTAAACATTTTACATCATTCGTATCCATAAAACTTATATACGACATTTTCCCAAATAGCATTTTCAATTGACAAACCAAAAACACGAACAAAAACATGGCAGTACTATACGCTACTACGCTATATTAGTGTTTTTCACTTTTTTAAAGTGTTTTTAGGTTTATCCCAAGAAAACGGAAGTTGATTTATACTCTCGAAACTATAGTTTTAATATACATAAATATTTGATTAAACAATATTAATAACATGAACAATCCATCACTACCAACTTCCTTTACAATCAAAACTATAGAGAAAGTTTGTCGGCAAATTAGAAACTCTTCAGTCAATAAATTCCTTCTAGTTATAAAAAAGTAAATTTCAAAGAGGCAACAGTTATAGAGGATTTATCAAAATTTATCACATTATTTTACAAATACAACATTTTGTGTTTGCTGTAAACAATTCCAGGTCATCGTACTGGGATTTTAATAACATTAACTCCAGGAGGCAACAAAGACAAGAAGGGTTAAATTTTCATTAATAATCTCATTGTAAGTAAAGGGAAGAGAAGTATAAGACGAGAGGGGTGAGGGTTGGAAGGAATAAATTCATCACTGAATTTTTTGGATGAAACAATGTTAGTATACGGCAGATTAAGTAGTTTTTTTGATGTAATAGTGTTTGTATACGGCAGTTTAAGTAGGCCTAGTTATTTTTTTATGTAATAAAGTTGGTATACGGCTGGTTAAGTATTTTTTGATGTCATAGTGTTTTTATACGCCAGTTAAAGTAGTTTTTTTTTATGTAATAAAGTTGGTATACGGCAGGTTAAGTAGTTTTCTAAAAATAAAATAATGTTAGTGTACAGCAGTTAAGTAGTTTTTCAATGTAAATAGTGTTTGCATATAGCAGATTTAGTAGTTTTTTGATGTAATAATGTTAGTAGGCCTATACGGCAGTTTAAGTAGTTTTTGCTTTATTAGTGTAGGTATACAGCAGTTTAAGTATTTTTTGATGTAATAGTGTTGGTATACGGCACTTTAACTACTTTTTAAATTAATATAATCGTTATTCGGCAGTTTAAGTATTTTTTGATGTAATAGTGTTGGTATACGGCAGTTTAACCACTTTTTGACTTAATGTTATTGTTATTCAGCACTTTAAGTACTTTTTGATGTAATAGTGTTGGTATACGGCAGTTTAACCTGTCTTTGACGTAATATTATTGTTATTCGGCAGTTTAAGTACTTTTTGATGTAATAGTGTTGGTATACGGCAGTTTAAGTAATATTTTGACTTAATATTGTTGTTATTCGGTAGTTTAAGTACTTTTTGATGTAATAGTATTGATATACGGCGGTTTAACCAGTCTTTGACTTAATTATATTGTTATTCGGTAGTTCAAGTAGTTTTTCGATGTAATAATGTTTGTATACGGCAGTTTAAGTAATATTTTGACTTAATATTGTTGTTATTCGGCAGTTTAATTACTTTTTGATGTAATAGTGTTGGTATACGACAGTTTAAGTAATATATTGACTTAATAGTATTGTTATTCGGTAGTTCAAGTAGATTTTCGATGTAATAGTGTTGGTATACGGCAGTTTAACCACTTTTTGACTTAATGTTATTGTTATTCAGCACTTTAAGTACTTTTTGATGTAATAGTGTTGGTATACGGCAGTTTAACCTGTCTTTGACGTAATATTATTGTTATTCGGCAGTTTAAGTACTTTTTGATGTAATAGTGTTGGTATACGGCAGTTTAGGTAATATTTTGACTTAATATTGTTGTTATTCGGTAGTTTAAGTACTTTTTGATGTAATAGTGTTGATATACGGCAGTTTAACCAGTCTTTGACTTAATTATATTGTTATTCGGTAGTTCAAGTAGTTTTTCGATGTAATAATGTTTGTATACGGCAGTTTAAGTAATATTTTGACTTAATATTGTTGTTATTCGGTAGTTCAAGTAGTTTTTCGATGTAATAATGTTGGTATACGACAGTTTAAGTAGTACTTTAATGTAATGTAGCTATACGACAGTTTAAGTACTTTTGCAATTACATAAAATATCTGCTGATTGTTTGACTAGGCTGGGTAAGTACAATGTATGCGTCATACATTTTTTTTAATGAAGAAAACAGTACAAGTTTTTATCGTCTCTAATAGTTCCTAAAACAATAGTTGAAGCTAGACTTTTGTACAAAGAACATTTTTTTTTTTTTTAGAAATATAATTATAAAAATAACGAATCGATTTTGTTCAGCATTAAAATACGTTCTGTATGGATGGAGAGAGAAAGTAAACTTCAGAACAACAAGAAACTAGGAATTTACTTTTAACTGTAGAGTTGTGTACATATCTCAAACAACTTTGTACATGAATGCATACATTTATCCCACTCTACTGTGTATTTTCCACATGTGTTAGCGCAATAACTTTGAAGTTAGAAGTCCCTTCTAAAGTGTGTTGACCCTTTTCGCCAACGATTGCAATTTATTTTCATTTGTGGTAGACGGACGCGTCGTCAACAATGGTTATTAGGGCACAAAGATACGGATTAGATCTGTGCTGTTATTTTTGCAATATAAACAAATTGCATTTGTACTAAATTACCTTTAAATTATATTGCCTTTCTATGTAATATTAATTCTACTTTTAGAATAATAATTAGAGTTTTTCCTAATCTTACTAAATACGTTTGTTTGGATACTGGGATGATGATAAATGTAATAAACGGTTTTAATAGACGATTTATTTTAATCATCATATGTGAGAAGAGTGAATAAAATAAAGACCTCTAACCCTTGATTACTGTTAATATCGTTGGGATCGAAAGATAATATAGACCTGATAGGAAGGATCTAAAACAATTGATCTAGCCTAAGATTACTTGAAAAAATGTGGATCCAGGTAGGCTACCTTGGGATTGATACGCCAATACTCACTATATATAAACCTCTGAGTGATTAAACAGTTTTTTTTTGTTTCGTATTAAGGTACGTACACACTTATTTTGAGTTATTGACGAAACAAATAATAATAATACTAAAAAATAAACATCTAGAGATGGAAAAAGTTTTATAAAAATCATTTTTTAATCGTTGACGACAAAATACCAGAAGACCACCATTATCCTACGAATATCTCTTTAGGACTAATTTTGATTTTTTAAAAATGAAAACTCAATAAAGTTTGTAAATACAAAAGATCATAATTAACATATACAAATATGAATCACACAATCTAATAGTACTATTTTAAAACAATATATTTCTTCAGGTTTCTATTAAATCTGCATTGACACATTCGGATGTGAATTACTCCGATATTTGTCATCGTTTTTTTATATAAAAAAACTAAAACACGAGATAACTCAACTCCTGTTATCAAGTGAAAAGCAACAACATACCCTTTTAGCATAAGCCCATGTTAAAAACTAAAACTTTAACTTCGAAAAAAACTCAAGTCAAGACTCAGGTCTGCTCAGTCAAAATTAGACTAAATACAGATGTCATCAGAAGAAACCACCAGATACTAAGCACGGCAATGGGAAGTGTTAACAGAGAGTGTATAAGGTTTATTGTTGTCAACATTTATTTACCTCCTCTTTCAAAAGTTTAGTTCGGGATCTAGTCATATGTCCAATTTGTGTTTTACGCAACAAACTTTATAGTAGAAGACTTTTCATTTTCGATTCAGTTTTTATTAACGGTAGCCATAATGGACTTGTTTCTGCACTGATTTTTGCAGGTATTACTGCATGTATATTAGGCTTCAGTGTTCATGTTACAGGTTAGGTTTCGTTTACACAACTTTTTTCAGGTATGTTATCTCTATTTCTTCAAAATTAAATTTAAGATTTTCGGATTAAATATTTTCGGTTGTTTTAGATTTATCCGGTAATTGTATTTTTGTTAATACTTCCGAAACATCGTGTATTAGTTTTATTATACACACATTATGACAAATATATTTTAACACCTATTCATAAAATGAACAATTCATCACTATCTAATAAGTTTTAAACCAGAAATCATTTGTAAATTTTTGTTCAATCACGTTTTCTATTTAAGAACAACCACCAAAACTAGTGTAGTCTTAAAAAATTTCACTGTATTGTCCTTTTAAATTTTAAGCGCGAAAGTAAAATCCACGTTTATCAAGCCATAGTATTCATAGTAAAAATCGTCTGCATAGGGATTTCTGTTATGCAGCTTTGATACTTGCTCAGTATATGGCGGAGAACCTAGGCAAAGCAATGCCAAAACACCGGCATTCCGTCAGTAGCAATACCAGTGAATTCCTTCACGAGTCAGAAATCTAAAGATTCAGCAAATTATATTCGTCTCAGATTCAAATAAGTGAAATACCAAGGAATACAAAGAATTTATCATTTATCTTTAAATAAATTTATCTAAGGAGAAAATGAAAATATTAAGATATTTTATTTGTTACACAATTAATTATTACTCCTGCTGTTGGGATTTCCGTGTTATACCGTTGTACGTTACTCGGCAAACCATATTGAGACAAAATGGTGTCAAAAATTCTTAAAGTCATACTAAGATATTATTTTGGTAAACTCTTGGTTTTGACGATTTTCAAATTCAAATTCAAATTCAATTGTAGTGGTAGAAAACCTTTCTATCTTAAGTCATGTTATGTTATTTTTTAAACGAATTTCTCTATGAAAGGAACTAATTATATCACGTGACTGATTGAGATTATTTAACGGTACATTTTTTCCCATTTTAAAATGGCGTTAACTTAAAAGATGACAATATATTTAAAACTGTTAATTTTACAGAACAAAGGACAAATAATTTTATTTTAAAGATATATGTTTATAACAGCTCTGTAGAGAACCAATATATATATATATATATATATATATATATATATATATATATATATATATAGGAATTTATTTATTACCGTTTTATACTAATAATTTTATTACACTTTACTATGTTCAACTATGAGAAACTAACAAGAAGGCCGTAGGTATTAATTTCGTCTTTTGAAAATATGACGATATTAGGAACACAATTATGTAGGTACTGATACATTAATTTATTTTGTATCAGAGTAAAAGAGCAATAAACAGAAAGATACGTAGTTAATCTCTAAAGAGAATAAAGACTTAAATAAAAGAAAGAATATCATTTGAGAGCAGAAGAAAGAGAAATATTAATATACGAAGAACGTACACGCTCTTTTTAATGTTAGGACACTTAAGGAATGCTTTTAGATATGATTTGCTGACTTTTTGAGCACATTTCATATTTGGTATACATATCTGTTATGTTACATTTTACCAATATACTAAGACTCAAAAAATTATCTTTAAAATTTCTAAAATTGCGTCCTTTTACACTTGAGTTTAAAATTTTAAACTTTAAAATTTTAGTTTTAAAGATATAAAATATTAAAACTTTCAAACAGCCACAATTTTGACTATTTATAAGATATCATTTCAGGTATACAAAGTGTATTTATCAAATATCAACTCAAAATATTAATAATTTCAAATGTTTTTATTTTTCGAAAAAAAATAACACAAAATGGCTAACATATGGTTAACGAAGGGTTATTGGACATACATTTCAAGAAACATTTTTTGATGCCCTGAATCACTTCCTCAAGTAAGAACACATCTTTTTTGAAATATCTTGTATATTTTCACAAAAAAAAAAAAAAAAAAAAAAAAAAAAAAAAATGGAAACATAACAATGATAATAAGTTACATAAAAAAAATAATAATAATAAAACCCACAAGTATTAAAAGGACAAACCAATAATATATACAACCACGTAATATTAATTCGAAATTATCTCTCCAAGACTTTCCCAGACAACTCAACCTACTCATGGAATATTATAACAAAACTTCCAAGATTTAAATAAAAATCACAATTTTCTTGTTTTTTTTTAATCAGATAGTTTAAAAAAAGAACACAGAGATAAAGAAAATGTAGGTTATATTATTCATTCAAATTAACAATTCCGTTAATGCTCATCAAGTCATACAATTTACAACGCACTCTAAGCCATTTCCTTTTATTAACAAGAATTGTTTGATAAAACTTTTGTTAGACGAGTATTTATATTTATATTTGTATGGAATTATAATACAATGATGAATAAGTGATTTACATAAAAATGACCCCGGGAAGAAGTTGGCCCTCCACCACTCCCTTTCGCTACTTCCGCCGTCGTGGAATCCAGCCAACATTATCCCCTTCAATATCCACTTTATTGGAAATCTGTATCTAACACCCCCTGACTATCATACGCTGTTCTTAGCTCGGCAAAATCCTGGCGTATCATTTCATTCATCTCTAGGTAATTGTCAGATTTGTATCAGATTTAAGGCTTTAGCTATTACTTACATTTGGCAATTGCACAAGAAAGTGGTTTCTGGATTTCATTTAAATCAATAATGACGACAAAGTTTAGTTTAAGTAGATTAAGAAAAACACAATTCATTATATTCCACACCAACTTTAATTTCTGAATACGTTATAATGAATATATGTAAATTAGTTTCTGTTATCGTATTCCTAACAACAGTGTAAACATTTCTTTACAAATTGCATTATTATGCAGTTCAAAATATTGATTATCATCACTTTGTTTATTGAAAAATAGTAATTAAACTAACTAATTTTAAATAATCAATACACAAATTTGTATTCAACATATTGAAAAGATGAATACTATCAATTGATCTCAATAATCGTGTAAAGTAAATATTGAAAAATTTTGATTAAAGTTTGGGGGATATCAAAATAATATGTACACGAAATCGATGGTTCAAAATAAATTACCACCATTGAAATAGAAACTTACTTTTACTTAGACCCCTCAAGATATGAAATAATAGAATATTTACTCTGGATCTAGAATTTTGTTGTAAATCAATCTTAAAGTATTCATGATAATTTTAAAAATATAAAACTTTATTCTTAGAAATTTAAAATCATATTACAGTTACATTACATTAGGTAATCATGTATATTATTCTTTTTTATAGAATAACTATAACACATTTTGCATCTTTATTTAAATGTTAAACTACTAAATATGACTTGACATTTGTTAAGATCTGCCAGTAAAGTGCCCGAAACGTCGGCTGTACTCAACGTGCAGACAATATTGACGCGGTCGAACCCCGAAGAGCTAGATCATAATAATACTAAAATAAACTAGTCTTGAAAGGAAAACAATTCATATTGTAATTCAATCATTACACCCAATAATAATGCTTAAGAATTATTCTTAAAAGCAACGGGAAATCTTCATATTGTGTTTCAACCGTAGCACCGGAAATTTCTGTTACATTTACAGTCGACATTTTTGATTAGAAATCATTCTTAACAACAGGGAGAATTCATAATATTGTGCTTCAATTAATATAGTCGACTTATTTTTAATGCCCCTCACAGGAGAGGAATGCTTAATATTGTGCTTCAATAATTGCACCAACATTTTTTTCTAAAGTATCGTTCGTAAAGGGTGGAGAAATGCTTAATACTGAGCTTGAAACTTGCAGCCAACATTTTTTCTAAATTATTGTTCGTAGCGGTTGGAGAAATGCTTAATACTGTGCTTATATCATTGCAGCCAACATTTTTTTCTAAATTATTGTTCGTAGCGGTTGGAGAAATGCTTAATACTGTGCTTATATCATTGCAGCCAACATTTTTTCTAAATTATCGTTTGTAACGGGAGGAGAAATGCTTAATACCGTGCTTACATCATTTAAGCCAACATTTTTGTTTAAGTATAATTCATGTAATAAGAGCAGATATCCTTAACTTTCTACTTCAATCAGTGAACTCGATTTTTTTGCGAGGTATCATTCATTATGAAAAGAGAAATGCTTAATATTGTGCTTCAATCTTTGCACCCAACATTTCTGCTCAAGAATAATTCCTCGCAAGAAGATAAAACCCTTCATATTGTCGTTCAATTTTGTATGATCCCAAAAAAAATCTTAAGTGAGAGACTTGCGATAACAACACATGTAATAAGGTTAGATTATTATCAATGATGTTTCATTTTGTAATCAAAATAGTAATTGTAAAGGGACATTGATATGTAAAATAAAATTATGTATAGTGTACACATTTCCTTTACAAATAGAGAAAAGTTTGAGTTGTACCAAAACACAAAGAGATTGCAAATCGAGTTTCTTAATATCTAGTCTAAAGATTTTAATAAAATTTTAAAAATCGAATTAGCCAATTACGTTTAAATTTAAAGCATATGCAATATAGTTGTTTAAAAAGTTTTTTTTTCTATTTATTATTATTATACAGAAGATTGTAATATTGCTTGGGTTAAAAATTATAAATACTCGTTTATTAATAATCACAAATATAAAATTTTTCCATATTAATTAACGTATATTTATTGAATTTAATCTACGAATAGTCCTCTAAAACATGCAAATATCGAGATATTACATTTACACAAAATATTTAATAGTGGAAATTCCGACGAAACTCATAAACAAACCCAGATATATCGAATTACACATGTACTACTACAACAATATATATCACATGGGATCATCAATGTAAGTTTTGCAACGGACAAATCCTACCACATCCAATTATACAGGGCAGGTTCGCCACCCTCCCGATCAAACACATAGACGTTCAAAATTTATTGGTTTTCCATACATTACCGATGCCGTTGGCTCGGTGAAGGCAAAAGATCCCCCCCACACCCCCACCGCACCCTTTAGCAATAGCGACCTAATTTATAACACATCAGCCAACGTACTAACCCAACCCTTGCACATGAAACCGTTACATTGACTGCAGTGGAACTGTGATAGGTCGCTGTATGTAAAACAGTATATATGAATCAATCTCTTGCTGTGAAGCATCCCCTTTATGAAAACTGTTGTTAATTTTTTTATAAATTAATATTAGTTAACCCTAGATTACTTTTCCTAGTTCATTGTTACGTGATCACTTTTCATTCGTAAATTTTACTACATTCTGTTTTTATTATTATTATTATTTTTTAAACTTTACTTTAGTGTTGACTATTTTTTATATTAATACCTTTATTGTTTTTAAGTTTTTTTAAAAAATATTTAACAATGAACTCCTACATAGTTTAACTGTAAAAAAATTACTGTGGTCTTTTACCACCACTACAAGTACGTTTTAAAAAAATAATTAATCTGGAAAAAAAATCGAAAAAAATCTAAATATTATTTTATTGGAAAAATTAATCGGATATTCATAAAATACATCATTTATAAGTGTTTAATTTATATAAAAAGAGAAAAATGATTTACAATAAGTTCATTAGGTAGAATGCCAAAATTAGAGTCCTGTCTTCACTGAGAATCACATACCTTGCAGTGATTAATATACACTTAGTAGCTAAATCAAACACTTTGAACTCAAAAATCAATATTTCCACAAACTATTTACAACACTAAAAACTAACAATATTAAAACAATAATTTACGGAAAAATATTCAAACACTTAATAGTTAAAACTTTCGCAAACACTACTCTTTCGTAAAATATACGACGCGAGCTTGAGTACGGTAATAACGGTTCAACTTTGAGCTTAGCCGAAGAGACAGTGGCCTCTATTCACAATGGCAGGAAGGTAAACAAAAAGACAGAGCGTGTCCGTCTTTTGTCTACGAGTTCTCCGAATTTTACAAAGGGAGGGTCGTAATTTTTACGAATGAGTAGTGTTCTAGGGTTAAGTTACTAAATAAAAGAGATTATAGTCAATTTCATAGCAATTGGTTTAGTTGTTTAGGCATAAAAGCTCAGAGTTTGATTGTAATAAGTACGAATATGATAATCCCGAGGTACCTAGCTGGATCTACACATATTCTATGTAGTGGGTTAGATATATTTCTTTAAACTTCCCTATAACGTCTCTATTGACTAACTAACTTTCATTTCCGCCTCTGACGCTTTTACTGTATTCGATCGCAAGTGGTCTTGAATACTTCTGATGATGAACGAGAGGTGATGAAACATTAACAGTTTTGTATTCAACTTGTTGATACTTTTAAAATATTGTTATAATAGCATTGGAATTGAATTAAAAATAATGCAATTTTTGTATCATATGCAGCGTTTTTATAATTTTGTTTCAAGAAATCAGCTGTTTATTCCTCTTTTAAAAAAGATTGAAAACTTTTTTACTCGTATAAATATACGTCTATTGTTTTCTATCTATCCGCAATTTTTTGTTTTTAACGAAAATAATCATAATTATATTTTTAACGCTAAGTGATA
The DNA here is from genome assembly GCA_963513935.1 of Aphrophora alni. Taxonomy (NCBI): domain Eukaryota; kingdom Metazoa; phylum Arthropoda; class Insecta; order Hemiptera; family Aphrophoridae; genus Aphrophora; species Aphrophora alni. The sequence goes on from OY740768.1 coordinate 147,869,291, forward strand.
AGGAGTTGAAGTTTTGCATGCTAGTTAAATGTAATAAAGACCCAATTTGAGAAAAATACCCAACTAATTTCATTTACTCATTTCCAAATGGCTGTGATTTTAACTTGTATAACTAGATTAAATGTTTTTATTTAAAAACTGAATTAGCTGTTAAACTACAGAGAGGATGAAAATTAATTTTGATTGTCGTTAAAAAGTAAAATGTTTTGTCTCTTGTTGTTGTAAACTTAACGGTTTCTTAGATATTCCTCATTAAAACGTTTAAATAGCCGCTGTTTTGAAATAAAACCTTACCAATGCGAATTCAGTAAAATGAAGAACTTCCACTTATGTTTTGTGTTGATTTCGTTTTTACAATGTTACACAAAAATAAAATCTGTTATTATCAATAACACTTACTGTTTTAATTCGGTAAACCTCCATATAACTTTTAATTTTTTTTTTATTAATGTTAATAGCGTAACAATTTGAATAGGAACGCTTTTGAGTTACAGCAACTCTTTGATATATTCTACAAATGTGATTCCAAAGAACGGTAATAACACTGCAAGGAGTAGCCTAAACCACATTTAAAGCTTTTATCTTTTATTCTCACTCCTTGTAAGTGATGTCCCTGTTGACAGTAGCTGTGCTTTTATTTGTTGAATATTGTTCTATTTCACTTAGGAACTTTGTGTTTGTACATACGATTTATTGAAATATTAAAACAACCAGGATTATAAGATTACTGCTCACATGTCCTCTAGTAGTATAAGTGTGAACCAAATACCTTATTTTTTATTTATATGAAAATTCTTCACTTAGCACGATTCGTTTACAATTTTAAATACCTCGCGTCCATGTATATGTAGAGGTTAATTGCTTGCATAAATATAAAATATAGCTACACGAAGCTTGCTCTGACCTACGCTGAGATCGATGATGTCCTCGACTACCAGCCAGTTGTTGACGAGTGTTGTTAGTAGACGTATTCGAAATGTTATATTTACACAGATAATCTCTATATATTATCCAAATATCTGACTAACCAAATTGTTGAGAAAACTTTCAAGTTTATTTGTACTGATGATTTTATTTTACTTTGATGTTAAATGCGACATAATCGTAAGTGTAATTTAGAATATTAAAATGTATATTAGTGACCTAATCGAACATTTACCAACATTTTAATACATTCAAAAACTGATTGTTTCGAATGTATAAATGAACCTAAGTTATCAAGTGAAAAATGTAAAACACAGTAAAAATGTTAACACCAACATAACCAAGTAGTTGGTAGTTGTCTTGTTGGTTTTGACTGCTGACGTAAAATTATAGACTAAGTTATTTTCTTATAGCCCTCGGTTACTTACTATGTTGGTGTTTTTCGTTTTTTTATGTTCAAAATTTATCACTTGAAAACAGTTGATTTTTATTCTCGAAACGTCGTTTAATACGTTTATATATAGAGTGTGAAAAATACCATTGACAATTCGAATTTTTAAATTAGATAATATAGAATGTTTGTTTAAAAAAACTATATTTAGAATTTTAAGGTCAATTTACCCCAAAGACAAAATGCACTTTTCGTGTTGTTACTAAAATTTTTTTAATTATAAAACCTCATCAAGTAACACTTCATTTTAAAGGTCTTATTTAGTAGAAAATAATTGCGAAACCTAGCGATCACTTTCCCACTTCAATATAAAATGGAGAAAAGTTAAATATTTAAAATCCAATTTAGTTCATAATATTTTTTAAGGAGACCAAATTACAGGACATTTTAGAGGATCAGGAATTGGATTTTTGAAATTTTGTCCCGCCTAAATTTTGGTTTAGTGTAAGATAACGTTGCGACTTTAGCTTAGCTTTAAACTGAGGTATTAAAAGATGGATCTTTTATATTAGAACATTTTGAGTTGCTCCCTAGAAAACCCATTTGAGACGGAAATGAATTTATTACAGAATCCCAAAAAATTGTTTTTTACCGTTCCGGGATGTTTTGTACGCCAAATATTTATATATACACACCAATCGAAATTCCGGGATTATATTACAAATATAAATCTGTTCATTATTATCAAATAAATAATTAATCAAAAAAGATTAAAATGTATGATAATCATGAGTATGATTACCAAATTCCTGGAAGATTATTTTAAAAATATATCCAAATGGCAACAATATAAACAGTCATATATAAATTAACCTGCTATAAGTTTTCATTTTGAAAATGTCTACAGCCGGATTAATGTTTCAAATCTGTTAAGTAGCGTGGCAATTAAATTAGTTAAGGTGAAATATCTTAATTAATCGCATATTGCTTACATCGTCAGACACTAATTAATGATAGCCTTAATTATTATGGGAGGTGTTCTGTATATTATACTATACAAGCGGCTTACACGGAAGGTCGAAAAGCGATATTCACTTATCAAATTATAAGAGGGAGGGGAAGGGGGTTGTTACATGCTTCAAATTTTATAATCAAATATTAACTGTTTGCTGAGTTATAACTGTATTTATTTTGTTTCTCTGGAATATAAAACTGTTTAAATTATTGTTAAACGTAACTCGTAAAAGAATCCCGGCGATCTAGATCTCGAATTTGGGAAATTAAGGGGTGGAGAAAACGAAATAAGATAATCCTTTTACAATTCTTGTTATTAAACTAGAAATCTATTTGAATACAATGACGTATATTTTATATTGTGTATGTTCATTTCATTGATTATTTTAAATTTTAATTGAATTGTTAAAAAACTAAAATTTATTGTTTATGCCTATATCATTGATACATCAGTAAGAAATGTTAGATAATAACTTCCTATCCCAAAATTTATATATTTCCTTAGGTTTATTTGCAGTGAGTACAGGCTACATGCTACAGTTCCGAGGAAGCCTAGTGGATCTACAAATTTTGCCATTTAATCTTGTGTTTGATTTCACTCTCGGGTTTATTAACGGGTCTCTTTTGACCAACTATTATTCTTTTCTTCATTTACATAAGATAATGCAGACAGAGAAGTTTGTCGTTTTTAAATAACGTGATTAAATAATATTTACAAAATAAATGGCCTACAATAACCACGTAGGTCTACAGTTATAATTGGGGATTTTAAGCTCACGTTGTGTTTTTTTCCCCTCAAAAATTGGAAATTTTGAATTTAGCGAACATTATCTCAAAAACTTCTTTTATGATTTAGCTGAATTTATTAAACAATATTGATTATTAAGTGTTACATATGATGTGTTAATTTCAATTGAAATTCATATATTTTGTAGTTAAAAAATGAATATTTGTAAAATATTTAAATTCTGAGAAAGGTTATGTTATTTTCTCTGTTGACTAATTTCAGTTATGCCTTAATACAATCAGGACATCTCTTATGTACTAAGGGGAAGAATAAAGTGATTGGCCTAGGGGTTTTTGACGAAGCGTACTTTACTTTAACACGTAAAGGAATTCCACCTCTCATTAACAAAAGATTTTCATTAAATTTGTAATATTTACACAAAGTTACTATACGTGAGTTAATGTATTTTAGTTTTAATATTTTTAATTGCAATTTGTGGGAAGATTTTAGTAATTTCGTCGAAAAATTACATTTTTTTTTAAACCTTGTGTGAATTTTATTTATTGATTTGCTACTGTACTTTAACACAAACATTGACATATTGAAAAAAACAAGTTTTGTTTTTGATATAACTTGTTACGATCGCTTTAAAACTGAAAGTATTCGTCGGTTTGAAAATAAGACAAGAGAATATGGTTGTTGTTAAATATGAATTAAATCGGTTTAAGATTTCGTCAAAAAAAAAAAAAAGTACATCGCCTTAAAAAAATCAATATATAAAAAAGAAAAAAAATCGTATAATACAGACGCCTAGCCCTTGAGTATTCTAATAGCGAGAAGAAGACATGAGTTAGTGAAGAGAGTCCTGATTAGAAGGATGAAAGAGGGGAATCTAATTCAAGACTACATGAAATAAGTGCACACATCTTAGTCCTTGGGATTGTCACGCCAATACATACTATAAGTGAGGATATCTGAAGGTTGAATTAATTCTAATTTAAGTATACGATTTACACTATTGACCGAAAGTACTTGGAACTCCATTTTAATGAAAAAAAAAACACAATATTTAGTAAATTCTACAATTTTATTGAGTCTTGCCGACCATGGTTACGCCAGCAACGCATTTACAAGGCAGCTTTCAAAGACTTTTCGTTTTCAGTCTTTTTTTTTAAAAAAAAAAGACTGTAAAAAAGACTGAAAACGAAAAGTCTTTGAAAGCTGCCTTGTAAATGCCGTTACTGGCGAAACCATGGTCGGCAAGACTCAATAAAACTGTAGAATTTACTAAATATTGTATTTGTTTTTTTCACTAATTTAAGTACTTTACAAAAATATATATTTTAAAATTGGCCTTGAAATTATACTTTCAACACGTTAAAGATGAAATATAAAAATGTAAGCACTTATGTATTTGAGGAAGACTTGTACTGAATTTGACGAAAACAACTAGTCAAGAAAAACAATATAATACTTACATTTAAGAATTTTTATTTTTACTGCGACTAGGCAGCTGGATTTTCACGTATTACAACTTGTAAATAATTGAGCGTCATTGTGTAAAGTTGTCAATTAACTTGAAAAGGGAAAACTAAATAAGATTTGCATCCCTACATTTTAACACTTTTCCATATTATTGGTTGCGACTCACAGCATTGCCTCGCTATCTGACAGGAGAGTTTGTATTTAGTTCAAAGTCCTTTCTGGTGATATTCGAAGTAAATGTTCTTTATTACCTGTATCATATCCTTAGCACTGTTACTTGTAATAACCATTTACAGAGACGGCTTTGGAAATATTTTCTGGAAAATATTAAGAGCAGAAAGCTTTGTGATCGGTTTAAATATAGTTTGAATACTGGTTGCATATGGCATCTGGATTGTTTCAGGGTAGTAGTTTGAGTGTGCGTGTGTGTGTGTGTGTGTGTGTGTGTGTGTGTGTGTGCATGGTTGTATTATGATTAATTTTAATATTACATGTATTGATTTCATTAATAAGTAGACAATATTTCATTTTACGTTCTGTAATAATAATGTATTTGATTTAATACATACATTCCTATACTAATGTATTTTACAATTGTTGAGTTTATGTGTAAGAGTGATTGTTGCAACAACCCTGTGTTTTTATCTTCACCTCAATATATTCTATTAATAAACGACACTGTAAGGTGGTATGTTTATCATAAGAAGACTTACAAACTCAGAACACGGTTAGGTTGTTTTATTATAAATTTAATTAATACAATGATTAATTAAATAGAGCTGCATAAAGCACTAGGAATGCAATAATATGCACAGCTGGAATTAGTTCAATATCTGTAGTGTCGGTACAAATTTCACTCCTTAGTCTTCATCTACTTTAAGTTCAGTTTTTATAAGATAATATATCATCTAATAAATATTTTTTATGCATGAAGTAATTATTTCTATTACACACCAAACTTTCCTATGCGTGTAATGAAATAGTATCACCTGATAAAAATTATCCAGTTTTAAGACAGGTTCTTTGATATGGTTGTTCAGTAAATACTTTTGTTTATAGAATCCCTTTATTTTGTATTATTATTTTATTTTTGTAGTTGTTTCAAACAAACAAAATAGTGACCCTTAAACCCCAATACTTTAATATCATGAAGGTCATAAAAAAACAGGGTTCAGTTAAGAGAGACTTGATATGAAAGATGAAAAAAAGGGGTGTAACCCAAGACTACATTTACAAAATTGTAAATCCAAGTAGGGTACTTTGGGATTGCACATACAGTTAAAAAATGTATTATGAAATTATAAAACTACAAGATAACTATTTAATTTATAGCATGATTAAGCTCCTGTGCTTTATTTTTGCAATTCTAAATAGTTTTTACATATAATATAAATACTAAAATTAAAATAATTGTTATTTAATCAGTATTTATCAAATTATTTCCCTAATTAGCTAATAATTTTTAATTATTTTTTCTCTCTATCAGTACCATTTTTGTGGCTATATTATTAATGAAAATCATTAGATAACAGGAATAAATTTATATTTTTGAAACGTAGTATATTTGTTAATTAGATATATGCTATTAAAGACCATTTAAATAATAATAATAAAGTGATTATCATGTTTGTTTTATTTACATATTTTTAAATAAATTTTATTATTATTTGATTTTAATCAATGCTGTTATTTTAATAGTATTGTATTTGTAAAGGTAATTATCAAACATTCAACAAATTTCTAGGATATAAATAACATTTTGTATGTTAACTATGGTATTGTGATAGTATAGTATACAATATCCTCTGATGGAAATAAAAGTAAAAATCGTTGAATATATAAAGGGTGAAGGCGTTTGCAAAGATGAAAGCAAATGGCTTTATTAGCGTGTTATTGACGAAAACAGAGGAAAACACTGACTTAGAACACTGATCAGACGTGTATGGTTTTATACGAAACCGGATTATCCAAGCTGTTTTATACATAGAGTTGTAATACTATGATTTAACAGAAACGAAGAATTGCTGTTTTAGAAACATCAATACAAATTAAAGAAACTCATCACGCAGCTGTCAGGCGATGTGTTAGGACAAGGTTTTTAATTTTCATTAAATACATTCGTTAAGTGTTTTTCCTATTTGTGTCTATATTATTCTCTACTTTGTGTGTTTTCAAAAGAGGAGAAAAACACTTCCCTCTTTTAATCATTACTAGATAATTTAATTTCATTGACTTTGTTAATTTGTAAGATAAATTGGTGCAAACTCACCTCAAGACGTTGATTGCTTCTAAATTTCTAAATTTTGAAATTAGTCTAATATTAATTATAAAATAATATATTTATAATCTTATTAAACCCATTCAAACAACACACTATCTCTATTAAATTAAAAATTGATCACTACATTAACTAAATCTGTTTGATATGGATAAAATATTTTTGTTAATTTTGAAAATAAACAATGAAAAAGTTATTCTTTACACAAGATAGAAGAGATATTAATGTTTGACTCAGGATTTGTTTGGGAGGTAACAAAATATCCTTAAAGTCGGAGCAAGTGGTGGTCGAAAACTTCAAAAAAACAGGTGGTTTGGTGTTATTCCTAATTTTAAACAATTCTATTTTTATCCCCTATCCATTGTAGAAAAAATGAATTTTCATTTGTTCCCTAAATGCAAGATGGTTTTTTTTTTTTTTTTTTTATTAATTCAATATTACAACTGAGTATGTACCCATCTAGCAATTTACACTTCATACTTTTTACACTTGTAAGGGATATGACCCAATGGTTATTCCCTATCACTCTAGTTCATCAGATCTGAAGGCTTGGTCCTCTTCAGTCTTCTCTCCACCCGAGTAACATCCAACAGTCCCTGTATCTCATGGTGTTCATGTTGAATGATGCGTTGTAATGCAAGATGGTGGTTTGTGAATTTAAATATTTTTCAAATATGTGTGATTCAAATCATGAAGGTTTTAAATATCAAATACTGAAGTTGATTTTCTTTGTAATTTGAAATTATTTTGAATTGGTGAAGAGAAACCTGGTTGGAAAGGTGAAAGAGAGAGAGAGAGAGAGAGAGAGAGAGAGAGAGAGAGAGAGAGAGAGAGAGAGAGAGAGAGAGAGAGAGAGAGAGAGAGAGAGAGAGAGAGAGAGAGAGAGAGAGAGAGAGAGAGAGAGAGAGAGAGAGAGAGAGAGAGAGAGAGAGAGAGAGAGAGAGAGAGAGAGAGAGAGAGAGAGAGAGAGAGAGAGAGAGATCTAACTCAACGCTACATGCAAAATATTTTAGATTCATTTGTTGTCTTTCGTGGTTGTTATACCCGTACTCATTATTAGTGAGCCCCTGATTGATCATCCTTTACAAGGAATATTTCGTAAATAATTGAGAAATGTAATTTAAGAACAAAATGATACATCGGTTGAAATTGAAATTTTCGTTTAAGTCAGAAATAAATTATTTAAAAATCGTGTTTTATTAAAATTACTTAAGTAATAAACACGTAATGATTATCTACTATCAATATTTAGATAAACAAATCACTAGAGCACTTTGGTGACTGTATATGTACAAGGAAAAACCCCAAACCACAACATAACACAACTACACAAAACTGTATAATGCGTTTATATTACTTTAGGGTGCCTCTGAAGATGATAGCAGAGCCATCGAAATGTACATACGGTAATATAAACGCATTATACAGTTTTGTGTAGTTGTGTTATTTTGTGGTTTGGGGGTTTTTCCTTGTTCATATCAAGGAGGTTTGTACTTAGTTTTAAGTGACATTAAAGAAAACGAATAAAATCGTGTTTTATGTTTAGAAACACGGTAAAATATAATAACCATAAAAATAGTTGTATAAGCAAAACACGACTTTTGTAGTAACACTTACAATATTTAACTAATACAATTAAAACTGTTTTAATTCAAGACTACAGATACCGCTGCTGTATTGAAATTGCTTAGTTTTACATTTAATGTGTGTTAAAAGTTCTAATCGTATTAATTCCACCTAAACTATTGTAATGTATGCAAACATGTTTACATAATGTGTATATATCTATTAAGAAAAAAAGTTCTTATTATTGTGAAACTAGTATAGCCTATATTAGAAAGAGAATATTGAAAAGTCGTGAAAATCGCTTGTGTATTCAGTGGAGACGATTGTCTGTGTGTTTCAAAACCATATTATGCCCTACATACAAAGACAGTGTCATATAAACAACATATTACTTCATACTTAACTTAAAGTTTTTTTATTTAAGAAAATTTTTGTTTGTTTATATCATTACCTTATAACAAAAGAAAATGTTACAAAATAAAAAACTCCAAACTCTTTAATGATATAATGACATCAGGGCCGGAAGAGAAAAAGAGTTGGTGAAAGAGACCTGACAGGAAAGTTGAAAGAGGGGGGGGGATCTGACTCAAGACCAGGTTAAAATGCTTGCAAATTCAATTGGGTTCCTAGGAATTGCCAAAACTCAACTCACTATTATAAGCTCTTAGGTGGTTTTGTTTTTTTAAAGAAAATTCTGTATATGAGTAAAATAAAATAAAATATTTTTAAAGGCTATGTGAGAATATAATGAGAGTTATTTAATATTTGAATTACACTCTTAATTTGGATACAAATTTATATCAATTAAATTTGTGAAAATAGTCTGACAAAACACATACATGATTTAGTTGTAACATAAATATGTTATTCACATACTAATATAGATGTTGTACCTTTTATAATAGAAAGTGTGCTCTGTAGTGTTAATAAATAAACAACATGCATAAAGTAAAAATAAAAAAATAATTAATTACTTAAATTTTTGTTACTTTTTCACATTTGAGCCCTACAATGTTAAGAAGTTAACATTCGGTTTTTATTATTATCATAACATAGAAGTGACGAATTATAAATAAAATCATTATTTCGGTCTATTGCGGAGACTAAATTTCTATATCGTTTGAAATGTGCCTCGTTTTATAGTGGGCTTTGATCTCAATCGATCGGTGTAGTCACCAAATAATAAGAGCTATCAACTGCAAAAATACCCGCTTAGGAGGGACTCGATAAAATGAGAGAAACATTTTGCTGCACTAGGGAGTGAGAAGTCATGAAAAGGAGGAAAATAAAATCCTTTAACAGAGTTAAGGTCTAAAATACTTGTCTCTGCTAAATATAATCTATTGATATTTGCCTAATGTTGGTTTATTTTATAATGATGGATGTACAGGAATAACGCTAAATTAAATTTATTGTTCTAAATTATCGAATCTGTTAGGTAGAGAGAGCTATGTAATTGTTAAAAAGGTTTTTTGTTTGGGTTACTTCATTTATGGTTTATATTAGGTAAAATCATTAATGACGAATTATTAATACGATCGTAAAAAGTTAATTATACGCCTTGTAAATTAACCAGCGAAACTAAAAAAAAAAAAGTGAGCAATTTTGAGTGTGTGTTATTTCCTTTACTTCATACTTAATATTTCATATCATGAAAAAATGTAGGAGATGATTAGTCTGGCAAAAAGTAAAAGTGGACGTAGACCACTGTTAAGAAATTTAGTTAATCACATAAGGATTGATTATATGGGCGTGGCAATCCCGAAATTTCCAATCTGGATCTACAACTTTTAGAGTTTTGGGTTTGATTCTTGTCTTCCATCTCTCATATAGAGCTTCCCTCAATTAACTCTTAAATAGAATATTTGGTGACTACGGCGTCTTCATTTTTTTTTTAAAAAAAACAATGATGACCGAGAGGTTTTTACTTCTAAACAATAAGAAAAAAGAAGATAAAGGTTTTCTTTGCAAGATTGTAAAATATCTATTATCTAAACAATGTTTTATTTAAATTTTCATTAAATTTTATGAAATTAGATGTGCTCTTGCTATTTTAAGAGACTAGAAAATAAAAGATATACAAACAAAATTAATATCTTTTGTCAGTGGAGTAGAAAAGAGGAAGTGGATTTTATAGTTTCTCAAAGAGTTGACTGAAACTCAATGAAAGGATTCTATTTAATTAATAGCCCTATTGTAAAAGTTTTCTGATAAATCGAATGTCTTGTTATTTAAATGCTAAAATATTCATCTCAATCTACAGAACATAATATGATAGCTCTCGAATAGTCTAATAGGATAAGTGTCGAAAGAGAACAAAATTTGGTCAAGGGATACCTGATAAGAAGGAGGATTAAAAATCGAAACTACATGAAAACAATTGTAGATAAAGTTCCGGTCCCTCGGAATTGCTTCTCACGCACTCACTAAAAGTGAGCCGGTGAAAAAAATGAGCTATTTAATTTTTTAAATTATTTAATTTTTTAAATTATTTAATTTTTATTTTTGGAATGAAATAGTGTATAAGTGTTATTAATTTTAATCTCTAAAATATTATATTATTATAATTACCGTAAATGGTATTTTTATGTACAATAAACTAAATTTTCTTGTAACCTTAGGATTAATTTATATTAGAAAAAAGAGGTATAATTGTAAACAAAACATTTAAAATGAATAATTTATACACTAAAAATCAATTAAGTATAGAAATTCCTTTATTTCATTGCTTATTATTGAATTTATTCTAAACATTTTGTAACTGTTTTTGACGTTCACGTACATTATCAAACTCCATGTTACATTTAGAAAAAAACATTTCAAATATGACACAATTGAAATTCAGCCAGCATAACGAAACAGTTCTCTTGTGTTATTAAATTGTTTACAGAAGTGAGCGAGCCACGGTAATGCAGCAAAGGGTTCCGTTAATGTTTCCGAGACAATACTGTGTTTTCAATGTGCCTTTAAAGAGATGGTTAGTAAACTCGACAAGGATTACTTAGTATTCCAGACACACTGAGCTCTGTGAGTACTTTAAGGGAGATGGGGGAGGGGGTTAGGAGTTTTGACTTGGACAGATCAATTTCTGCACCCTCTTTAGATATCAATACTACCCCACTGACTGACAAACGTTCTGTTCAACTTCCCCATTTGTCAAAGTGACTGACGTAAGTTATACTCTTTTGTGTGTCTTTCAGTCATCCCTGCTTCTGAAATCCCGTTACCGTACTCAACATTCTCCCAGACTAGTGATTTTTGACTTATTCAAATGGAAAAAAGAAATTTTAAAGATGTTGCAGACAATAGAGTAAATGAAGTCGTTTATAAGCAATAAAAATATTTAGAAATATTAACCAATTCTTCATCAACACTTTCCATAAAAAAAAAAAAACACGTGTATGCTTTGTCACTAAATAAAATTTATGTTATTTATTTTAATTCAATTTAAAATCAAGAAATAAATATAAAATTTCGTCAAAATAAACACACTCTATATATCGTGTAGAAAGAATTTTAAAATAAAATTAAAAAGTGAATATTTTCAAATAATAATTTAAAATAAAACATATACATAATTGTGCATGTTTTAGAATACGTTACAAGTTAGTTTCCTTCATTATTTAGTTTCATTTTATGGCATATACCTAGTAATGTACAGTTTATGGATATGGATAATAACCTAGTTGTGGATATATATGTTTTGAGGTGTCCTGATTTCAAAACGTGATTATTCATAAGATGTGTATGTCTGTCATAGGTACAGTGCTCTACATCAAAAAAGGGTAATAGATTTCATTGAAAGATAATACGTGAGGATATTTTAGTGATCTTGGGCCATTAAATGTTTTTTTTTTAAATAAATTAAAATTTAGGAGTTCCGGCCATTATAATAAAAACACAAATTTACGATTTTTAGAAAAGTTTGCTCACTTGCAGTCTCTTACAAAACGATTGATAAGCCATTACTTAAACAATCCACTTCCTTAGTGATAGTGAACCAATAAACAGAAAAGTGACCAACAACACTTATAAAATACGCCATTTCTCAAAATCTGCTCTACTGATTACTTTTAAATTTGAGTGAAATGTGAAGATTAATAATCTACTGTAAATCACTGAGGAAAATTATAAGCAAATGTCTAAATTCATCTTAGGGGAATTTTAAAGGAGGCACAGAGTAAATGACGGGGGAGGGGGGAAGCACATTACAAAAATATATATTCTCATTTAATTGATATACAGAAATTAATAATATTAAATAACAACTTCTGAAAACACAATTTCGTGATACTATTTCGAATACCCAATCATATTCGAGAGTGTTAAAAAAAATGTATGAATTAAGATTTTTTAAACAAATATATTGAGTGTTCCAAAAGTATAAATCTCCTCCGTAATTTTTCAAAGTTTGAAATAGGAAAATAAAGTTATGGAATGTTCTTAGATAAATGGAAACTGTTTATTTATATTTTATAAAAGGTAAATTTTATAATCATTTAATAAATTAAAATACACCTTCCTGCTATTTTGATATTAGTTTGAGTATACAACTTGCTAGGAATTTTCTACTGAAACAATTTTTAGCCTTTTGGGTAAAGACATTTACAAATATTTAATAACAGAAAATATACTTTCCTGATATATTGAAATTAGTTTAAGTATATATAAAACTTGCTAGGAATTTTCTACTGAAACATTTTTCTGTATATTAGGAAAAGAAATTTACAATGATTTAATAAAATTAAATATACATTCCCCCTATTATATTCAAAAGAGTGTTTAGTATAAAAGTTTGAATACAAAATTTTGTATTTAAATATACCGTATATTAAGAACGAAAATTGACAAACGATTTAATAAAATAAAATTTATAACTGTACTTCAATAAAATATACAGTCTCAGTATAATGTTTGTGCAATATTTGTACAACCTTGATCGTATGTATAGTTTATAAATTGAAGAGAGAGAGAGAAAATCACTTAATTTGTACTGGAGTATATGTGTATTCTCCAGTGACTTCGCGTCCAGTTTGATTCAATGATCAATTGCAATTAATTTGAAAGCTGTTTCATATTTGACAACTTTTTTTTTGTATTTCATTTACTCAGGGAAGCTTTAATAATGTGGCCAGTTTCAGAATATTACGGAATCAAAAGTATTAATCAAATTACAAAAGGATATTGCAACGCACTCTCATTTTACTGATTGAAAACTCTTGTTTCAACTCACTTGTATTGTATAAAATCGTGGACTGGGATAAAAAACACAGATTAAAACATTTATATATAATTGTTCTGTGCTTGGTCATATTTTGTTAAAATTCGATAAACGTATAACATCCAATCGTTTAATCAAAGTTCCCTAACGTAAAAATTGTAATAAAAGTTGGCGAGCATTGTTTTCACATTCGGCGTGATAGATCGACCATTTTAGTTTTGATTGATTTTAACTCAGCTATGTATATTATTGTATTGATTAAAGTATACTCTTTGGACGTCTTAATAGGTTTTATAAGATTTCTTTCGCTTTTAACAAATATACAGGGTAAAATACAAGTGTGATGGCTGTTTTATTAAATAATTAGAAAAATTATTATTAAAAAAAAATTGATGTCTTGAGTTTAAATTATAGACATTTTCATTTAACCCAAAATTTGTCCAATATGACGGCCAGCTCTAAATTTTCTCTAAAGAATCTATATTTTTTATGGCTATTGTGGATAAAACATACTAATTTACGACTTTCTAAATTTTTTGATATTTTAAACATTTCAGGTGCTACATGTATTTAATTTGTATAAATATTTGCAATCTCATGCTATTTCCAGAGACATTATATTATTTCTAGAGCCAGCTTAAAAGGTGTAAAATACTACTTATTTTTATTTGTTCTGTAAGCTGATTAATAAAAGAATTATCGATAAAAAACATAAATATAAATTGTACAAAACTTCTGGCAATTGTTTAAAACATCCACCAGCTCTTTGTTATTACTAAATGTATTACACATTGTTAATTATTAACTAATTGTATTATTAAGCACTGTTAATACAATTGTCTCGGCTGTAATATCTTATTCCTAAGATTTAATGCATTCAGTTATAATTAAAAAATTTTCCTATCAATAACTCACTTATTACTCAGCCTACAGAAAAACGAAAACAGCAGCAGTATTATTATCCCTTTTACCCTAGATTTAGTTTAAATTTCACCTTAATTTCATATTGAAAAAAAAGGTAAAATCCTTCTTTAGAAATATCTTCAATTTCCGAAATTTTGAAACCATTAGGTGCCTTAAACTCGTAAACGGTTAAAAACATCGAAAAACAACCTAGAATAGAAATATTCATAGTAATATATTTTATCCAAAACCAAAAAAGGGGTTCCGATAAGAAAAATTAGACAGACTGTTAAATTAGAAAATTTGCGGGTACTACCTCTAAATGCTAAATTTGGTACTACCTCTAGTTTTACATCAAAATCCTGAGGATTACCATTTAAAGATTTTTGTAACTTTTGTACTTATCGAATAAAACAGCGATCACACCAGTTACAATCAACCTGTAGAATAATGAACGTTAAGCAATACAAATAAGAATGTTACAATAATTAAACTGTTTAATATAATCACAACACATAACATAGTGAGAACAGGGAAACCCAATCACTGCGGTTATAAACAAAACTCATCCACGGAATACACATTCCATAGCAACAAAAAATCATTTTATTTTCCTTTATCAACCTTCAATGTCTTTTAAATACAACAAATTTGACTTAAACAGACTTTTGTAGACTTTCAATCTATGCTTCTCTTAGTGGTCACTTAAAATGAGTATAGGAGTGGCATCCTGAGGGATTCTAAATATATCTACACTTGTATCATGTAGTGTAAGGTTATATCATTCTCTTTAACTTTTTTGACTCACTCATATTATCTTATAACCCTGACGCTATTGAAAATGCATGGGCCAGAGGTCTTTATTTTATGTTCTTTTCTTAATTTTTTTAAAGCGATGATGACTTTGTGAGTATTTTTACCTTTAAACAATAAACAAAAATCAATTTAAATTGATCACATTAAAATCCCCCTTTTGGTGTCATAAGTAAATCACTGTTATAAAATAACTTGTTTCTGTACGTTCAGTGTGGCTGCTGCACAATAACGTATTGAGAACGTATAGATAAAAAAGTAACAATAATAAATAGCATAAAAATCACTAGTAACGAGAAATAATAACGGTTAAATGTTTATGCGTAGCTTGCTCTTTAAATTGTTATTGCGATTTATTGGCAGTAAATGTTATGGAATGGCTGCTCACTGATGTATAACTGCCATATCTACATTTCCATCTAGTACAGACAGGCCTTGTAGACACCCACACGCCGATAACCCACACGCGCACACACAAGAAACGTTATCAAAAGTGAAGAACAATAATAACTGTGTTAATCAAATAGTCACATAAATTACAAAAACGTTTTACAGCTAAATAGATTTTTGGAAAAAAAATCAACCATTTTTTCATAAATAAAGGTTCACGAACTAAATATTGTCATCATTATGATCTTAAAAACTAGAACAAATTAAAAGAGATACCTATTCACTTTTTTATGGAATTTGAAAATATGCAAACCAAATTTTGAAAGAAAAAAAAAAAGTCACTATTTTCCAATATAGCGACCAATTTAGTTTTTTTTTTTTTTTTTTTAATATCAACTTGTTTGGTGTTTTTTGATAGAAAATTTAACTTGAAGACTTTTTATTCATTGATATTTTTTTTAATAGACTCAAGCGTTTACAATCTATGCTTTATAATAGAATGGGAATATATTATGCATTACATTTTCAGTGAGTGTTTTTAAGTATTTTGTTTTGATTTTAATTTAGAGTAAAAATATAATTTACTATAGAAAATAACGTATGCATATTATGTCAATGTATAGTTTAATAAATTTTTGACTTCTAGGTCCTGTAAGATTTTTATAGGATGTTTGTAAGAAGAGCTCATTCCGGTATGTTTACTGAAAGTAGACGTTTTGATCTAATTTAATTAAGATTTAGTTGTTATTTTATAACATTGGTTATTATTTTACCTTTGCCAAATTCAAAGTACTCTTAATTTTAGCCTTGATGAAGCCTTGACAAGTGTTTTAACGTAGGGCTTAAAAGTTAAATAGTTTAATAAAACACACTACAACAGATTCAAATTATACTACAATTTGCGTTATATTCTGTACAATTATATTTTCCCCAAGTATAATATAATCGAAATAATAAATTTTTAATCTTTTATTGGATGTAGATTTTAAACAGTTCATTTTATCAAAAAAATTCCAGACCTATCAAAAATCTTAAATACATGATATTGCTATTTTTAATATTAGGGTTGTTCGCTATATTGGAAAATTAAGGCTATTTAAAAAAAAATAATATAATATTTTCGAATCCCATAAATATTTGTAAAATTCCCCATTTAAAGTTGTTCCAATCTTTTATAGTTTCAAAATCCTAATTGAGATCATCTTGAGGTGATCACTTTAAACATGATTCAAATTTACATTCAATAAAATATCTAGTATTCACAAAAATTAAAAACAAAAAGTGAATAGAACTTAAATAAGAATGAAATATAGCAAGAACAAGCGAGTTTAAACAACATTTTGGATTTTACTTGGCGAGAATACATTCATCCTTCCTCGGAACTGGAGTTTCGGAAATGAACTGTGCTTAAGGATGTACTGAAGACACGACCGCTCTAATGTCACGTCCCTACTCTATATCATTATACGAACTTGTGCGATATATTGGGGGTGTATGCTTGAAATATATCCAACATGCTAATATATAACTTATAGCAATTACGCAGTTATACCTTACACGGTTTACAATTGGAAAAAAAAGTTTTAGTATGAGTGCTTTATTAGTTTGATTCGGTAATGATTAACCCAAATGAAAATTAACAATATAAATTTAGCTTGTAAATATCTAGATACAAAAATACAAGATTACTTAAGTACTCCAGTTATAAATTTTTTTAAATATACTTTTTTCTATTAAACTTTTACAATCGATTTTTATATATTCGTATTTAACTATTTTGTACAGACAGTTTATACAGAAATTATTATATTAAAAGAAGAGTTGTTAAAATTAAAATTAAACACAACTTCATATAAATAATACAACTAAAACATCGCAATCTTCTGTGATGCATGAGCTGCAATGATCTCACCTTAACTAACTATCGATATTGAGTTAGTTTTATTTTAATATTCAAACATCTTGCGAGTCAAACTCAACATTTTTTATACATAATTAGTTTAAAATTCAGAGTTATAAACTGTTGCTCTTAAGATATATTACATTAAATTCATTAAAATAACAACCATACAATTTCAATAATATATATAAAGTTACTTCTGCTATTTTTACTTTAAAATAGTCGAATATTGTGTAGTTCATGACCTATATAAGTAACAATAGCAGTAAATTTATTTTGATGTTTTCCATTACTACTTTTTGATGTAGGAAACTTTATCAATTTTTATTACCCATATCACTATTTTTCCTTACAAGTTTAAAACATTAAATTACCTCTAAAATGAAACTAATATAATTTTCATAAGACTAACAGTTTTGAAATAATATCAAATGGGCGTAGATATTTTAAAAATATTTCAGTAAAACTTTAGGTGTTTGAAATTTGTGTGTAAAACAATGGATCGTTATTTCAAACAATAATAAATAAGTTTAACTAAAATAAAATCAAACTATGAGAATTTAATAGTCTGTGAATATTTGGTCTACTTTAACATATCTGCCATTACCGTTTTCAACATTAGACAGATTATGAAATTGAATTTTAGTGATTGAAATAAAATAATTCTCCTTTTAATTTTATTTAAAATTTAACACTTACTATTGAAAATTTCGAATGGTAGATTACAATTAAATTAAAGTTGCTCACAGGTAAGTGATACATTTTGTTGGGTTAGGTTAGGTTAGGTTATGTTATGTTAGGTTAGGTTAGGTTAGGTAAGGTAAGATTAGGTTAGGTTAGGTTAGTTTAGGTTAGATTAGGTTAGGTTATGTTAGGTAAGGTTATATTAGGTTGGGTTAGGTTAGAATAGGTTGGTATGGGCGTAAAAAGAAGATATTTAAACTCTTATTTAAATCGTAGAATAAAAATCTCAGACAATAAAAATACCTTTCAATTATAGTTTAATAAGTAAATACTATTAAACTACAAAAGTCACTCATATGTAAGGCATATCTTAACAATCGTGAAAAAAAACTGTAAAGATATTCACCATCTGGTTGGAATTACAGTCTTCAAAGACTTAACTTTGTTGCAAATTATGTTTCGAAATTGGGCAAAGCCGATAGTGCCAACAATCGGAACCTCAAGAAGAGAATACATATTGCTCTCTCTCGGATGAGATAAAATGATACAAATAAATTATTTATTTAAAATATGTCAGAAAAGTTTATAATTTCTTATAAATTGCATAATGTAATATAGAAATAAGTGACATGTTTTTAATTGTACTTAGATAATTTCCAATATGGTTCCAATTAACATTGTGAATATATAACGAAATTACCTCTAGCGGATTAATAATGATGAAGGTAACGATTTAATAAAGTCAATGTTGTTTATTAACACGATATTTAGTTACAATTGGCCTATTTGCAAATATATATGTTCATTTTAACAATCAACTAACAATAGGAAGCCACCTTTTAGAGAATAATTTGTATTTTGTAGTTTTTATACAGATGTAAAGTTTTGCTGTACCAAAGCGTGAAAGTATTTTCTCTATGCAAAAATGTCTAATTTAAATCAAATAAAAAAGGTAAAAACCATATATTTGAATAGTGTTTGTTGTTGCTATGTATCTCAACAACAAAACTTATATTTATTAAGGTTTTAATTATATTTGAATTAACGAATTTGTAATACTACAAACATTAAAAAAAAAAAACTTTTTTTTTTAAATTTCCTGGTATTATTTAAAGGAGAAAAGGTAATATATTAAGGGTTCTTTTTTTAATGAAATTTTTCAAACTTTTTCGTTTTGTTTAGGATTCACTTCGTTAAGACATAAATTCTAATAATGAGCTTCGCAGTGCATAATTACACTACTTAAGTAATTTGAAACTCATTGTTATTTTTCCAAGGACTACACATCCTACAGATAGCAATCATTCAAAAAAGAAAAACAAACAAAAAACACTTTTTTAGATCCAGAGGACTCGAGCAATCTCATAATTTTCTCTGTACTAAATTTATCCGAGAATTAAGTAATTGTTTTAAGTTAAAAATATACGGCCTAGAGTGGGAATTCAACCCAGGATGTTTGTTTATAAGGGTCAATGCCCAACCAACTGAGTTTTTCTTGGTCGCCTACCAGCAAAGGTCGTACACTTATTACTTGACTTTGTTCACATCTATCTTTTAAGTAATTATATCAACTCCCTCGTTACAAGCGACAAAGAAATTAATCTATTTACTCGGCTTGTTGCTTTAACGTATGTATGTATTGATAATTCAAGTAGGAACTGAACACCCTACGCTGCAATTTGGTAGAGCATTGCCGGGTAAAGCCAAAGATCCTAGGTTCAAATCCTAGCTTAGGTAGTATATTTTTCAGTGTAAATAATTATTTTATTAATTATAGTAACATGGTATAAATGCATAAGCGATAAAATCAATAAGTTATTATATGAAAAACTAAAAAGCAATTCTAGTGTATTGCTGTACAAATACTTCGTTTATAAAAAAAGTAAAAGAATGAAAATAAAGCGTATGAGATAACAATCATATTTGTTTCGAGCTTCCATCAAAACACTCACTTATTTTGACATGTCGCTCTAAATTAAAGAGCTAGGTAACCAACCTGTTATGTGAATATGAAACATTTAAAATCTATTACAAGATAAATGAAAACTATAGAGTAATGACACATATTCACAGTGATGTTTTGACGTCGTTAGGACAGGAAATTAGAAAAAAAAGAAGTTTTTAATAGAAAAAGCTGGAAAATAAAAACATAACTTGGTTTAAAGCCCGTCATAATAGAGATGTTAAATTTTAAAGCTTTGTGTAAATGTAGTAAAAATGAGTTTGTGAGACATTTGTTGCGTTCCACCCTCGTCCTACTTTCCATCAACTATATATTATTCATCTTTTCTCTGCATTATTGTCTTGTAAAAACATGCTTACACTATAATAGTTCTTCTTCACTGTTTATAACGAGTTAATTGGTGCCATCATGGTATTTACCCAGCTCTACAACAAAAGCATGTGTCTAAATGGAAAACACAAAATTTGACGTACTCGAGGTAATGTATATATGAAGGAGCCTCTATTCGCTACGCTCGAATCGTTGACTGTGGGCCCTGCGGTTCTCATAATTAGCCTCTTGCAATGTCAGGGATCGAAATTACATTTTTTTGCAATATCAACGCTATTTTTCATTGTAGAGAGGTGCAATTAAGAGCATAACTTTGAGAATTATAAATTACTCAGGTACATTTATAATTCTCAAAGTACAATTTATATATATTTACATAAATTGTATTATATTTAAAGTACAATTACATTTATATATTATAAATATTGTTAAATATCAGTTAGACGATATTGTAGGAAACTGAATAAATATATATTTTTAGACCTAATATTTATATTTTACAAAAACACTTACACTTAGTGTGGATCGTGAAGTGTTTTTAATGTTTTTGTTTCTACTAAACATACAGACTACTAGCATTACTGATGATGTGATTACGATGCTGAAACGCGTCTTGTAAACATTTCAAACGAAGTCAATTGACGGACTATACAGGTAAAATACAGAATAATTTAATATTTTTTACGTAATTTTTTTTATCAAACGCTAGAGCATAAAGGTGAGAAAAAACTTATTTTACTCTCTTGGCTTTTCACTTGATAACAAAGTTGATTTATATTCTTGAAACCTCGTGTTTTACTTTTTATATACACAATTGATGGCAAATAACCGAATAAAACATTTTAATAATTTGAACAATCTAACATTATCAAATAATTTTATAACCGAAAAAAAAGTATTTACCATTATTATACAAAAGCGTTCCTATTATATATTTATAACACTGACCGTAGCTTCAGTAAATAACGAGAGTAATTCAAAATGAAACATTTATAATTAAATTAACTAAAAAAGTGTCGTTATTTGTTTAAATTGGTTCAATTTATAAAATTATTATTTCTATTTGTTGGCAAATAATGAATTTGTCGACCTGTGTATAACTGCAATTAGTCAAGCATTGATTTATTTACTTTTTAATTGTTTGTTATAGAGTTTTATCACATCAATACTTTAACAAACAAAATACATGATTACATTTGAGCATTGTTGACTGAAGGACTAATGGGTTATATTTTATTTATATTAAGTTGGTATTAGCTCGTCAAGTATGCATCCAATCATAAGTTTCACAACAATCGGAGAGTATTACGCATTTACTGAGAGCTTTTTTAATAGTCTTAATAGAACACTCTATTTGACTACATCATTAAAATATGAACTGTATATTTTAATTTCAGATTTTAATGATTTAGTGATTAATTGCTGCACCGAGATTGTATGGTGTTTTATTTAATAAATTGAAACATTGAAGTTTTTGACAAATTTTATGATTAAGTTTACTTTTAAACAAAAATTCAAAAATACAAACAAGATTTATTCTTTAATTAATATTTCGACAGAGGAGATATTTTGAGTAAAATAAAAAGTCCAAATATTTTCTTTGTGACGATTTTAAAAATTTCACATATAATTATTGTGCCTACGGTTAATTATAATTTATTGTGCAAAAACATTCTAATGCAACTTTATATAAAACGTACCCTTCTACCCATACAAAAATAATCGCTTAAAATCTTCTGGGTTTTTCTTGGATTTTAAAAACGAAAAATCTTTCTGTTATCACCACCTTACACAATTTTTTGTTTAATAACACAAAGTGAAGATATTTAAACCCTCTAATAAATTCAGAGTTTAAAGAGAACAAGTGTTAGGTTAGGTTAAGGTATCTGATAGGAAAGATGAAAGAGAGTGATCAACCCATAACAAAACTAGGTGTAGATTCAGCTAGGACTACTCGGGATTACACGACTGTAATCCCTATAGTTAAGCCTTTGAAGGCCTTAAAATAAGAATTAACTGTAAAGGCCTGTAAAATTATACCAGCGTAAATATAGTATATCTCAAAATATGTCCAACCTATATCTGTCAAATATTGTGTATAATGTGGATAGTAATAAAAAACTGTTTTCACGAGGGAAATATTTTTTTGAATATTTTTGAAAACTCTTTAACCGAACCTGAGTGATTACATTTTTGAACGAACATTTCCTACTCGCAATTTGTATAGCGTCTACTTTGAACCATAGCTCGTATTTGAGCTGACATTAATAAAAATCATTAGTATATATATTACTAAAAATTAGTTTTAGAAAAGGTGCATGTAGATTTTGATTGCAGGACCAATTTTGATTAAATTTATTATTTTAATTATTTTTATTTGGCTGTTCTATCATAAGATAAGCTATATAGAAGATTGGGAATACTTGCTATAAGAGTAAATACCAAATAATTAGGATTATATATATATATATATATATATATATATATATATATTATTTGGTATTTACTCTTATATTAGGATAATAATTAGGATTATATATATATATATATATATATATATATTATTTGGTATTTACTCTTATAGCAAGTATTCCCAATCTTCTATATAGCTTATCTTATGAGATAACAGCCAAATAAAAATAATTCAAAAAATAAATTAATCAAAATTAGTCCTGCAATAAAAACCTACGTACACCTATTCTAAAACTAATTTTGTTTTCAACTAGAGATTACTTAAAACCTTTTTTAAAGGCAAAATCTATATAACTTTCAGTTTTGTATATACATATTGTATTCAGACACATGGAAAAGTAAGATAATAAAGAAACCGATTCACTAAAGAAAGGAATCACATTAAGTAGTTTTTCTTTAGAAATGCACTTTAGGAAGAATTTATTTTGACTGTATAAAGTACAAAGCCAAAAACTACGCACTAGTTACGTTCTTTTTTTTTGCAAGTCATAATTAAAACTTTAAATAAGTATATTTCTGTCCACGTAGAATAAGCAGTAAAATTACTGGATTGTTTTTACAAAATAACGCATTTGACTTCGAAACTCTTGAAATTTAGTTTTATTCGCCAAAAAATTAAATTCTATTCCAACTTGTAGAAACATTTTAATTATATAGTGTGTCCCACAAAGAGTTACATGTTTTTTATTTCCTATTAAATGCTTATTCCTCAAATAATCCTATTGGAACTTTACAAACTTTTTAATTTGCTTATCAAAAATGTTGTGTTAAATTTCAATATACTGGTGTTTATAGATACAATATGACGACACAAAAAAAAAAAAAAAAAAAAAAAAAAAAAAAAAAAAAAAAAATCACATTTACAACAATCGTAATTTCACATAAAGACTATTTTCTTTTTTTTAAACTAAAAAGTAATTATTTTTTTAAAATCAAAGAAAAGAAAATTTTTAAAAATATTTATTTATTCAAACTAGAACCCACCTACATCGTCACACTGATAGCAACGCCTAATAATTAGGTTTTACGCCTTTCTAAAGTAGATAGAGTGTACTTTTTCATTACGCTTTCCATTTTCACAACAAATCTTTCAACATAGTTATTGAGTTGGTGGATCAACACCTGGGAAGAGATTTGAAAAGATCTAACTGATCCTGAAACTTTTTTTTAAAAAACAATAGTCCACAAACAACACTTCATTTTTTTCTCAGTTATAAAAACCATTCTACCACTACAAAGGACAGTAAAATTATACTCAAAAGAATTAGGTTATAAGTTTTTTTAATTTGAATCGAACGGCTGTTCAACAATTAAACCTCCAAGAGTAAAAAGTATAAAAGTATAGAGGGATAGAAATTTCTTTGTGTCGTTAGCGCCTTTTGTTTTTATAAACTCCAGAGTGGTGAAATTTTCAGAGAATATTTTTGGTATATTTATTAAAAAGTATGTAAAGTTTCGAAAGAATTGTTTGTGCAATAAGCAATTAAAAGACAATCAAACGGTTGTACCTATTTTTGGGACACACTGTATAACATTTGACTCATGTGTTATTGTTTAACACTATATAGTCAAATACTATTTATTACATGATTGGTTGGTACAATCATTCCCTGATTATCACTAAGGTTATGAACCTGATTATTCAATCTGACTTAGTTAAATAATGAGAGACTGGTATGTCACAATATAATTAAATACAATAATTACTATTTATTGACGTTGGGGATTACAATAAAATTAATTAACATGAAAATAAGTTGCGGTTGACTTGATACAGTTATTCAGATGAGTAAGTAACGAATTAGATTGAATCGCAAAACAAATTTTACTGTATAAACAGCGGGATTTAGACACCATTGGACATTCTCATTGTTTGACTACAACTAATTGACAATTCAATTATTAAACGGTAACTAAATAAATAAAGACAAACACAATTAAATGTAAATATTGATAATAATGTAATTAGTAAAGTGGGGATGCCTATCCGCGATGAATGTTGAGCTGAAGCCTAAGTTTGCAATTGAGCTAATGGCAAGAGCGCCCAGGGTAATGTTGGGGGGTAGTGATTGTTGCCAAATTGTTTCTAGGGCCAAACACAGTGGCACAGCATAGCCTGAGGTCGTGGAATCAATATCCACAGACGTAGCAAACACTCCCTCTTCTTCAACATCAATTAACATTTACACTCTTACTTATCATGTTTTAAAATTTATCTTTAAGTGAAATGATAAGTGCATACCTCGAAAAAGTCAATTATTATTAGGCTATATTTATCTATTAATAAAATATTGCACAGGGAGGATAAAAAAATAGTTTTAGTAAAATTGAATTGGTAGGAACAATGGGCATTATTCGTACATACAGGATGTTCTAGAAGGAATCGTACATGTGTATTCCTTGAATCAAAATAATGAAAAAACGTCCATACAAACGTAAATCCGGAAAAACTTCGTTATCCTACCGTCGACCATTTTTTTTCCAGAAAATAATGATAATTCTGGAATTTAACAAAAGAATTTGTGTGTTTTATTTGTAATATTGATAACTCTAAAAATTTATTAATATTATTTTACACATTCAACACGAATCAAAACCTTATCGTATTTTTTTTTTAAATGGCGGCCGTTTACATTTTTGTAAAGTTAATAGTTGTAATAAATTCAATGTATTAAAAAATTCAAACGTCAATCATTTTTAAGATTTTTCAGAAAAAGTACAGATTCCTGATATATTGGAAAAATGTTGCATGCAAAATATGTATACTAAATTTTGATTAAAGATATTAATAATGTTTTTAGATATTTAAGAACAAATTCAAATATACCTAATAATTTGCCTAAGTTGCCTAATAACACTTTAGTATTATTCATCCAAGAAATACAACTTGTGAAGTATATCGGGACACCCTGTATAAACACTTTAAACAAATGTAAATAATTCCGTATGTATCATAAAATTAATTTCGTCGTTCAACAATGACAATGTAAAAACTAGTTGATCAGTGAGACTATGGACTTACCCAGCCTAATTACACTAACTAATACAAATAGATACTCGAAATGTAATATCCAAAATTGATTTTTTGACTTGTAAGTAATTTAAAATTGTATTGGTAGATCAAGTTCCTGTCAGTGTATCGGCCCTATCGGGATTAGAAGCTGTACACATGTAAAGAAGTCTCTACTCACTACACTTTCCTCAGGAAATTCATCGGAGTATGTTCTCAGCTGTGTTTTCAGTTTTTAAATTCAATTTGGTGAACATGTTTCGGATTAGGATGAGATTAAACTATCTTTTATGGGCGTCCTTCTGTTCTTTTTTGAGGAACGTAGTCGTGAAAATTGTTAATAATATTTGATTTCAGAGCTTTTAAAAAACAAATTCTTAAAACACGATAATTTGATAAATATAATCACGTAATATTACTGAATTGTTCCCTTCAGCACGTGTTCAATAATCACTTACATAGGTGGTCTACTTTTGTTGTGGATTTAAATAAAAAATTTAAACCTGTTAACATATTTAACGCTGTGGTGTAACTAATAAATATAAAATTTGCAATAAATTGCTTACTTTATTTAAATTTCCACTCGAAAATATTGGCGAATCTCTCATTTTTAATTAACATTTCTGACTTGCTTCACTTCTTACTACTCTAAACTAAAACACTTTCTTCTCTAAACTATTCTGCGTGAATTACAACTCCGAGCAAAGTACGTTAATGATAACATATAACTTTATACTTCTCACTTTGTTGCTTGAAGGGGAATCAATCCTCCGTCATTAATTCTTTATACAAATTTTAAAAAATTAAATAAAGACCCCATGTACTTGAATAGTCTAATAGTTCAAAACTAGAAGAAAAGAAGAGTTGTACAACAGTGACCAGATAAGAAAGATGGAACATGATGATTAAACCCAAGGATAATAGAAAATGTTAGAAGATTTAGAATAGATACTTCGGGATTTTCATACTTTTACTAACTACAATGAACCTCTGAAGTCACACATAACTTTAAAATCAGATTTGACAGTTTGCAGATCAAAAAATGAGTTCGGCTTTAATATTTAGTTATGCACGATTAGTTAAAATTAAACACCACTTACATAATATTGTAATTTTGTTTGTATCGTATTTAGGTCCAAATTTTGTTTAAAATTGTTTTCGTCCTATTTTCAAGCATTTGTTTCTGTACTTTTACAGTATGTTTATATCCCGATGACTGTAATAGGAAAGGAAATTGCACCAGAATTCTTTATTGCTCGTACTTGTTTCACTTTTCAATTACAAAAAAAATTAAAGGCGACATTCGCTACATGGAGGTGTTTCATGCAACAAATTGATTCCCTTTCAAAGTATTGAATGTAAATAACTCGCCTCCAGGTTCAATGGTTTCAATGCAATTAGAATAAACAGCGCTTTTAAAATACATTTAGGCCTAACAAGTATTTTTCAACTATCATAGTAACTTAAAATTCATCGTTGGTGAAACTATGTTTGACGTTGATTGCGGTGATTTTATTAAAATTGGGAAAAGGTCATTATATGACATCTTAACATTTTTTAAACTTAAACATACGTAAGCGGAATTTTAATCGAAGTTTGTCGTTATAATAACAATGAGCGGAGATTATGTTTGTCAAACAATAATTCCAAATTCGTACAGCAAACGTGACCAAACATAAAAAACCATAAATAACTTTATTTTATCAAATTCTCGTTGATTATGTAATTAGTATATCAAGTGCTGATGAACAATACATTCACCATATCTATCTCAATTTAAAGTTAGAATGTAATTTTGAAAAATCGATTTTTAAAGTATCAAATATCATTTTAAAGACTGTATATTAAAAACGTAACAAAATGCAATAAAGTGTAACAGAATTTGATAAAATAAGTTATGTGTTTTAAACTCAGTTTATTCTAAATCATTAATTGCTGTGTGAGGTGAGTTATTTATATTCAATGCTTTGAAATGGAATCAATTTGTTGCGTGAAAAAATAAACAAAGGAAAGTGGGGGACAGCCACCTCTAAATTTGAATTCAAAAGTGATACTGACAGGATTAATAAAGAATGTTGATGGAAATCTCCTTCGTGTTAGTCATGGGTAATATATATACTACAATATAAGTAGGGAGGAAAGCCATTAACTTAGGTAGAAAATAGCGTCAAACGAAATCTTAACCTCAATGCCATATTAGCAAAACTAAAACATTAGACTGGGCCTCCCTACATAAATATTAGAAGCTACATGTTTCTTTTAGTGGGCTTTCTAACATAATACCTCTAAAACTACGGTCGTTCTTAAACTAACAACAAAACCTATCCCAACATCCAAACTTGCATGATAGGTTTTACAGATTATTGATTATATATAAAATAAATTATTTAATAAATTTTACAACACGTTTTACAGCAATTTTCATTAGACTGTGTAAAACATTTACACAACCTAAGCACGAAAATTTAATTTATTGTTTTTAATCGTTGAAGTTATTTCCATCTAATTATTCCTGTAATAACAATTTCAAAATAGAGCATTTGATATAGTTTTAATAATTATTTACAATATTAATACCATTTACAAAGAGGTGAAACTCTTTTCAAATTATACACACAATGAGTTACGTTATTTACTAAAACTATCTTCACGCACTTTGATCCACTAGTTTCATAATGTTTTATGAGACCAACATTAATAATTATAGCAGTAAATAC
The DNA here is from genome assembly GCA_963513935.1 of Aphrophora alni. Taxonomy (NCBI): domain Eukaryota; kingdom Metazoa; phylum Arthropoda; class Insecta; order Hemiptera; family Aphrophoridae; genus Aphrophora; species Aphrophora alni. The sequence goes on from OY740768.1 coordinate 147,898,079, forward strand.
AAATTAATAGAAATTGTTATAGTCATTTTATAGCAACTCATATAAAGGAGCTTATAGTATAATTTGTTATGATACTATCTACTTTAATAATAATAAACCAAACAGTTTAATATATATTTTATTTACAATGTAATTACCTATGAACTGATAAAAAAAGCTTTGTTTTTTTAAATACAAATAGACGGGTTATATGTTTTAAAATTTATAATTTAGTTACTAAAATAGGGGAAAAAAATTGAAATCAATTTTAAAGTAAAATAATTATTTTAATAAAATCTTCTTATTAAACGTCAAACATGATTTCGGGAACGGTAAATTTTAAGTTACTACAATAGTGGAGAAATAAATTTTTAGGCTTAAATGTATTTTAAAAGCAACTTCTATTATAAATCATTAATTGCATTCAAACAAGTAAACCTGGAGGCGAGTTATTTACATCCAATACTTTAAAAGTGAATGAATTTGTTGCCTGAAACGAATGTAGAGTCAAAATTTGAATTGAAAAGTGAAAGGAGCACGAGTAATAAAGAATTCTGGTGCAATTTCCCTTTCTATTACAGTCAACGGGAAATAGACATACGCCAAAACAAGTACAGAAACAATCGCGTGAAAAGAAGATGAAAAACGATTTTAAAAATCGGTGAAATTTTGTTACAGTTTAATTTTAATAATCAACGTTTGAACAATTGTCATACTTCATTTAAAATTACATCAGACATTTTCAAATATTGCAGATAATATTTTACAAGTTAGTTGATCTTTTATTGTAAAAACTTGTGTTATGAGAAATGTATTACTTGCACAGTAAACAAAGTATAAGGTAAGTTTGGTAACATTACAAAATACTGACCTTAGTTTCTCGACTGATTTTTACATTTCATGGCTTAAAAAACAAAAAAAAGTGATTATTACACGCCACCCACCCCCACCTCTGTCGTAATTATCGTGGTCGTCTATACGGAAGCACGATAGCGGTCACAAAAGTTAAGAAAAAAATAAAATTTGGCGTGGAGAACTATAATTTAAATATAGAATATTATTGAAAGATTTTTAAATAGAATAAAATGTCTAACTGGCGTCCGTTTTAAACAGTGTTTTGTTTATTCTCCTGTGTTAATTAACTTATAACATAATAAATTGGATACAAATTTGTAGATTTCAATTCTGCATGTATCAACCCTCTATTTCTATAACTTTTGGTTATTGCATTTAGGGGATCTGCTTGTATTATATTGTGTTAAAGGGTTTGGTAAGTAACGAGATGGCACCATCAACTTGTTACAATTTATAGAAAATGAGACAAAAACGTATCACCTTTAAGTTTATTGAAGTAAAGCACTATTTCGCGCACAGATCGACATTACACGACAGTCATAAATAATTACGAGATGAGCAGTTGGAGTCGATTATAACGGGTGTCCGATGCAGGAGGCAGAGGGTATTTAGATCTCCACGGGACTTCCATCAGAATCTCTCCACCTAGGTGTAATTCCATTATCATCAGACGCTCATTCGGATTGACTTTGCATAAACAATCCTAAGCATTGATAACATAAATATTTAAATAATAATAATTTGAGGCTTGTTAATTGGAAAGAATATAGTGGCTGAATGTTATGACAGTCGCTCATTTGAAATCACTGAACATTCAGAGAAGTTTCGTCAACATTGATTTCATTAAAAACTCTGACTTTTTGAGCTAATTTCGTAGTTTTTAATTTTAATTTAAAATCATTGATATCGTTAACAGATTATTAATAAATGTTCACATAAACCGTATTCAGATAAATCACAAAACATTAAGAAATACAAATAACATAACTGTCATCAAAATTGTGTAATATATATTTTTAATTTTGTCGTTATTTTATTGTTGAAGCGATTTAGAATTACTGTTTCTATCACTTCTATCCAAGTTCAGATTTATTATTAAAATGATTTAATCAAACATTTGACGTCATTTTGTATATGAAAATATTTCATATCTTTTGGAGTATATAAATCAACACTCAATATCAAGTGTGAAACTTAAACATAAAATAGAAGCACACCAACATGACCTAGAAGTTGTGTTGGAAACTAAACTTTGTTTATTAAACATTTAAGGTAAGAACTTGGTAAGGTATTCGAAACTTTCTATAAAGTATTGTGTCATGCACTTTCTTATATTTGCTTTGCTATTAAAATACCCCAAATATCATCCTCTGTAACACACAACACATTTGCCCTTCATATAAAACCATCATTGTACCAATACCTTTGAACAGTTACATTAAATATTCACTGAGTTTGAAAGTATAATAATAATAATTTGTGTTAAAAATATAAACTGTATATTATTGTTTGTCAGGTTGCAATCAAGATAAAATTCTAGTGGGTTATGACAGTGTTCCTCTATCTGACCGAAGTGACCCAAATGCAATTACATTTCTGTCAACTACAGGTTAACTAGTTTCTGGCAAACAATTATATTTACTTAAACAAAATTTTCTCCGAAATTGACAATTAATTGAGCTGTGTTTAAGAAAAATATATATATGGTATTTCAAAACAAATTATATGAACCCACAAATAACCATGTAAATATGCGAAATACATAATTGTAACCACCTTAATCGACAATATAGTGGTCACTCAATGGTTGAATTGGTTTATAGACATTAGTTTGTAATTTTTATTTTTATATTATTTAAAATCTTAAACAGTTTAGATATAAAAAAAACAATTGTACTTTGAAAATATCAACTATAAAATTTGCGCATAACAGTTCTTCGGTAAAATATAGATTTTTTTAAATATCAACAGAATATCGTTTGAATTTTATGAAATTATTTAGTTAAAAAAAAAAGAAATCTAATTTTCAGTAATATTAAAGTCATCATTACCAATTAAACTATACCAATCAATTAATGTACTATAGATTGTATATAAGTTTAATATGTTTTAAAATAAATTTTAGAGTGATACGGGAAAACTGGAACAAATAAGAATCTACTGAAAAAAAATAGGGTCGATAAATTCAATAACGGCCATAGGGTAGTGTATTGGTTTTTAAACGAGGCATTTGAGTTGGAACATGTCCCTATTTTTAAACTATTTATGCTAGAGACCGTAGGTACTTGGTGGTATTCCATTTTAAATAAAATTAAAACAACAATTTTTTTTAGTATCAACCACAATGTTTTAATAGAAACTTGCCGACCATGGTTTCGCTAGTTAAAGCATTGTCAAGCATTCTTGTATAAGTCCTTGACAATGCTTTAACTAGCGAAACCATGGTCGGCAAGTTTCTATTAAAACATTGTGGTTGATACTAAAAAATTTGTTGTTTTAATTTTATTTCCCTAGTTTTTCAAGTTAGTGAAAGTTATTTATAATTTGAAAGAAAAAAAGTGAATATTTTTGGTTTCAGACCTATGTAAGAATAAATGAATGAAAAATCAGATGTGTGTGCTTTATTCAACCCGACTTTAAAATTTAAAAAAATGTTAAACTACTAAATAGTTTTGTTTATATTTAGAAAAATATATGGACTTATTCATAACATCGATCTATAAATAAGAATTTCATATAGACAATAAACACCTAATAATACTTTCTTTATATTTTTTTAATATGATAGAGTAAAATTAAAAATCTATACCTGTTTTATACGTCTCAGACTTTGTATTTGTTGTATGTTACGAGACTTTTCGAAACCGTAGTCCCAACTTCGAGTGTTACTACGTTGGAGGACGTTGTTAACAGATTAAAAACAATAAAACTAGCTTGATAACTTTCAAATTTTGTCACAGTAGCTTTCGGTATGATTTTAAAACATAGGGGGGAATGTAATATGAAATTACTATCTCAATATGGGTGAACAGAATTAGTAAAACATTTTACAATGTTTGATAAAACGAAGTATTCCCCAAAGAAATGTTTTACCAAAACTACTCCAAATATGAAAAACAATGTAATGTAATATAGAGGCAAAATGTACGAACATATTCATTCATTTTTGGTAAACTCGTACATTAAATGTATTTTTTTAAAATAAAAAGACACTTAATAAAAGGGGAAATGTTTAAAAACTCGAAAAACACAATTTTACTAGTTCAATATTGGTTTTTTCGCTTGCAGAGAAATGTTTCATTTCATTAACACAAAATTAGATTAACGTATATTATTATGCAAAGACCAGAGCACTGTGGTGACAATATATACAGGTACACTTTCAAAAATCCCTTACCACACTTGACAATAAACAAAATAACAAAAAACAAACTTTTTGTCAAAAGTAAAATGTTTATTCCTATTAGACCTAAAGTTGTTAATTAAAACTATTTACAACTCTGTTAAGATTCCCTCTGAAGATGACAACTTTGTTGTTGTAGTAGCTATAAGGGTCTAATAAGAAAAAAACATTTAACTTTTGACAATTTTTTTTTTTGTTATTTCGTTTATTCCCAAGTGTGGTAAAAGACTTTTGAAAGTGTACCTGAACGTATATTATGTTCAAAAATACTTCAATATTCTCTTTCCAATCTTTAATAAGTAAGGTTTCCAAGTATAATTTAGACCAGAAATAACTAATTCATAATTTAAACATTTTACTAAACTTTCCCCACGAGAAACGAATTACAAATATAAGTGGGTCTATTGACTTCAAATAACCGTTCAGTGTGAGTTAAAGTAAAAGGCAATAATAATTAATTGGACAAATGAAATAACCTGACCAAATATAGTCTAGACGATACAGGGACTTGACCACGCAGAATAAATAGGAATTTATGACAATTAAGCGATAAATAAATGTCCGTGAGGAAGGTAGTTTTAACCATAACTTCTGACATTGTAATATATTGGCCATTAGAGAGAAGGGATTGGCGCCTCCGCCACAACAAATAATAATTCACCTTACAAAAGCACAGAGAGAAAGAGAGTGTGTGTTAAAGAGGGATAGAAGTAAATCTAAAAGTGAAACTTGGCTGGGAGTGATTCATTCTTCTGCCTCTGAACTCTCTACTGTTTAATTTCTTAATTAGACCGTCTTTGTGTAATGTCATACAGGAACTATTCCATTCTGCAGATTTAGAAGATTAGCGTACATTAAAAACTGTTAATAAATTAATAATTTTAAATCAAATAAATTATAATGTTTATTCTTCTTCAAAATAATGAAAAATTCATGCTTACTATTATTACTTTGGTCGTAATAAATTTGGTTATTATAACAAAACTAAATTCTGTTCTATAGTGTCTGAAATGTTATTTTCTTTTGAAATGTTATATTATATTGCCGGTCAACATTAGGCAATTTATATAATGCCTAGACATTGTATACAATGCCTGATTATATATATATATATATATATATATATATATATATATATATATATATATATATATATATATATATACCATCCCTTCTTATTTTCATAAATATTTGAATTATATTTACCTAATTTTTACGTGAGATGGGAAACCTAATAAGAAAACAAAGGCATGGTTACTTTAATTGTAGGGGCATGGGCGTGGTTGCTTAAAAATTTCAAAAGACATGTATTGGCAGGGGATGTCTCATGTTAAACGTCTCTGTGAGTCAAAAAACGCAATTAAAATTAAATTATGACTAAGGTTTTGGTTATTTTAATATTGGAGGAAAAGAGGTGTTCAAAAAATTTCAATTGCACTTATAAGGTTGTATTATCTCATTTCTACTTCGTTACCGAAAAGTACGTCATTGAACTGTAACATAATTGGTGAAATAAATATTTTATTTTAGTTTATTTGTGTGTGTATTTGTACCAAACTTTTGGTAGGGGTTTCAGTGTTTTAAATTGCTTACATTCACCACAGTGCTCATTGAATATCTATTATAGAATGGTCGAAACAAAATCAACAAAAATAAGTTTTATAAAGGTGATTGTATCTCTTAGAGTTTTAGTCTTGACTTTATTTGTTAAAGCGCTCACTGACGTTTATAAGTTGTTCAGTATGATAAACTTGATTCTTAAAAGTACTAGATAGTGGGTGGTTTGTTTTCTAAAAATCTAAAAACGATTTTGATGCTACTATATTTTTCATCCTTCGCAATACATAAACTAAAACAATTAAATCATTCAATATCCACTATTAAAGTATGGCAAAACTAAGCGTAAATATTTTTTTCTAAATAAACTTTGAAACTTGTAGGGGGTTGATCGGTATTGCAGTTATTTGCAATGGTACAGTTGTTACGAAGAGATGTAAAGAGAGCGAGAGAAGAGAGGAGGTGCGGGGAGTCGCCATTACTATGCACCCCTTCATTTGCATTGATTCGTTGTGTTGCTCCCTATTATTGATGGAAAATGCACACACAAACTCCCAAGGGGTAGAACGGATCAAAGGGTCGGTATAGAGGTAATTGAAAAGCAACATTGATACTAACAGAACATAACGTATCGTCTAATCACACTATCAGATATTATTGCTGATACATTTACAATGTTTATTAACCCACAAGTGGAAAATAACATTGATGGGAAAAAAACGTTGTAACAACCTCATCATGGTGGTATTAACAGCTGTTGTCATCATACAAGCGTAAACCTGCCCGTAAGCGAAATTTCTCAATCGAACTTTGCAACATAGAATAATACATCTTTACTAAAATCGATGAACAAATAATGTCATAGGTTCGAACATTAAATATATTTCAGTCTGTTCTTTTTTAAACCAATTATCCCTTAACATATCACTAATTCTTTTCATTAATTTATATTGGATTTTACGAAATCAATAGTTTAATACTCATAAATGTATAATCGCATATTCAGTAGAGAAATAAAATATCATTTAAATTTCTGTTGACGTTGACTAGAATTAAGCTTTTTTAAAAGTGCAGCTAGAAGTTGTAAAAGTTAAAGAATGAAATCTGAGCTAGCTCTAGTTCTAGCTACTGTTCGACTCGGTTGAATAGAACAGATAAAGACGTTGAATATATTTCAGCAAGGAATAGAGGAAAGGGAAATAATTAAAAACACGAAAGTTGGCTGCGAGGGAACAGCCTATTGATAAACGTCAGAAGCACTGGAGTAGTGACGGCAAGGGAAGGTGAACTTTCCAGCTAGTTCCTGATATTGGTTTTTGGTTAAGAAGGAAACACAGTGCAGTGTACTTCTATCTCAAACAGACACATCCAGCAATGAATGTTTCGGAGCATACCTGGAACGGTTCAAATTAGTGGAAACAACATTGTGTTTATATTGTAGAGATAAAGTGGATACTGCTGATCAAAATTTTTCCAATGGCGATAATTTTTTGCAAGAAAGACAAACTGTGAGATAAATGGCAGTCACATTGTCCAGCATATGTCAGTGCCAAGTCTGAAGTGGGGTATTGCAGATAATATATCACCAATATCGTAAAATAGAAAGAGAGAGACACGAAATATTACGAACAGCTTAGGCCAAAAACTGCTTTTCTAGGGAAGTAATACCCAAAGGCGGTTCCGTTAGAGGAGGTAGCAGATGTGGAGAAAAGAAGATTTTTTAATCGGTAGGTCCAAGCGGAAAACGGAGTCTATCTTAGGACGGGTCCTAGGGGGGACGAAGTTCATGAACTGTGTGTGTGGGGTGTATATATATATATATATATATATATATATATATATATATATATATATATATATATATATATGCGTGGCAAAATCCCCTTTGGCTGTTCTCATTTCGGTGGGTCCAGTAAGGTTCTATGCCTTCTGCTAATCATGGTGGCCCTGATATCGTTCGGACTTTGTCAGGATGTTAAGACGGCATGCAGCGTAAATTCCACTGGGATGCTCGGGAGTACAAACAAGGCAGAAACTTCTTACGCTGTAGAGTATTTAATTGGCAATTTCATCACAAATATAAAGTACTCTACATTTAGGGAATACAAGAGCAAGAGGACACGGTTCTGAACAGATTTAACTCTTCCAGCGTTTCTCAGCCTCCAAGATTTCTCAACCGATTTGATTCTAAATCATAACGTCAGATTTAATACAGTGTTTTAAGTAAAGAATGAACCATTTATACACTCCTAATTAGGTATGTGAATGTTTGAAAGTTTTATTCTTTATTAGTATTTTTTAAACTTATTTTATATATGGAAAGAAACCTGTCACGCATATATACATGAAAAATGAGTAAATGTTTACGTGACGCAAGCAAACTAACCTACCCATTACGTTCTCTTCTATTTTAAAGCTTTTTTAAATCAGGTAGGGTAAGAAAGTGGAGTTATCTTTCCGAACGAAAGTAATAAATCATCACGCTTATGTGATAAACATAACTTGAAAGCATTTTTGTGTAAAATTGGTTTTAGAGATTTTGATAAAAAAAAAATAAAAAAAAAACACGCACGCTATTTTAAAAGGGTATAATAAGCAATCTTTAAATTGTCATATTTCAAAGAAAGAAAGCATGCTATAAATATAGCAGGGTTCATGATTACGACATACAAAGAAAACTAATTCATACTTATTCAAATTTATGATACGGAATAGTCGATGTTTTGTTAGATTTCAATAATCTCGATTGATATATAACATTATTTTGATTTATTCAGCTTTCAACTGCCGATAAATATTAGATGATAATACCTGATTAGTATATTTATTGTAAGAACTCTAAAATAATTTAAAACAATTATTTATTATAGTTTACATGTGATCAGTGTTGTATTATATTTGCCTGTAGTTGTGGTAAAAACTCAGAAATATGTAAGAGCGTAGTAATACCTTTTAATAATAAACTGTAAATTTCAAAACTGACAATTCACTAAGTAATGCTCAATTTATTTATATATTCGGTTCAAATAAAATTGAGCATTACTTAGTGAATTCCTTTTCATGCTATGAAATTCAAAGTTTAAACTTATATAAACTCGTATTCAGATCTATTCAGAGACCAATACATTTAGTTTGACTAAAATCTGATATACAAATATTTTTCCTCATTGCCGTTGACATCAAGAGATCTGTAAGTTAACAATAAATTATCTGTCACTCATTATTTTATATGCAACGTTGAACCAGCGGTAAACAACAAAACGAAATGCGTAAAGAGTAAAATAGAATATTGTAGAAAACAGTTTTACAACAGAAACATTTTAAGATATCAGACGTTTTTTAAATAGATGTTGTGACGTGAGTTGAGGTTAAATTATATATTACAGAAAGAACAACCACTTAGTGACAAACAACAAAGAGATATCATTATTATATTAGGTCATCCTAATGATACCAGAATAAGTGTTGAGATAAAATACTCGAAAATTTGTCGTAGAAAAATATGTATTTTAAAAGAAAAAGATTGTTATTATATTACACAGAAAAGAGCTGTTTCTTAGTCTGTTCATAAACAAGAAAGTTCTTCTTTACCTTGTACTACACAGCATTAACTGTGGACCAGCTGATTTCAACAATAACAGACTTCTATTAATTGGCCTTACTAAATGTTTCATTATTAACCTCAAAAAGTATAAACATTTTATTTTTACTCCTACGATTTATATTATTGCCTAAAGACCACAAAATAAGGAAAGCGGAAGATTTTTTATTCAGTATAGAAATGAAAAATATTAGCTCAGGACGTAGACAAATCAAAAAGAATACATTTACTAGACATTGTTTTAGAAGATCGTCAGCATTAAGGCTGGTAGAAGATTTTAAGTTTAAAGCAAGACAAATTGTACTTTTAAAATAAATTTTAAATAGTAAGAAGTTTGCTTCAATAAAATAATCTAATTAGTAAATATTATGTTCTCTTTTCTGAGAAGCATTGAAGCATTCATAAATGTAACAAAACAAATTACATCAATTCTCCCATACAGAGAGTCAACTACTAACCGGTTAAACTTTTACCCAAGCAGTTGACCACCAGGTAGCATCACCAGACAGGGAGACCATTCCACAGTTGTAAACATATAGATTGATTATACATAGATCGAAGTTGTTAATATACCTAATTATTTTTATTAGATGTATTAAACTCTGTAGACTTACCAGCCTGCAAACATTTCT